>UESW01004510.1:764588-827853 GCA_900491605.1 Calamus simplicifolius
TTAGACAAATTGTCTACTAATAATCATTGCTTAGTTGCTAATAATGCTAATATGAATGAGATTGGTTGGTTGTGGCATCGAAGATTAGGTCACGCAAGCACACACCTTGATTTCAAAACTAATTAGAATGGATTTAGTAAAAGGTTACCTAAATTAGATTTTGAAAATAACAAAATATGTGATGCATGTCAGTTTGGAAAACAAACAAGAAGTTCTTTAAATCTAAAAATATTGTTTCAACTTCTAGGCCATTAGAGCTACTTCACATGGACCTTTTTGGACCAACTAGAACCACAAGTCTAGGAGGAAAGAAATATGGTCTTGTGATAGTAGATGATTACTCTAGATTCACTTGGGTAATGTTTTTAGCTCACAAAGATGAGACTTTCTCGATATTCATGAAATTCTTCAAGAAAGTAACAAATGAGAAAAACACTACCATAGTGTCTCTAAGAAGTGATCATGGAACTGAATTTGAAAATCACTTATTTGAAAGTTTTTGCAATGAAAATGGTATTAATCATAATTTTTCTGCACCTAGGACCCCACAACAAAATGGTGTAGTTGAAAGGAAAAATAGGACTCTAGAAGACATGGCCCGTACCATGCTATGTGAAAGTAAACTCCCGAAATACTTTTGGGCGGAAGCTATTAACACAGCATGTTACATCCTAAATAGAGCCTTAATAAGACCTATTTTAAAGAAAACACCTTATGAATTATGGCATGATAGAAAACCCAATATTAAATATTTTCATGCATTTGGTTGTAAATGTTTTGTTCACAATAATGGTAAAAACAATTTAGGCAAATTTGATGCTAAATCTGATGAAGGAATATTCTTAGGATATTCAACAACTAGTAAAGCATATAGAGTATTTAACAAGAAAACTTTAGTTGTTGAAGAATCATTCATGTAGTTTTTGATGAATCTTTAGCATCGTTCCAAAAATTGATGATGAGAAGATACAAACATAATTGAAAAAGATCTTGAAAAATTAATATTGATGTATCTTCAGATCATGAACAAGAAGCTAAAGATAATGATTCACCTAAGGATGATGATACTAATACTAATCATAATGATGTAGATCTACCTAGGATTGGAGATATGCTTATAGTCATCCCAAGGAATTGATTATAGGTGATCCATCTCAAGGAATAAGAACTAGATCATCTATGAGAAATATTAGTAATCACTTGCATTTGTATCACAAATTGAACCTAAAACTATTGAAGAAGCTGAAAAAGATAATAATTGGATGTTAGCAATGCAAGAAGAATTAAATCAATTCACTAGAAATAATGTATGGACTTAGTGAAAGACCTAAAAATCATTCTGTTATAGGATCAAAATGGATATTTAGAAATAAACTAGATGAAAATGGCATAGTAATTAGAAACAAAGCTAGATTAGTTGCAAAAGGATATAATCAAGAAGAAGGTATTGATTTTGATGAAACCTTTGCACCTGTAGCTAGATTAGAAGCCATTAGACTATTACTTGCATTTGCATGTCATATGAATTTTAACTTATTTCAAATGGATGTAAAAAGTGCATTTTTAAATGGATTTATAAATGAAGAAGTATATGTAGAACAACCACCAGGTTTTGAAGATCACGAATTTTCAAATCACGTTTTTAAATTGCACAAAGCATTATATGGTTTGAAACAAGCACCTAGAGCTTGGTATGATAGATTAAGTAAATTTTAATTGAAAATGATTTTACAAGAGGAAATGTTGATAAAACATTGTTTTTGAAAAGAAAAGTAAAGATTTATTAGTAGTTCAAATATATGTTGATGACATTTTTTGGTGCTACTAACAATCTTCTATGTCAAGAGTTTGCTAAGTTAATGCAGGGAGAATTTGAAATGAGCATGATGGGAGAACTCAACTTCTTCCTTGGACTCCAAATCAAACAAAGCAAAGAGGGAATCTTTATCAACCAAACAAAGTACACAAGAGAAATTCTAAAGAAGTTTGGTATGGAATCAATTAAACCCCTCGGAACACCAATGAGTCCTTCATGCAAGCTGGACAAAGATGAAGAAGGTAAGAAGGTTGATCAAAAATATTATCGAGGTATAATCGGATCCCTACTTTACTTAACTGCAAGTAGACCAGACATAATGTTTGCTGTTTGCTTATGTGCTAGATTTCAGTCAGAACCTAAAGAATCACATTTAATTGCTGTTAAAAGAATACTAAGATACTTAAGTGGAACAAAAAATGTAGGTTTATGGTATTCTAGAGACTCACATTAAATCTGATTGCATACTGATTCTGATTATGCTGGATGTAAGTTAGATAGAAAAAGCACAAGTGGTGCATGCCAATTCTTAGGAAGTAACTTAATCTCATGGTTTAGCAAAAAGCAAAATTCAGTTGCATTATCAACTACTGAAGCTGAATATGTTGCAGCTGGAAGTTGCTGTGCTCAAATCCTATGGATTAAGCGACAACTTGAAGACTATGGTATCACACTTGATAAGACACCTATAAGATGTGATAATACAAGTGCAATAAATCTAACTAAAAATCCAATTCAACATTCAAGAACAAACACATTGAAATAGATATCACTTTATAAGAGAACATGTAGCCAATAATGAAATTTGTCTTGATTATGTAATACTGAAGAACAATTAGCAGATATATTAACAAAACCCTTAAGTGAAGAGAGATTTTGTTATCTTAGAGGAGAATTAGGAGTTTGTGATCCTTTGGAATAGTTTTCTGAAACTCTTAAGGACATCTATCTAGATTTCATCATTTTCTTGAAAAATCTTGATATTTCAATAAGGAAATCTATCTAGATCTTGATTCATTGTTTCCCCAATTGCTAAGGAACATTAATCTATAATTTGATGATTAATTTGAATAGTTTCAAATCCTTGAAACTTAATTTTTTATCTCTGAAACTGTTAGAGTCGACTCTGACAGTTTGTGGAGTCGACACCTGAGTTTTTGATGTTCTGTCTAAGCGATTAGAGCCGACTCTGGCTTTTGTGGAGCCGACTCTAATTCGAGCGCTGACAGATTTTCTGGTTCGGAGCCGACACCCAGTTTTCGGGAGTCGACTCTAAGTCGAGCTAGGTCAAAAATAAAAAGGCGGAGTCGACCCCCAATCATTCCATTCGTCTCCAAAACCTAACCAAAAAGCTCCAAAGCCTTTCCAACTTCCCCAATCTACTCAAAACCCTTGATTAATCTTCCAATCTTCTCAATGGCACCTAAGAGGCGCGGATTCGTCGGTGGAGCATCCGTTCCAACGAGGAGACGCACTGTTCGGAGGCAACCCTCGCCTTCCTCCTCTTCGGCCACTCAAGAGGATTCCCCTCCTTCACCATCTTCACCCAAGGTTGATCATTTAGCCGGTAAGACCATTACCACTGGGAGAAAGGTGAATTTTGATTTCTTTGAGTCGGAAGGATTCACTATTAGGAAGAATTTGAAGGAAATGGGATGGGAAAAAATCTGTTCACTTGATATACCCACATATCCAGCCTTAGTAAGAGAGTTTTACAACGGTTTAAGCAGAGGAGAAGGTGGATTAATAAGTATAGTAAGAGGAACAAGAGTGACAATAACCTCTGAGATTCTTGGAAACTTATTGGAAATGCCCACAATCGGTTTAATGGAATATCAACATGAGGATAGAAGTGGAGCATTGACAAGAATGCTAGGGAGAGATGTAACTGAGTTTGAAGAAATCCTTGCAAATCAATTGAATCTAGAACTCAGATTACTACATAATATCTGTGGAAGAATCTTGTTTCCAAAAATTGGTAGATTCGAGTATGTCTCGGAGCGAGACGTTCTGTTAATGGACTGCATAATTACTGGAAGGCCAGTCAACTTAGCTGGCATGATGATTGGATACATGGCAGAGGCAGCTACAAAGAAGAGATCAACACTGCCATACGGTATGATTCTGACACTAATCTTTAGAAGCCAAGGTGTGCTCATTATGGAGAATGAACCTTTAAGAAAATTGAGACACACTGATTACTATAGCATATCTACTATTCATCGGATGGGCTTCAAGAAATTGAATGGTGTTTGGATGAAAGGAGGAAGAGAGGAAAGAGCAGAAAGAGAAGAGCAGAAGAAACCAGAGTAGAAGACATCCCGGGACCATCCACTGAGGGACCATCTGTCCCTGATCCATCTATTGCGGGACCTTCTTCAGCTGGACCTTCAGAGGCCGGACCTAGTACTATTCCCTCACCTCCACATCAGTCTATAACAAATTCTGGGAGATTCTCTGATGAACAAATTGGTCAGCTGAGAGCTTTGCTTGCTGAGTATGATAGTCAGAGATCTCAAGAAATTCTCAATTAAAAGAAGACTTTAATCAGTTGAAGGAAGAACTTAATTCGAGACTGGACATGATCTCCTTTACCTTAAGCAATTCAGTTGAATCCTTTGGGGCTGATCTTCAAAATCTTCGAAAGGATGGAAGGTATTGCTGATGGGTCAGGATCTTATGTTCATGCAACGGGTCAATTGAAGAAGGATATTGACCTTGCAGTCTCTCAAATCGAAGCTTGCCTTGAAAACTTTAAGAAATCACAAAAGGATGATGTAATGGAAATCATAGGTCATTTGAAGAAAATTGTATTCAAACACATCTGACCTTGATTTTGATTTTGATAGTTTGTACTTAGGAAGTTTTTGAATATCTAATGTATTTCATTTTGGATGTACATGAATCAACTAATGTAATGTTCTTACTTATGAAATGCAATTTCACATTTTCAAATATTGACTGCTTGAATCCCTATGTTTTATTAACTTTCTTTATCTAAAACTCTCCTTATTGCTGATAACAAAAAAGGGGAGAGATGGTTGAATATATGCAAAGAAAGAAAGATTGAATATGATTGAATATGGAATATGAATATATGCAAAGACTTGAAAATTTTAATGAAAGGTTGTATATGCATAAAGAAAGAAAGAAAGGGGGAGAAATAATTGTTTATGCAAATAACTTGAAATGTTAATCAGTTAAAATTGATGCTTATATATAGGGGGAGCTATTCAATGCAGGGGGAGCTTAACAAAAAGCTCAATTGCAATTTTATGCACATTAAGATTAAATATTCATAATTGATGGATTATATTGAACTCATGCACAATTTTAAAGTTTACTTTGAATATTGGCATCAAATCCTTAATTTAAAATGTTTAAGTTTCAAAATGACTATAATCTTTAGTTTGAATGAATTTTTGAATGCATATACTCAAAGTTTTTGTTATCATCAAAAAGGGGGAGATTGTTGACCCAATTGATGATTTTGATGATTAACAAAACTATTTGAGTATAACTATTGGAGGCTCTAATGATTTTGATTTAGTGTTTCAGATTATAAGACTATTGAATGATCAAAATCAGGAGTTACATAGTGTTCTGGATCGAATCTAATGTCTAGGTAAGAATTGCAGACATTAGAGTCGACTCCGAGAATCACAGAGCCGACTCCGGAACTGGCACGGAGTTAGAGTCGACTCCGAGACTGTTAGAGTCGACTCTCACAGAAGAAGCAGAAAGTCGATTTTTCTGGCCCCAACCTAGAGTCGACTCCGGGTAAGTTAGAGTCGACTCCGGAAAAGTTTCTTGTCGACCCCAGAAAAGTCAGAGACGACTCCAGAAATATCGTTTTGAATGCCTCGAGCTAGAGCCGACTCCAGAAAAGTTAGAGTCGACTCCAACCCACCTGGAACGAAAAATCAAATTGCCAGATCAGCTCTAACGGTAATATTTCTATTTTACCTTATTTCTAACGGATATATTTTGCTACAAGGTACACTCCAACGGATAGTTTTCTTCCAAAAATGGTTTGAAAGAAATCTATAAAAAGGGAAGACTATTGTTCAAAAAAAGAACGAAAAAAGAAAAAAGAAAGAAAATCTGAAATAGACAAATCCCATTTCAAAAATCCGAGAGCCTGAATCTCAAGAGGAAAACCTTCTAGCTCAAATCCACTCCACTCCAAAAAGCTCAAGAGGAATCCAAGGCATTCAAATCAAAGTTTTGGTGGATTTCCCAACTTGGAGAAAGAAGTTCAGTTTCTTGCTTTTCAACTCTTCTCAACTGCTTCAACTGTGAAGAATCGGAGCTGAGGCTTGATTCAACCTAGCAAGGAGAAGAAGAAAAGAAGAAAAGAAGAAAAGCTCAAAAGCCAACCATCTACAAATCAGGCTTTTCTAAACTTGTTATATTATTTGTTTATCTGCTCATTAAGGAGCTTTGTATTTGAAAAACAATATTTCATTTGTTTGTATCTAGTTCAATCTGGGGGATTGAACTAGTGGAGGTAGTCTTACCTCGGTTCAAGCTTGGTTAAGCTTGGGTTAGGGTTTTTGTGCTGGTGAGCCCTTGAAAACCAGCTGGGTTCGTTGTGCGCCCGGGAAAACAACAAGTTTGAGTTGTGAGCTTGTAAAACAACTCTGCTGTAATCTAGGGTGATTATAGTGTGGACCCAAGTGAATCTTGGGAGTGGACGTAGGTGTTGGATACACCGAACCACTATAAAATCTTTTGTGTTTGCCGTGTTCTATTGTCTCTTTCTCTATCTCTATTTATTCACTGCACTTTATAGTTACTTGCATTTGCCTTCATTAATCTCAAGCAAACTATTTTAAAAGGCTAATTTTTTAAAGAACCCAATTCACCCCCCCCCCTCTTGGGTTGTCATCTGGGCCAACAGTATTGATTTTTAATACTATTAATTAAACCATCTTCATTTCTCTCTCTCTAACTCGTTCAAATCTTATCAAAACCCTGGGCTTATACCCTTTGTTGCCAATGATTAGATTGGTGCAACGGTAAGAGGCTAGCCTTCATCACTTTCATACCTTTATTAAGTGGTTGATAGTGGGATCTCTCGCTGGAGAAATATCTTGGCATGTAATCAGTTGGTTACGGTGTCCATAAATTCCTTACAAATCATTTAGTTAGCCAATTTTTGATGAATCCCTTGGTAATCAATGAGTGCATTTTGGTAGGAAGACTTTCATCAACATCATATATTCCAAGGGATAAATTTTTCTTGAAAATCCATGCTTGAAACTCTTCACCAAGGGATTCGTTCCTCGCCTAAAGGTTAATTTATGATAGTGATCAAATCCTAATACAAATACCATTAAATCTTTTTGTAGTGTTCTTTAATCATCACGAGCTTAGACCACTCTAGTATCATTTGTAATAATTCAGAACCTCATCTGAAAAGGTAACCAAAAGATATTATTTAACTTCCTTAACCCTTGTGTAAGTATACAAGATCTATCTGGTGTATAATTATTATGAGAATAAATACATGCCAACATAGGCTTTCATATTATGTAACCATTGAGCTAGGTTGTGGCTACATTAACATTTAAAACCTCAAGCCTAAATATCATCATGATATAGGGAGGTATGAAGATTTATTTATATATGATGCATATCAACACATCAAGCTAACTATCAAGCAATTTTCAATAGATATTGACTTAAACATATATAACATATCTATTTCGTAGAAACAAACTAAAGAAAGAAAAACCAAGACCAGGAATTTGAAGGAGCCCACATCTAACTTTGTATACTTAAATTCTTAAAATTACATCATCATCATAAAGTAGTCCTAGATAGCAAGTACAGATGCTTATGCTTAAGTTATAACATTAGGTCCTTAAAAAATATCCCAATGAAGAATTCTCTCATTCCAAGGTGATAATTTTTTGTTGCTAGCAAACTATTATGCTACACTTGATTCCTAGAAATGACAAAGAATGAGAAATTGAAATATGATAGTATGGAAGGTGGGGAATCAAAATGATGATTCCCATCCCATTATTTGGACATGAAACATGAAATGAACGAAAGAGGAATACCAATCGAATTTCAATAGTTAATTTGATTACTTATATATTAGGATGTAATCAATTTCATATTATTTTCTAAAACATATCATTAATTAAGGATAAAACTGATTTTATAATAGCAATTCCACTAGTTTTTAAGATTTTTGTTTTAAAATTATTATGACTTAGAATCCATATCTTTATTCTCTATTATATATTTTCATTAATTATTTTAATTTATTAGCATTTTTACAATTTTATATCATAAGTGCAACATTTTGTTTTTAATTTTAATCTCATTTATGTTTTGTTTATACATTTTACTTATATTTTTATTTAATCTTATTTATTGTATACCTTATTTTCTATTTTAATTATTTATTTTTAGTTCTTAAATATTTATCTGATATATTTGTTATCTTTGTATTTTATTACTACTTTAAATTTATATTTATATTTTTTTTCTTTGACATGAATGACATTTTTCATTTGCTAGGATATCATATGTAGTAAACTTTGAGTAACATTTGATATATATTGCAATGGATCACACTTGATATTTTTGATCAAAATTAAATAAAATAGGATTTTAAATAGAAATTTATCAAATTATTTTTATTTTATATCATAGTTATCAATAATCAACCCATATAAAATACATTATTTATTGGTATTTTATACCATAAAATATTTCTAATTAGTTTATAATAAAAAATATCATTCATTACCTATTTCATGGGAATGACCATTCATCTCATGTAAGAGCGAAATTGCCATTCCTTGAAATAAAGAAACCATGACTCCAAAATATGTTTCCATCCTTTATTGTCCGACCAAATATGAAAATGGAGCCAACATTAGAATTTCTAATCCATTCAAATGTTCATTCTTGTAAACCAAGCTTAGCATCAGATTATGCTTAGCTAGAAAGCATGACAATTTTAAAAGATGGGAATCATTTGCTAATTTAAACGAAAATGCATTGAATAATGCTCAATAAGCAAACTATTAAAAAAAAAAAGAGGGCAATTGACTATATTTTTGATAAATTATCTACAATATCATGTGATACATATGCTTGAGTACCTATATATAATGCATGTACATAGATACCTTCATGCATACATGCATATACATACAAACATGCATGCATACATATATGCATACACACACACATACATACACACCTATTTGCATGCCCCTACACACATTTGCTTAGCTAGAGCAAGACCATCTTCAGGATGGGTAACGTTTGCTAATTTAAAACAAATAAAGTATTGCAGAATGCTCAATAAGCTAACTATTAAGTCTAGCAAATAATTGAAAAATAAGGGAGCAATTGGCCATGTTCCTATTTCTTTTGGTAAATTGTCTACATTATGTGATACACATGCTTTAGTACCTATAAATGACACATGCACATACATACAACATCTATATATTGAGAGATGCGAGCGTGCGCACACACACACATATATATATATATATATACACACACACATACATATATACATATATATGTATATATGTATATATATATATGTATATATGTATATATGTATATATACATATACATATACATATATATGTATGTATACATACATATACATATATATATGCATGTATACATACATATACATATATGTCTATGTATATACATATATATACATAGACATATATATGTATATGTATGTATACATGCATATATATGTATATGTATGTATACATGCATATATATATGTATATGTATGTATACATGCATATATATATGTATATATATATATATATATGTATATATACATATGTATATATGTATATATACATAATGTATATATTTATATATAATATAATATATAGATATACATCATATATATACATATATAGGTATATATACATATATATATACATATATATATATATGTATATATATATATATATATATAGTATATATATATACATATCTATCTATATTATTATATATATGTATAACTACTATATATATATATGTATATATTATATATATATATGTATATATGTATATTCTTCTTAGTATATATCTATATATGTACATATATATATATGTATCATGCATATATGCATATATATGGGCAACATGACATCAACACATTTGAGAAAAAGAGAAGGAACAAAGAGAGTTGATAGAGTCCAATGTACCTAGGACTTGAATCCAAGATTCCAATTTGTTTGAGTCAAATTAGAGAAAGATATAAATCTAATTTACTTGGTCCAATTTAATGGAAAGGGAAGAGAGGGAGCATGCGATAGTTGATGTGAGCAAGAAAGGTAGTGAGATAATAATCCTTCTTTTGAACTTCTTCCATGTAAACACCATCTTTTGTAGGACTAAACAAATGTGATTAGTGTATATAATCAAATCTTCCACCAGTAAAACATCATGTAAAGCCAAAAGAAGACCTCCCATCTACTATAAAATTAAAGTAAGGCTTTGAACCGCTTTAGACAATGATAACATTCAAGGAAAAGATAGTATTCAAAATCCATCAACTACAACTTTTAGTGACTTGTCAACCACGAATTATATAAACTATCACCCATGACAGCAAAAGAAGTAAAATAGTCATGGTGCCAACAAATCTTATAATCAATGCTGCCATTTAAAAGCATACAAGGGTCAAGATAGCTAACTATCTTTTCAAGTGACCTTCTCTAATGGATTGAAGGCGCATATGAGAGAAATGGTGAGAAGGAGATGCTCTTTCGCCTTTCTCTAAATAGGAAGATTTTGGATTTGAGATTTAAGTTTCTGAAACCCAGACAAAACTAAATAACAAAGATGCCATCTTTTAATTTCATCTCATTATGATAGTAAATTGTAAAAATATGTAGGATGAATTTGGTATTTGATCATGTGTTAAACTATTGCCCAGCAAATGTTCAATGGTCAAATAGTTGAACAAGCATCAAACCTATTTAGAATTCTTGTAAGTAGTGTACATTTGGACATATACAACGTAAACCTTTATATGCTCCCATTAGAAAGAATGGTCTTTTAACAATTCATGGTAAGGATGAAAGTAGAGGTAGACCTAAACTAACATAAACAGAAATAATTAAAAAAAGATATAATTATTTATAATTTAAATATCGATTTGGTCTTGAATAGAGCAGAGTGGAGGAAATAGATTTATGTAGCTGACCCTATGTAGTTGGAAAAAGGCTTAGATGAGTTGAGTTTGTTGGCCCAGATGGCAACCCAAGAGGGGGGGTGAATTGGGTTCTTAAAAAAATTAATCTTTTAAAAAATGTTGCTTGAATAAATGAATAAGTGTAAGATAAATATTAATGCACAAATAAAGAGATAGAGCGAGAGACAAGAGACACGGCAAACACAAAGTTTTATAGTGGTTCGGTGTATCCAACACCTACGTCCACTCCCAAGATTCACTTGGGTCCACACTATAATCACCTAGATTACAGCCGAGTTGTTTTACAAGCTCACAACTCAAACTTGTTGTTTTCCCGGATCACAACGAACCCAGCTGGTTTTTCGGGCTCACCAGCACAAAACCCAAAACAAGCTATACCAAGCTTGTACCGAGGTATACCACCTCCACTAATTCAATCCCTTGATTGAACTAGCCAACAACTGTGAAAATAGAGTTTACAATACAACACAGCTCATTAAGTGAGCAAATATTCAATTAAATAAACAAGGGTAAGAAAATCCTGTTTGAAGCGAATTTGATTTGAGGTTTTCTTCTTTTCCTCTTCTTCTTTGAAATGTTGAATCAGGCCTCAGCTCAGATTCTTCACAAAGATTGCAGTTGAGGAGTTGGAAAAATCAGGACTTTTACTTTCTTTTCTTCACTTGGAAAATCCTCCGATTTTGAATGTGAATGCCTTGGATTTCTCTTTGGACTATCTTGGATTGGTTGATGTAAGCTCTGAGTCTTTTCTTTTGATTTCTCTCTCAAGATTTTTGGATTTTTCACAGAATATTTCCTTTTTCTTTTTCAATTTTTCCTCTCTATTCCACCACTTTCAAACGGACGATTTTTTCCCTTTTTATAGATCTCCTTAATCCAAGTTTTAGGTGGGAAATATAGCCGTTGGAGATGTTTGGATTCTTCTACACACAAAGAAAATAGCTGTTAGAGGTTAGGTGAAAAGAAATCTTACCGTTGAAGTACGTTCTGACAGATGAAAAATCCGTTCCTGACAGGTTGGAGTCGGCTCCAACTTTTCATGTGTCGGCTTCAAGTCAGGTGTTCAAAAATAGTAAAGAAAAAGTTGTTGGCGAGTCGGCTCCGAGAAAGGTAAGTGTTGGCTCATCGCTTTCAGGAGTCGGCTCTGAAAACTATAAGAGTCGGCTCCAGAAAAGTCCATAAAACACGCTCTCTGTTCTCAGGTTAGAGTCAGCTCCAGAAAATCAGGTGTCGGCTCCTGAAATCTCAGGTGTCGGCTCCTGAACTCTAGGTGTCGGCTCCAAAAACTGAAATAGAATGCACTTCTCTGTATCTCAGGTTGGAGTCGGCTCCGAAACCTTGGGTGTCGACTCCAGGCCGTGCCAAAATCTCAGAAACCTCCTGATACGCCTTGGGGTGGCTCCTGACTAGTTGGGTGTCGACCCCAGGCTCTGAACTTTGAAAGTTTCTTTAAAACATTGATTCAAAACATGTTTCTTTATTCATTTTGATTGATCAAACATTTTTAATCCCTGAAACACTTGTTAAATCTATTAGAAACAAAATGAATATACTCAAGTCTTTTATTAATCATCAAAATCAATAATTGGGTCAACAATCTCCCCTTTTGATGATTATAAAAACATTGAGTATATGCATGATTAAACATTAAGATTTTCAAATCAAATATCTCAATTATTTATTCCTCACAGGTAAGCTCCCCCTGAATGAGGTAGCTCCCCCTATGATACTCAATTTACATATATTCTTTCCTTTTAATAGTAAACTTTTAATGTTTGATACCAATTAACCAGTTACATCAATTTTAACATCTATTCATCCTTTCAATGCATATATGACAATTAATTAAGCATATACGACTATATCTCCCCATTTTTTGTAATCAACAAAAAGGTTACAAAGTTTTAAATGAAATGACAAAATTGATAGATGCTTCAAAGATCAAATAACATTCGTTAAGTATCAAATAAGTTCATTACATCAAATGTCAACCATTACATCATATTTCAAAAAGAAACTTCGTTACATCAAAACTTCATTACATTAGAACTTTAATAAAAAGTAAATCAACATCAAACTAGACTAATTAACATCAAAGAAACTTCATTACAATATAATCAAAAGTTAGTTCTAATGAGTCTTTGCAAATCTTCTAGTATTCTTATCATTCCTTCACTCCGAGTCCTTACAAATTCTTTTAGTCTTCTATCAACAAATGCACATGCAGTCATAATTTTGTCCTGAAGCTCAGCATTGCATTGGAATAAGTCTCGAGTCTCTACCAATATCTTTAAGTTCTTCAAAAATTTCTTGAGATCATTCTTTAAGGATTCAGCGGAGGCTCCAAGAGTAGACTCAATTTTGCCAATTCTTTCATCCAAAGAATAGAGGGTCTCTCTCAGGTTCATATATTGGCTATCTAGCTCAGATTTCATCTCTTCCTTGTGAGTAGGAAAAATACTTCTAAGCTGATCCAACTGAACATCGAAAAAACCAATAGATGACTGATCAAAAGTAGAAGGAACCGGTGAAGCTGGAGGTACATTCTGACTGGGCTCTAGTGAGCTGTGTCTCACAGATGGTCCTGCCTCAAAAGGGCCTGGCACATTAGTCTCAGCAACCCTGTCTCTAGTATGACATTTTCTCTCCCATTTTCCATCCACTTTTACAAATCCCATCCTGTGCACAGTGGCTAAACTGTAGTAGTCAGTGTGCCTAAGGTTCTTCGATGGCTCATTCTCAAAAATAGCTACTCCTTGACTTCTAAAAACCAAGGTAAGGATCATCCGATAAGGCAGTGAAGATCTCTTCTTGCCCCCGGCCTCAGCCATATACCATATCATCATTCCAACAAGATTTATTGGCTGACCCATCAAGATACTATCCATGACTACAATGTCTCGCTCTGAGACATACTCAAAACGGCCAGTCTTAGGAAATAGAATCCTACTATAGATGTTATGCAACAGCCTAAGCTTAAGTGGCAATTGGTTTGCCCTAACCTCTTCAAATTCAGTTATTTCTCTTCCTAACATTCTTGATAAAGCAGCTGATCTCTCGCTAGAAATATTTGCAACAAATCCAGTGACAGGAATACTTAACAGATTTCCTAAAATTTGAAAAGTAAGGTGAATTCTCTTTCCTCTTACTGAACTAACAATCCCACCATCTCCTCTAGATAAATTTAGGTAAAATTCTTTAACAAGAGCTGGATAAGTAGGAACATCCAAAGGTAAACTTTATCCCAACCGAGTTATTTAATCTCTCCCAATGTCAAAACCCTCGGCATCAAAGAAATCAAAATTACTTTCCTACCCATGGTAATAACTCGCCCAGCAAGGGTATCTACCTATGGAGAGAGGGGCCAGGATTATCTGAAGGAGTTGATGAAGAATCATCACTTGGAGTAGGTTCTTGGACGGGACGCCTAGCCGTACGCTTCCTCATAGCAACGGGAGCATCAAAGACCGATCCCCTACGCTTAGGTGCCATGGAAATCTTAAGGAATGGTTGATTTGAAGAGTATTTGACTTTAGGAAGTTTGGAGAGTGTTTGGAGAAGATTTGGAGGGTTTGGAGAAGATAAAAATCTGGAAGGTGTCGACTCTGCCCTAATAAAGTCAATTTGGGTCCACCAGGTGTCGACTCCTGCAAAGTCGGGTGTCGACTCCAAGTCGCTAACACAGTTAGCGCCCGAACTAGAGTCGGCTCCACTTAAGCGGGTGTCGGCTCCAAGGTCAAAGACCGAGAGTGACAGAGAAGA
Source organism: Calamus simplicifolius (assembly GCA_900491605.1). NCBI lineage: Eukaryota > Viridiplantae > Streptophyta > Magnoliopsida > Arecales > Arecaceae > Calamus > Calamus simplicifolius. The sequence continues at coordinate 779,396 of UESW01004510.1, forward strand.
GGTGTCGACTCCTCAAATTGAGGTGTCGACTCTACTGACAGTTTCAAGAAAAATAAATGAATTTCAAACAGCCGAAACTTGTCAAAATAAGGTCAATAAATTTTTGAAAAAATCTTTGAAATGTGAGGAATCAAATTGCTCAAATGACTAGATAAATTGTCCTTAAAATTATGAAAGGAATCTCAAGAAATTGATAGAAAACTAGATAATCATTCCTTAGGGTTTCAAAGTCATTCCAAAGATCACAAATCCCTAATTCACCTCTAAGATAACAAAATCTCTCTTCACTCAAAGGTTTTGTAAATATGTCAGCTAATTGTTCTTCAGTACTAACATAATCAAGGCAAATTTCATTGTTAGCTACATGTTCTCTTATAAAATGATATCTAATTTCAATGTGTTTAGTTCTTGAATGTTGGATTGGATTCTTAGTTAAATTGATTGCACTTGTATTATCACATCTAATAGTAGTTTTATCAAGTGTTATGCCATAATCTTCAAGTTGTCGCTTAATCCAAAGGATTTGAGCATAGCAACTTTCAGCTGCAACATATTCTGCTTCAGCAGTAGATAATGTAACCGAATTTTGCTTTTTGCTAAACCAAGAGATTAAGTTACTTCCTAAGAATTGACATGTACCACTTGTACTTTTTCTATCTAGTTTACATCCAGCATAGTCAGAGTCAGAATATGCAATTAAGTTTAGTGTTGAGTCTCTAGAATACTATAATCCTACATTTTTAGTTCCACTTAGATATCTTAAAATTCTTTTCACAGCAATTAAGTGAGATTCTTTAGGTTCTGATTGAATCTAGCACATAGATAAACAGCAAACATGATATCTGGTCTACTTGCTGTTAAGTAAAGTAGAGATCCGATCATACCTCTATAGTATTTTTGATCTACCTTCTTACCATCTTCATCTTTGTCTAATTTGCATGAAGGACTCATAGGTGTTCCAAGGGGTTTGATTGATTTCATTCTAAACTTCTTGAGAAGTTCCTTTGTGTACTTTGTTTGGTTGATGAAAATCCCCTCTTTACTTTGCTTGATTTGAAGTCCTAGGAAGAAGTTAAGTTCTCCCATCATGCTCATTTCGAATTCACCCTGCATTAACTTAGCAAATTCTTGACACAAGAGATTGTTAGTAGCACCGAATACAATATCATCTACATATATTTGTACTACTAATAAGTCTTTATCTTTCCTTTTCAAAAATAAGGTTTTGTCTACATTTCCTCTAGAAAATCATTTTCAATCAGAAATTTGCTTAACCTATCATACCAAGCTCTAGGTGCTTGTTTTAAACCATATAGTGCTTTGTGCAATTTAAAAATGATTTAGAAATTCATGATCTTCAAAACCAGGTGGTTGTTCCACAAATACTTCCTCATTTATAAAACCATTTAAAAATACACTTTTAACATCCATTTGAAATAAGTTTATGTTCATATGACATGCAAATGCAAGTAGTAATCTAATTGCTTCTAATCTAGCTACAGGTGCAAAAGTTTCATCAAAATCAATACCTTCTTCTTGATTATATATTTTGCAACTAATCTAGCTTTATTTCTAATTACTATGCCATTTTCATCCAATTTATTTCTAAATACCCATTTAGATCCTATAACTGAATGACCTTTAGGTCTATCAACTAAGGACCATATATTATTCCTAGTGAATTGATTTAATTCTTCTTGCATAGCTAGCATCCAATTACTATCTTTTTCAGCTTCTTCAACAGTTTTAGGTTCAATTTGAGATACAAATGCAAGATGATTATTGATATTCCTCATAGATGACCTAGTTCTTACTCCTTGAGATAGATCACCAATAATCAATTCCTTTGGATGACCATAAGCATATCTCCAATCTCTAGGAAGATCTACTTCATTATGATTAGTATCAATATCATCAATCCTAGGTGAATCATCATCTTTAGCTTCTTGTTCATGATCTGAAGATATCTATATTTAATTTTTCAATATCTCTTTCTAGTATATTTGTATCTTCCTCATTATCAAATTTTTCTGAACATGATGCTAAAGACTCATCAAAAACTACATGAATGGATTCTTCTACAATTAAGGATTTCTTGTTAAATATTCTATAGGCTTTTCTAGTTGTTGAATATCCTAAGAATATGCCTTCATCAGATTTTGCATCAAATTTTCTAAGATTATCTTTTTCATTATTATGAATAAAATTTACAGCCAAATACATGAAAATAACCTATCTTTGGTTTTCTATTATTCCATAATTCATAAGGTATTTTTTAAGGTTTGGCCTAATTAGGGCTCTATTAAGAATGTAACATGCTGTGTTTATAGCTTCCGCCCAGAAGTACTTTGGGAGTTGGCTTTCACATAGCATGGTATGGGCCATGTCTTCTAAAGTCATATTTTTTCTTTCTACAACTCCATTTTGTTGTGGTGTCCTAGGTGCAGAAAAGTTATGATGAATGCCATGTTCTGTGTAGAAATTTTTAAATAAGTGATTTTCAAATTTTGTACCATGATCACTTCTAAGAGACACTATGGTGTTGTTTTTCTCATTAGTGACTTTCTTGAAAAATTCAGAAATATTAAGAAAGTCTCATCCTTATGAGCCAGAAACAATACCAAAGTGTATCTAGAATAATCATCTACTATCACAAGACCATATTTCTTTCCTCCTAGACTAGTGGTTCTAGTAGGTCCAAAAAGGTCCATATGAAGTAGCTCTAATGGCCTAGAAGTGGAAACTATATTTTTTGATTTGAAAGAGTTTCTAGTTTGCTTCCCTAATTGACATGCATCACAAATTCTGTTATTTTCAAAATCTATCTTTGGAAGATCTTTAACTAAATCCATTTTAATTAGTTTTAAAATTAGGTGTGTTGCATGACCTAATCTACGATGCCATAACCATCCAATCTCATTAGCATTAGCATTGTTAGCTACTAAGCAATAATTATTAGTAGATAAATTGTCTAAATCAATTAAGTATACATTGCCATTTCTTTACCAATAAATACATTGCTATTGTCAATGGGATTAGAAACAGTGCAGATATAAGCTTCAAATGAAACTTTGAAACCTTTATCACACAATTGGCTAATACTAATTAAATATATTATGCTTTAAGCCATCTACATATAAAATATTTTCTATAAAAGTAAAGGGAGTTATCTGAATTTGACCAAATCCTATAATTTGGCCTTTACCATTGTCTCCAAATGTGACAACTCCTTCTTTTTTATCTTCAAGGGTGATGAATTGCTCCTTGTCACCCGTCATGTGCCTTGAGCAGCCGCTATCAAGATACCACTTTCGTTTTGATCTTTTGGCCGCAAGAAACTCCTGCAAGGTAATCAAACTTTCTGTTTAGGTACCCAAGCTTTCTTGGGTCCTTCATGGTTAGTAGCAACAAAGATTGCTCCTTTCGGAACCCATATTTTCTTACCTTTAATATTTAAATTCTTGTTAATTTTTCTAAAATTACATTCATAAGCTTTATGTCCCTTTTTGTTACAACAATAACATGAAACATCATTTTTATCCTGTTCTTTTCTAAAGAAGTTTTTAACATACTTTTGTTTCTTATTAGGTCTATACCTAATCCAGCATTATCAAATACAACCCTTTGATTACCTAATAACAAATTAAGTTTTTCAGAGCTATATGTAAATTTATCAACTATATTTCTATATTTATCAACTTGTCTCTTTAAATTAACATTTTCATTAGAAATTAACTCTTTATCTTTTAGCAAATTTTTATTTTCAGATTTTAGTTTTTCAACTTCCTGAGTTAGTTTATCTTTCTCTTTGGCAAGATTTAAATTATTATTTTTTAAAGATTTGTTCTTCTTTTTCAAAGCTTTAAAATCACTAACTAATTCATTAAATGCATTATATAATTCTTCAAAAGTAAAATCATCACAAGGTGTTTCAGAACTTACCTCATTATCGTCGTTTGCCATAAAGAAAATGTTTGCAACTTCTTTTTGTTCCTCCTCGGATGAGGATTCATCACTTTCACTCCATGTTGCAACATATGCCTTTTTCTTCTTCTTGTGCCCCTTTTTCAGTTGAGGACAATCATATCTAAAGTGCCCCAGTTTCTTACATTCATAACATATGAGGAGGTCTTTCTCTTTTTCTTTTCCTTGTCCTTCTCTTTTTCTCTTTCTCCTTCCATTTTTGTTCCATATCTTTTCTTATGGAAGGGTCTCTTTCTTTGCATAAATTTCTTAAATTTCATAGTAAGGATAGCTGTCTCATCATCTTTCTCTTCTTCCTCACTACTGCTTATCTTATTTTCTGTAGTTTTAAGAGCAATTATTTTCTTCTTTTTGACTTCCTCCTCTTGATGTTGCTTCATGGTCAGTTCATGGGTCATCAATGATCCAAGTAGCTCCTCCAAAGGTAAGGTTTGAGGTCCTTGGCTTCTTGGATAGCAGTTACCTTTGCTTCCCATGTCCTTGAAAGAGACCTAAGAATTTTACAAACCAATTCAGAGTTAGTGTAGGTCTTGCCAAGACTTTTTAGACCATTTACAATATCAGTAAATCTAGTGTACATGCATGTGATGGTTTCATTTTGTTCCATGCTAAACAATTCATACTTGTGCACTAGAATATTGATTTTAGATTCTTTAACTTGATTAGTACCCTCATGGGTAACTTCTAATCTATCCCAAATTTCTTTTGTGGAAATACATGTAGAGATTCTATTGAACTCATTAGCATCTAGAGCACAATATAAGACATTCATGGCTTTTGCATTAAGCTGAGCCATTTTCCTATCATTCTCATTCCAATCCCTTTCGGATTTAGGAACTATTGAACCATCTACCAAGTGTGTGGGTGTGCCTGGTCCATTAGTGATTACACTCCAAAGTTCATAATCTAAAGCTTGAATAAAAATTTTCATTCTAGCTTTCCAATAAGAATAATTTGACCATTAAACAAAGGAGGTCTATTAGTAGAATGACCTTCAGCAAATGAAGATCCAGCTTGAGCTGCCATTTGGATCTTTAGCTCTTGATCGTGTGATCAAATAAACAATGAGCACTTGCTCTGATACCAATTGTTGGCCCAGATGGCAACCCAAGAGGGGGGGAGTAAATTGGGTTCTTAAAAAAGTTAATCTTTTAAAAACTATGTGCTTTGGAATAAATGAGATTAAGTGTAGGATAAATATTAAGCACAAATAAAGAGATAGAGCGAGAGAGTCAAAATACGGAAAACACAAGGATTTTATAGTGGTTCGGTGTATCCAACACCTACGTCCACTCTCAAGTATCACTTGGGTCTACACTATAATCTACTTGATTACAGTCGAGTTGTTTTACAAGCTCACAACTCAAAACTTGTTGTTTCCCTCGGGATTTTCCAGGCTCACCAGCACTAAACCCAACCACAAGCTATCCTTAGCTTGTACCGAGGTATACCACCTCCACTAATTTAATCCCTTGATTGAACTAGCCAACAACTATGAAAAATAGAGTTTACAATACAAGACAACTCCTTAAGTGAGCAAATATTCAATTAAATAAACAAGGGTAAGAAAAGCCTGTTTGAAGCGAATTTGATTTGAGCTTTTCTCTTTTCTTCTTTTCCTCTTCTCCTTTGAAATGTTGAATCAAGCCTCAGCTCAGATTCTTCACAAAGATTGTAGTTGAGAAGTTGGGAAAATCAGGGCTTTTGCTTTCTTTTTCTTTACTTGGAAAATCCTCTGATTTTGAATGTAAATACCTTGGATTTCTATTTGGACTCTCTTGGATTGGTTGACGTAAGCTCTGAGTCTTTCCTTTTGATTTCTCTCTCAAGATTTTTGGATTTTTCACAAATATTTCTTTTTCCTTTTTCGATTTTTCCTCTCTATTCCACCACTTTCAAACAGACGGTTTTTCCCCTTTTTATAGATCTCCATAATCCAAGTTTTAGGTGGAAAATATAGCCGTTGGAGATGTTTGGATTCTTCTACACACAAAGAAAAAGCCATTAGAGGTTAGGTGAAAAGAAATCTTACCGTTGAAGTACGTTCTGACAGATGAAAAATCTGTTCCTGATAGGTTGGAGTCGGCTCCAACTTTTTAGGTGTCGGCTTCAGGTCAGGTGTTCAAAAATAGTAAAGAAAAAGTTATTGGGGAGTCGGCTCCGAGAAAGGTAAGTGTCGGCTCATCGCTTTCGGGAGTCGGCTCCGGAAACTGTAAGTGTCGGCTCCAGAAAAGTCCATAAAAAATGCTCTATGTTCTCAGGTTAGAGTCGGCTCCAGAAACTCAGGTGTTGGCTCCCGAAATCTCAGGTGTTGGCTCCCGAACTCTAGGTGTCGGCTCCAAAAACTGAAACAGAATGCACTTCTCTGTATCTCAGGTTGGAGTGGGCTCCAAAACCTTGGGTGTCGACTCCAGGCCGTGCCAAAATCTCAGAAACCTTCTGAGACGCCTTGGGGTCGGCTCCTGACTAGTTGGGTGTCGACTCCAGGCTCTGAACTTTGAAAGTTTCTTTAAAATATTGATTCAAAACATGTTTCTTTATCCATTTTGATTGATCAAACATTTTTAATCCCTGAAACACTTGTTAAATCTATTAGAAACAAAATGAATATACTCAAGTCTTTTATTAATCATCAAAAAAATAATTGGGTCAACAGAGTTGAGTTGTAACTCTTCTTTAGTTAATGTAAGTGGTGCCTTCTGAACAGAGCATGGAGATTTTATTTTATTAGTCCCAGGCAACCATAACTTCTTCTAACTGATAATATTGATCCCTAATATAAATTGATTTATGTGTACTTCACATTCCAAATAATTATGGTTCACTCGTTCTTAATACAATATTTCTTGAGTGAAAAAGAGGATATCTTGAAGTAAATCCCATATGATCCATGAACATATACACATGCAAACTATATTAATTACGTTCTTTCTTTGCTTTTGCTGTTACATGCATAATAATGAAGGTTAAAAATACCAAAATACTATAACTTTATCAAGCATTAACTCATACTTAATAACAGTAAATAACTTTTACTTTCATAGTAATATTTTAATAGCAATCTTTCCTTGTGTATAAGGAGGGCTTGTTAGACCAAATATATTTACTAAAATAAGTATAACATATTTTGATATTAAAGGTAAAAATGAATTGAATAATATCTTTCCGGAACTATTTTTTTATCTAAATCTAGATAAGAATTTGAATATTTGATTGATATTCATATCCTTCGTATTTATCAAAGAAAAATAATATAGATATAGATAATTCATTTCCTGGAAGCCCCCCTCAAGGGTTTGTCAAAATCAACTTCGATGGAAGTGTCCGTAGTAAAGCTGCTGGTTCTGCGTTTATCATACTCAAGTGATTTGCTGGCGGCGCGAGGTTTTGGTACTCTCGACTCCTCGTCCTATGACCGAGCTTTATGCTGCTTGGACTGGTATATCTTATGCCACTCAGATTCTTCATGCTCATAGGCTCATGATTGAGGGTGATTCTATGACGGTCATTTCCTAACTGCTGAAGGAAAATTGCTCTCATTGCCCCCACTATTCCGATTATTAGGGACATTTGGTCTATCCTGCAGGAGGTTGATAGCTCCCAGATCCGTCATATATATTGTGAAGCCAATTCGACGGTGGACTGGATGGCTGTTTCAGTGGTCCAGCATGTTGGTTCATGGATATGGAAGTCGGACGATCCCTATCCTTTTCTTTTGCAGCAAATTTTGTACTCGGATCTATTTGGGCTAATTTGCATGAGACTTATGTGATTGCCGCTTGTACCAAAAAAAAAAATCTAATTAGTATTTGAATATCTTATTTAATTTTATAGTTAATTCTTGAATTTTTTAAGGAAACAAATGATGATATTAATATAGTATGCATTTAATTTACGTTCTACTTTATGATATTTTTAATTTAATAATCATAAAAATTAATTGTTTACTTTATATTCATACTATCATTAAAATAAATATAAAAATTAATTTATCTGATTATTGCATGTGTTTGGAAAATAAAAATGGATCGGAACATTCTATCAATGCGGACTGCTTTGAAACCCAAGTTTACACACTGATAACGGTGCAACGCCAGAAACCTGGTCGCGTGCATGCAGCTGGACATGTCTGCTTTAAAAAACAAAAAAATGAATAAATTCTGAGGCCCATCACTTTTACCAACAAACTTCTGTCACTACGTGGCATTAGATTATTGGCCTCCAATAAGCTTGAATGACTTGTTCTCTAAGCTCGAGTTTCGCAAGTCTAGCTTTTATTTTTTTTTATTTTTTTATTTTTTTTATTTTTTTATTTTGAAATCAAAACTTGGGCCTCGTAGCAAGTCCAAATCACGCAGCCATCTGGAAATGGACAGCGTAGACAACGATTAATTTTATTCCTCAGAAGCGTCTTCGGTTTTCGCGCCGTCCGGTTTCGAAATGCTCGCCGGTGCCCGCAGCGGAACCTTCCATTCTTTCTCGGCCTTCTATCGCCTACCTCACGTCACGCGTTCTTTCTTCCTTTAAAAGGGTTTGGATGGGACCGTTCTCCGAGTTCTAGGGTTCGCTATCTCTGTGTCCTGGGAGAGAAACCAAGGAGGATGGCTGATCTCCTGGCGCGGTCCTCCGCTCGGGTGGGAGTGGGCTTCACTTCGTGCGCATCTTTGCTCCAGAAACTACAGGTTCGTTTCTCTTTGCTCTTTCGAACTCTTCTTCCATGGATTCTTTGATCCATTTCTTGTTCTTCCGTTTATCTGCTTTCTTTAACTCCAAGAATGAATTTTCTTTTTTTTTTCTTTTTTTTTGGTTCGTATATAAACGGGCTGTTGTTTCGTTCTTGAATTTTTGATCAATTTCTTGCGAGAAATCCGTGCTAATTGGACAATAAATGAATCGAAATTCTAGGGTTTTTCTATTCGTTTCTTGCCGAACCTGTTTTCTGCTTCTTTCTGGTAGGTGTCTTGGTCATTACTTTGCTATACTTTGTTTCCCTTTCTGTCGATTATACATTTTTGTGGAAAATTTTGTTTTTGATCATAATGCGAACAGGACGTTTGGAACTTGCTGGATTTGTTCATTTTTCCCCCATATCGACTAGTGCTTCTTTAATCACGTTTCATTATAATTCTAGGATTTTAATTTTGTTTCTTAGTTTCTTGCCCAACCTTTATTTTTTTCTTCTTTGTTATTACCGTATCAGATACACTTTTTTTAATAATATATATATATACACCTGCTGTAGAAATGGTGCTGAACCTTTATTGGTTCATCAGATATTTACCGTGCTTATGCTTCTCCAATTTTTTGTTCACAACTTCTTCTTCTTTTGTAGTTTTTGGATAATTTAGTAAATTTCTAGAGCAAAGCTCTAGGTTAAAAAAATTATAATACCTCATGAATAGTTTTTCATGATGACAAAGAAAAGTTTAAAAAGCTTATAATTCAAGCTCACTACTATCAATTAACTTCTACTGAGTTTTTAAAGCTACATAGATTTAGGCCAGATTGTAATACATAATGCTGATAAAAGTTTTATGACAATCCTTCATATATATATATATATATATATATATATATATATATATATATATATATATGGACAAGAAATTATCCACCAGCACATTTTTATCTTTACTTTTCCAAAGCATAGAAATTAATCGTTTATTCCCAAATACCTTGTCATTCCCTTTTTTTTTTTTCATTCTAGTTATTAATATGTGAAGAAATGAAAAAAATTAGGGATATAATTCTTTGTCACTAAAATTTTGCTTCCTTCTGCACTTTTATTTTTTCCAGTTCTTTAGGATAGGAAGGAAAGAAAAAGACAAAGTACATTGAACCTCGACAAAAATCTAGTGAATCTAAGATTGAATTTTGGGGACCAGAAATGGAAAAGTTTATCCAGATCTAAGAGCACTGAGATACACTTATTATGTATAATTGTTGCTTTATGGTTTTAACGGAAATTTAAATGCAAATGCTGCTTATATTTTACTAATTTCGAGAACCAAAATTAGTCATTTAATGTCTACACAATTGTCTAAAAATAAGAAAATTATTTACTTATGCGCAGCCCTGATAACCATATAGCAGCACCAAAGCATCATTCATGTCTATATAACAGTCTAAAAGTTAAAAGAAAAATATTTACTTACATGTAGCCCTAATAACTATATAGAGGCTTAAATTTAATAAGACAATTATGTAGCAACTTAAATGTTATTGCTCTTCAATAAATGAGAGTGTTTCTCACTAAGGTTTTGAATTATGTGATGCCCTTTTTTTATGGAATGGAATGTGTCGTTGTCCTACCCAATCCCAACACTTGGGATGAAGGATGCCTTAGAATTTATTGATTGCGATTTTAGGATGATGATGGGATAGTCCTATCTTAACATTTTGGATGATAACTCATTTTGGGACATTCCATTGAAATCTAAAATTATTTTGGATGAGTGTTTTTTTACGACCCATTTGGAATAACTTAAAAACAAGGAATCTATTGAATTCTTTTATTTTTAAGTGATTCCTTTGTTTTGAATACTTTTAAGCACAAAATATTCAATTGAATTCAATTGAATTGAAGCCCAAAAATTAGATTACATGTAGTTAGAATTCGCAACAAAATTAATGTGATTTGGGGAGTTAGAATTTTTTATGGGTCCCATATATAAAATGACTAAAATACCCTTCTTAACACTTAGTCTTCTCTTTTGTCTTCCCCTTCTAAGCTCTCTAGATTACACTTTCTTAACCATCAAATTGGGAACCCTAATCACAGAGCACACCTCAGAGCACTGCTGCAATGACAGTGAATTTTCGATCAAACATTGATGAGCCATTCTTGAAGTGGTGAGCCTTGGAGGGGTAATATTAGAACTTTATAAATTCAATTCATTTTTCTTTATTCTAAACAATAGAATTCAACTGAGTTCTGACATTTGAAGATTTTTCCAAATGCATGAATTCTATGTAAATTCCTTTCAATTCAATTCTATTAATAGAATTCAATTTAATTCAGTTAAATTCTATTATAGAATTGACTCCAAATAGTTTTAGTGGGTCATGAGATGCTTAAGTTTGATTTGTAAAGTGCAGTACGATGCTAGAATGAATATATATTATCCCTACAAGTGTGTCTTCTTATTTAAATAAAAGAATTCTTCTTATTTTTGTCACTCTCTTATAATGATAATATGTTGTTGATGGTGTTTATTTGGAGCCAGGATTTATGGGATGAAATAGGGGAGAGTGACCATGAAAGGCTTAAGATGATAGTGCAACTTGAGCAAGAATGCCTCAACATATACAGAAGGAAAGTAGACCAAGCCAGAAAGTTCAAAGCTGATCTGCATCAGATATTAGCTGAAGATGAAGCTGAAGTATCAAATATCATCTCCACACTTGGAGAGCGCGAGTCTTTTGTGCGGGTTGGTAGCTTTGTCATTACTTTCTAAAAGTGCTTTTACATTGTTTTCTAAAAATACTTTCTTATTACTTGCTATCCTGTTCATTTTTATGTCAGTTTTATCCTTTGACCTTTACATTTTTGCTATAATGATATTGCCTACTTCCTTAGTTAGAAAAACCAAAAGGCACACTCAAAGAACAGGTTGAGGCAATAAGGCCTCTATTAGGTGACTTGAGGCAGAAAAGAGAGGAAAGAGTTAAGGAATTTTCAGAGGTTCAGCTGCAGATCATGCAAATATGTGCAGAAATAGCAGGAAACACTTATCAGGGGAGTTCTCCCCAGGTGGATGAGCAAGATCTTACTCTGAAGAGGCTTGGAGAGTTGAAGTATCAGCTTCAGGAGCTTCAGAAAGATAAGGTATTCTTCTTATTAAATTTATCTCCTTTTTTCTTTTATTCCTGACATTATGGGCCTAGATACTTTTATATTTGATTTTACAGAACCTCCGGATGCAGAAGGTTATTGCCTATATCAAAACAACACATGAACTGTCATCTGTGATGTCTGTGGATTTCAATAAAATGCTCTGCGAAGTTCATCCGAGCTTTGCTGATTCTGCAAATAGCCATTTTTGGAATATTAGCAACGAAACCTTGGCTAGATTGGCAGGAACTGTTCATTCACTACAGCAAAAGAAGAAAGAGAGGCTACAAAAGGTTAGGACATGAGTTTGGTTGCATTATACTTGTTATGATATTCCATATGTTAAACATAGCCATTATTTTTAAATCTTTATATGAATAATGGGGAGCTAAAAAGCAGACCAAGATCCTTTTGGTATGTTGATAGAGATGTTTCAGGTCCTTTAATATCTGCTAGACAATCAGATTATTTTTTTACAATCACAGCAAATAGAATGACATTCAGAACACATCCATACCAATGGTTAGCAAACACCCATGTCTATATCTATGTCATGGTTAGCAAACACATGGTTAGCAAACAACTATGTCATTGTCATTTAGAATACTGATAGAAATGTTTAATATTTAGGAGCTAACCTTATTAACGAGACATTGATGAGACGTTCAGGAGCAAACTGCCATGTCCAGCACATTTAGAATGCTGATAGAGATGTTTAATATTCAGGAGCTAACCACACCCTAACGCCCCCACACCCCCACCTCCGGGTGGCGGGGACCAATCTGCCACTGGCTGTCCCAACTATTGGGATGCAATTGTCTGAATTTGTCCCAGCTGGTTCTGATTGGGACGGTTTGGATGTTCCAGTTCATAAGTGAACCAGCACCATTGGGGTATCTTGGGCACCATTCTCTTGTTGGAATGGCATGGTGCAGATGGACATGCCAGGAGGCATTGGGATGTGAATCCTTGTGATGAAATATGTTCATCAATAATTTTGAAGCTTCAGTCACTGAAAATCACTTGCTCACAAGCAATTTCGCTGATGATTTTTTAGTCAGAAGTTCTTTCTTAAAAACTACTGGTCAATTTATTCAACCTTTAGAAGCCAAGGATTTAGTAAGTGGTGTTATTTCATTATATGAAACCATAATCAACCACTTTAATGGTTATAATCAAGGTTTTAAATCCTATGGTTTAGAGCCATCTCAATTTTTTTATAGAACAGAATGTAGCTCCATCTCACACTTGGGATGAGAGATGTTTCAAGATGTATTGGTTGGAATGCTGGGATAATAAGGAAACAGGCCTGCCCAATACTTGCGATGGTAAATCATCTGGGTCTTCCACAGGATGTCTCAATAGGTTTTGAAATCATGGTTAGAATGTTGTCCCATCTTGCGTTGTTTGGAGTTCTCTAAGACCAAAATCATAACCATTGTAAGGACCATTATAATGGCACAACAAATTAATAATGGAAAATAATGGGGAAGAACAGTCAATCACGAAAAAATAGCAGCATTATGTTATAAATCACTCTCTATTTTATAACTCTTTTAGATGATAAAACTTTTCCATGTGGGAAAATTTTTGGGAGCTTTGAATTTTGAAAGAAATTGTTATGTTGTTAAGAAACACCGCAAGTAATACCTAATGGTAATTATTTGTGTCATAGGAGACTGTTAAAACACGAAATAACATGTGATATCACCCATTATCCTTTAAGCCATATCTATAGCTTATAATTAGCAGACAGGAATCCTTAATTAGGTATTCTAAATAAGTTTGTCAAATGAACTTTATTGTTGTAAATTTTTCTCTAAAACATATATTGAACATGATTCTTTGAATTGCAGGTGAAGCTTGGACTTTTCTGTATTTAGTTGACCCAGTTTCCTAATTGGGAATTAGAATTTAGGAATATTTCTTGTCATTGCTTGCTTTTTCTAGGTAGGATGATCATATAATCTCTTTCACAGTGAGTTGATAATTTTCTTAAAGCAATCAGTAGTTAAAGCAGTAAATATCAGGAGAGTTACCTGAGTAGACGTTACAATCAAATCCTGATGTGCTAGAGATGTTTCATTGTTGGTCATGCCTTTTAGGCTGTAAGTTTCCAAGAACTTGTTAATTGGCAGTGTAATCATTAATTGTTTATTACACACAGTTGATATGGATCCTGGAACAGCTTGTTTTACACTTATCATCTGAAAGCTACTGAATTATTTGTTGCTCAGTTCTTGATTTGAAATTGTTGATATCATGTTTGCTCATATCAAATGTATTCCTTTTGTTTTGTAGCTTCAAGATCTAGGGAGTACATTCATTGAGTCGTGGAACCTCCTGGACACACCAGCGGAAGAGAAAAAAAAATTTGACCATGTGACCTGCTTGATTTCAGCATCTGTTGATGGAGTGTTAGATCAAGGATCCCTTTCACTTGATGTCATTGAGCAGGTGGTCATCGTGCTTTTAAATTTCATTTTTCCCAAGAATGAATAATATCTTGTTGTTAGAGCTGTTGGTTATTATCTGTTATCATCTATTCCTTAATATATCTTTTGATTCTTAGGCTGAACATGAAATTGAGAGACTGGACATTCTGAAAACTAACAAGATGAAAGAGCTTATCTTGAAGAAGCAAAATGAGCTTGAAGGAATCTACAGAGCTGTTCACATGGATGTTGATGGTGATGCAACAGAAGAGATGATTCTCGGTCTCATTGATTCTGGTTTATCTCAATTTCACTATTTACCAAGTTTGGTCTCTAATTGGAACCTGTTTTTAATTTGTAGTCTCTGTGTACTAAACAAAAATGTAGAGAGGTTTCCAGTTTTCAATAAATTTAGTTCTTGTGCAAGCTTAGGCTTGTCTCTTCCTCACAATATATGAAATAGCAACCATAGCAGTTCAGGGGTTTGCTATGCATTTGTATATCTGATCTTGTTTCTGCATAGATCTCTAATGTTTTTGTTTTTTAAAATCAGTTTTATATAGCTAAATTCACAAGCTTTATTGGATCATATCTTGAGCATACGTTTGTATATTGAAAGATCTGATCTTTGTTGAAAGACCTATGATATGTGTCTATATCTGTTTTTGTATCAAGCAAGTTATTATATTGTAATAGAAAATATCTATTTTCAATCAGGTTAGTAAAATAAAATATCCTTTCAGGCCAACTTGAGACCTTGATCATGATCTATAAGAAAGCTGTCATTGCCTTTAGCAACGCATGATGGTTGGAAAGTTGACTCTGATTTCATAAGGAACTGTGAATTCTCTATGACTATAATAATGAATGATCAGATTTGCACCTTTCCAATGGAAAGATCGCTGTTGGCACACATGCTTGGGCAAAAAAATGCTGATGGATCTACATGGATGCAAGTGGTAGAAATTTGTGCAGAGTCACTAAGCAAGTTAATCATAATTTGCCGTGAGCCATTGGTTCTTTTAACAAAGTTCAAATTTCTTATAAACCAATTGTATTTTTACTGTTGTTTGAAAGTTTTAAGTTTCCTAAACACAGATAACCATTCCATGGATATTTTTCTCATGATGGATATGACATTCTTTTAATCCCCATCTAGCACTTCTCATGGAATACTTCATAACTAACAATTATTTTCTTGTTGTTCTTCTTTTCTTTCATTGATATTGATTTTATAGTAATTGATCAGGTTAATAACATATTTTCTATTCAATTAATTAGTATAAAGTTTAAAAATAAGTAATATTTATTTTTTAATTGTATTTTAGGGAAAATAAATCTCTCTGAGCTGTTCTCAATCATGGAAGATCGGATTGCAAAAGCCAAAGAGCAAGCCATAAGCCGGAAAGATATCCTGGAGAAGGTGGAAAGATGGGTTTTTGCATCTGAGGAAGAGAAATGGCTTGAAGACTATGAGAGGGTAACCTCGCATTATTTTTATTCTTTGATTGTGGCAAATTAAAATGCAGTAGGGATTATACAGAATGAATTTTCCAAACATAACATATGTGAAGAGGTAGGCTTTTTGGCTCTCTTTGAGGAGAAAAAGCTCTTCATGTATGTTTTTCATGAGCCATGATAATATTCAAGTTCGGTCATCCGCTTTACTGCTTCCTGCTGGTGATGCTTATGTTATATTAGTTTATGGTAGTATAACCCACAATATCATAGTTTGGCCTTATAGTCTATTGCCATACCTTACACTAGTGCATTCAATTATGTAGCATATTTTTATTTATTTTTACTGATCAATTAGTTTAATATTCTACTGCAACAATTAGTTAAAAAGAAAGCTAATCAATTTTGCCTGATGTAATGGAAAAATTAATGTAAGCATATGAGAATATGGAATAATGGGGTAAGCTGGACAAGATCTGCATTTTGCTATTTGCTTCTTGTTTTCATCAGCTTTGCTAGATTCCGCTTTGCAGGATTTGCTGCTGTTGGCTTCCAAATTCTTGTCTAGAAGATAATTAAACAAACAGGCCTCATATGCAATGTCTAAGAGAGTTCTCATTTGACCATTCTTGAATAATTTTCCATGCAACTCATGTTTAAGTCATTGCAGTATTTTCCTTGTCAGAAGTGCTATTTTGTTGGATCAGGTTGGGTTTGAGTACTTCCCGACCCATATCTGGACCTAGAGGAGGTTCTGGTCTAAACATCAAGCCAGAATCCTACCCTCCAGCGGTTGGATCAGGTCTGTCTTTGTGTAGTTGACATAAGTCCCACTGGGTCTATGGATCAGGTATGCATATGTGATGACATGTATCATACCCTATGCTAGAGGGGTTTGGATTGGCTGCGGGTCTGGGTTCTCAAGTAGGTATTAAATAAATAAGTTAGTTGCCCTTTGTTCTCTCAAAACAATTCAGGAATGACGAAAGTTAAAAGTATAATTAATGAATTACAAGAATTGTGAAAGTTGTAAGTGTAAGACATGCATAGTGGATTGGATATAATGTTAGTCAAATGAATTTTCTTTTCTAAAAATAGTGATCAAGTTTTGCACAAAGATTGTAACACTATACCAAATAATAATTTAACCATCGAATATAAATTGATGGTTATATATGCATGTATTTGAAAATGGAGAAGAATTAAAGAAAAAAATCTAAGGATTAGGTGGTCAAATTTGAAAGAGGAAAACTAATAGCTTTTAAAGATAGAATGACATAGGAAGGAAAATAGAGTCTGGATGAAAAAATTAATATCATAAGGGAAGAGATTGCTAATACTATTAAGAAAGTAATTATACAGGTGCTAAAAGAATCAAACAAAAGAGCCACATAATAAGAAAACTAGGTAGTGTAATGATAAAGTTCAATTAGCGGTTAAGGTTGAAAGAGAGTTATAAAAAATTTCTTAAATATAGGAGTAGAGAAGCATATAAAAGTTATAAGATGGCTAAGAAAGAGGTTTAAAAGTTAGTGCAAAAGGCTATATTTAAGCCAAACAAAGAGTTATATCGTAAGTTATAAACTAAGGATGGAGTTAAAAAGACTAAAAGAATGGAAAACTAGATAAATAATTAGCGATGTAAGAGCAACTTGGTTGACAAATCTGTTGATAAGATTTTAGTGATCAAGAAAATGTTTGATCAATGACGGGTACTATGGTATTGATTTATAAAAACAAAGGTGGTATTTAAATTATTCTAAGTTCTAACTTTTGTGATATTAAACCCATGAGTCATAGCTTGATGCTTTGAGAGGATAATTGAACATAAGTTAAGATGTAACATAAAAATATCAAAGAATTAATTTGGTTTTATGCCAAAAAGATCGATTATACATGCTTCTTTTTTCTTAGGAAGTTATTAGAAAATTATAGAGAAAGAGACTAAATTGTTTCTATTGATTTAGAAAAAGTATATGACCGAATTCCTACAAAAGTCTTGTGGTAAGTGTTAGAAAAGAAAAGAACACCTGCTAGATATATTAACATAATTAGAGATATGTACGATGGAGTAGTTACTAATACAAGAACTGTTGGCGATAATATCAATGAGTTTCCAATTAAAAGATTAACATCAGGGATACGTTTTTGGTCTTTATCTTTTTGTATTTAGTTACAGATGAGCTTATTAAACATATTTATGATGATATTTTATGATGCATATTATATAGATAATATAGTACCAGTAAATGAAATAAGTTAAAATTATAGATACGTGCATTAAAATCTAAAGGTTTTGGATTAAACAAGATAAAGATGTGATATATGAAATGCAATCTTAGTAAAAGTAGAAATAGAGAGGAAAGTAGATTAAAAATTAAGGATTATGAAGTTTGCATAAGTGATTATTTCGATATTTAGAATATATTATTCATAAGAAAGGAGATATTGAGGATGATGTTGTCCATATGATTAAAGTAGACTGGATAAAATGGAAAAGTGCAATTAGAATATTATATAATTATAGAATTTCTGTCAAAAATTTATAAGATAGCTATAAGACTAGCTATGCTCTATGGTATAAAATATTAGGTGGTTAAGACATTACATGCATATAAAATGAATGTAGTTGAAATGAGACAATTTATTAATATAAGAAAGGATAAACTAAAAATAAAGTCATTCATAGAAATGTAGAGATTGCACGAATTAAGGATAAATTGAAAGGATGAGTTAAATGATTTAGATATTTATAATGTAGACATAGGAATTTACTTGTGTAAAGTAGTGATTTAATATATTTATATAGAAAAAAAAGGTAGAGGCAAACCAAAATTACATTAGAGGAAGTTATAAAGAAATATTTGATATCCTTGCATGTTATATAATGTATAAATATAAATGGGGTAAAATAGAGAAAAAGGATTCATGTAACCAATCCCAACTAGTTTGGGATTAAGGCTTTGTTGTTGTATTTCATTCTTGTGTTGAAAGACTTGCCTTAAAACCAGGATTCAATAAATCATATTTCTACATTGGGTAAGGTCATGAGAGGCTATATCTACTTGTGAATTTGGTCTTTTAAGTCTTATACAATGTAAATTATGTTTTGCCCTCCCAACGTTGACAGCATATATGCTTTTTCATACTAAAGTTTTGCATGATAGTCATCAAAACATTGCGTCAAGGATGTGTCTGGCGTTCACATAATGTCACAGCATATTATCCTCAACATACATGATAGGTTGAATATTATCTTATTTGATCAGGAAAGCTTGTAAGCACTTGATCAGCTTTTTGTCTAAAAATTTCACTTGGTGATGGGGAGCTAGGTACTCTATATTTTGAATTACCCCTATGAAATATGAAATACCAATATTATTATGTTCCAGAATAAAGAAACAGATTTCTTTTTTCTTTTATTTTTGTGGTTGCAGTCTCTAAATTGTTTGATTGGATATCTAACATGTTTTGCCAATACTTAACTCATCGCAAAATTTGATTTAATAGATTCATGTTTTAGGGGATCTGACGGAGTTTTACACTAGCTGTCAACTACCTAACACAACCCTCCTCCTTTACCCGTGGTTTGCATATGATTTGCGCTATTAGCTATTGCATGTTAATTGGATATAAACATACAACTTAGATTAAAAAGCAACAAAAAACATGATAAAGAAAATACTCTGAAAATTAAAAGATAAAATATTTGAACTGATGAGCATATTATTATATCAATGTCAAATAGTTGCATCTGTGCTTTATTATGCATCAAATGTAACCTTAAAATAGCTTCCTTTTTTAGTTATTAAATGTATTTATATGAAATATGCCTTTTCAAATGATCAAAAGATATATAATCATCGCTGTTGTGGTTTGTGCTAATGGAGCTCAAATATGGTTCCACAGATGGAGTTTATGATGTGTTTATTTTAACAAAGATGTCCCTATAAGTTTTGCCCATGAAATTTATGTGTAATCATGTTATTAATGTTTAAACTTAGTTTTTCAAAATTAGTTTGCATGATGAATCAATCGCTAGGAAGTTGGAAATCTGAAGTTTACATGTTAAATAACACACCATGTGACATTCACGAATGATTTGTGATGCCAGATTTTACCTGTTTAGTTTAAATCTATATGTTTATTGGTTCAAATATTTCTAGGAACATGACTGATTAAGCAGTTTGTGTATTTATTGGATGGCTATGATCTTGTTAACCAGCTAAATTTTGTTAGTTGTGATGCATCATACAGTTTGGACAAGGCATTAGCTATTTTATTTTATTTAAATATTTTTTTGGCAATTGTCAACTTCCCCTCTTTTTCAAATCCTTATGTTGGCAGTACATTCTGTTAAAGCTATTTTATGAATTAGGACCAAGCGATTTGTATCTTTTGAGAAGGCCAGTATGTCAAAGAGGCTTTATGGTTAGCAGGCAGTAGGTGGCTTTGCCCAGTTTAATGAGACATATGCATGTGGAGCATCTCTCTTGATAATGATACAGAATCATTATCAGATGCACGATGTCTTCCAAAAATAAACTACATTTTGTGTTCTCATTGCCATAGGCACAATGTGTTGCATGTAATGCAATTCATGTAATGCAGAGATAGTCCGATAGATGATCGCAGCTAGTTAGTCATGAGTTTCTCCGAATATATTCTTTTCTTGTCACTGTATAGGCTGTTGAGAATGAAACTTTGGTCTCATCCCAATAACATGCTATACTAATACAAAAAGAGAACTCAACCTTTCCATGCAAACATGCATACCTAAGTGCTAAATAAGTCAAGTTAGTACTTCCATAAGCAACATACCATATTATCTAAATGAACAGAATTTTGTAAAAATTTAATAAATATATATCAGCAATATATATAGTATAATTTTGGTATCAAATAGAAACATATTAATTTGAAACTTCATACACTCTTGCGGCAACAATCCTTGCTCAATTAGATATTGAATTCATCTTAGCTATTTTAGGAGCTATAGGTGAAGCTTATGGAATTTTCTTCTTTGCTTAATTTTGACTACTCAAATGCTTTTGACAGGACCAAAATCGTTACAATGCTGGTCGAGGAGCACATAAGAATCTGAAGCGTGCAGAAAAAACTCGGATACTTGTCAGCAAAATGCCTTGTGAGTCTGTTTACTTTTTCTAGGATGGAGTCAGTTAAAATTTCATTTGAATCTTTATAAATTTTATACTCTTTTTGTTTGATTTTTACATATTCATTTGCATGTATTGTATCGTAATTGGATCACTGATACCGGTTTTGTAGGCATGAGGAACAACCATTTAAACTTGCTTAAGCTATAAACTGTTTTAGTTAAGATACTGAAACCTAGAGTTATAATCTTAATTCATTGTCCCACCGTCTGACTTTGTGGTATTCATAGAATCTTCAAGCTTTACCTGATAACTTGGTGTTAGCTTTGAGGTATATATATATCAGATTAAAGAAGGCCCTTTACAGGTGAAGTAGCTCGAATAGTACTCTCTCAAGTTTCTCTTGTTGAATGGTCAAGAGTTCCTGTGAAATCCATTTTGCCAGGAAGCTAGATCACAGACTCCGTAAAACTTAGGAATTGACTTTCTGCAAATGTCTTCAAAAAAATTCTTACAATAGAAAACCATCTATTGTGTGCACGATTTTTTTTTCCATATTATTCTCCCAAATAATGTAACTAGACATTCATGACACTCCACACCAATGGCATATTTGATGTATTGCCACTTTTATTCGTGCATTCTTCTTTTTTGACTTAGGTCCTGTTTGGATGCCGGAAAATCTTATCAGTGTGATCCCCTTAGATGTAGTTTAAAATGAATGAGATTGGGGCAGTCAAAATGGGCTTGTGTGGTTAACTAATCATGTTTTCTGAGAAAACCAATTCAATCTTAAAGGTGTTTAAGCTTGCTGTTTAAAAACCAGAACTAGTTACTCTTTCAAGCTGCTTAATCTCTTTTAGCTATCCACGTTTCACTGCATTTTCAAAAGTGAAATTGCATCAGAAAATCTTTCCAAGCCAATAAAATCTTCTAATTTCTCTGCTAGTTATAATTCTTGTTGTTAAGATTCTCAAAACTAGTACCAAAAACTGTATTGGTACCTTATTAATTTGGTATAGTATGGATTGATATGGTAAGATACGTATTTTATTCTGAGATAGGGTATTAACAAGTCAGTATTGCTTGGTTCGGTTCATATCTAATTAAACCTTGGAACCTGTACAGTTGGTATGGTAGACCATACTTATTGCACTTTCAATCTTTTTAAAATATATGATACTACCTTGGAACATAAGTTAGTTGATGAATTGTCATTTCATTTGTCCATCTTCTCATCTTGTCATTGTTTGGTGCACTATGCTTGCATGCAATCGACTGTAAATATGGTAAGTTCACTGTATGGTAATTAAAACTCTTGAACCAGCAGCGAAATTTCTGTCTGTAGCTCAATAGAAGTTGTACGTGTTTCTCAATCTGGATGCTGGCACAGAATTAAGCATGTGGGCCATAAGTTTTGAATATGGCTATTAATAGTACTGTGGAGACAATCAATGACATGAGATAGAACCTAATATTTACACACCCATATATAGTGGCCGTCTATTTGTTTTCCTTTACCTGTGTGCTAGTGTCATAATGGTGTTTTGATCTTATGTGGATATCTTTTTTTTTTTTTTGCTCTTCTAGGCATGGCATATAATTTCCAAATGTCTCTGTAGAGCTTTCTTTTAAGAAGATTTATAGATGTTAATGGCTATTCTATTTATTATAAAATTTCTATATCGAAGGCACAAGGCATCATTCTTAACTAGCTTAGAAACTCTATTGGATAGAATGATGCACGAATATTAGGCCATCCATGTAACGATCATTTCTAGTGAGCTAGTTCAGAACAAATTTACTTTCTTAAGAGTGTTTTTCTGAATAGGAGATTACCTTTCTTTGGATATCTCTTGGGAACCTTAAGTTTCTATAAACATGTGCTTGTTTTTTCTTGGATATGGCTGATGATTGTGATTGTTGGGTATCTTTTGTTATTCTTTAGGACTTGATGCTGGATGCATATGATTTTGACAAATGACAGTAATGATGCAATATGTGATCAGAACAAAAGGAACTTGTGCTGCTGTGCTGTGTTTTTTTGCTTGCGCATAGGTACTGTTATGACAATTAAGATGTAAAATGAGTTCTAAGGAGCATTATTTGTTACTGTGAGAAAGCTGGCTGGATTAAAATGTGGGAAGCTTAACCTAAGTACATGCAGTTCACTTGCTTATCATGTGATAGATATGTTTTGCATATGCTGTCTTTAGATTTTGGGTCATAAATTTTCCTTTTCTTTTCAACTTCTAATATGAAACACTACTTGCAGCACTATTTTGAGCTGTTATGTTTGTAATTGTTTCCTTATTTAAATTTGTATGTTTGCTCTCTGTCTTTTTATTTTTTTAAAAAATTGGTTTTTAATTTGTGTAGCCCTGATAGAGAATCTGTCTGCAAAAATAAAAGCCTGGGAGAAGGACAAAGGAATCCCGTTCATGTATGACAAGGTACAATTTGAGCTCAGAAACATATGCCAATGGGAGATATTATGGTTTAAATTTTAAGCCTGTTCTTTTGATATTTCAGGTAAGGCTGTTAGGAACCTTGGAAGAATATACCATGCTCAGGCAGCAGAGAGAGGAAGAGAAGCGGCGATCACGGGTGGGCTTTCATTTTCTGCTCTTCTTGCTTACAGCCTATTTTTCTTCTAAATGCTCTACATTCTATCCTTTTAAGCTTTAGTTTTGTGACCGATAGCAATTATTCTGTTTTGGAAAAAAATAAATGTAGAGCTTGCGGACCCAAAGAAAAGTATATGTGATACACTAAAACATAGAGAGAACATTGTATCTAGAAGCATTCAAATTAGGTTTATCTTCTTAGCTGTACATTATTATCTATTTCTCTGTGAAGAGATTATTGGGCTCGATCTTTTGCCCATTTGTAGCACATCTAGACGAACTGAACTAACGCTTGCATATTCGGCATTCTATGAGTAATATTATTTCACGAATGCGCAATCAGTGCCTTCACCTTATCCTCTACTTGGACCTATCCAGTAGTTTATTGCTATCCTGGACGATTAGGCAGATATCTATGTTAAATATTCTGGATGGCTGCAGCATGTATGATCAGTCCATGAGACGGACTAGATTAATGGCCTTGAAAGATATATATATATATATATATATATATATATATATATATATATATATATATATATATATATATATATTTATTTATGGTTTCGGTTTAAATATTTAATGCGGAGAGCTTCTCAGGGAAATACTTGCTTACTCGTTAGGCCATAATTTTTATGTAGGAGCAAAAGAGACTACAGGAGCAGTTTGTTTCAGAGCAGGAGGCTATGTTTGGAAATAAGCCCAGCCCAATACGGCAGTTAACAATGAAGAAGCCTTTGGTTCAGAGCTCCAATGTGAATATGGTGAATGGAACTCCGACAGGTCGCCATAAATCACACCTTCGGCTCGGCCTGCGATCACATCATCAGGTAAGGACAAAAAGGAGAGACGAACGAGAAGCGCAATGGTACCAGTGAACAATGTTGCCCTTCTGAAGAACAACGATTCCTTGCTGCAGAATAATTCGGGAACTATCTCACCTCGAAAGTAGTCTGCTTCTCAAACTTGCAATCTGCGCTAAGCCATAGAGATCCTTTCATGTTTGCAGACAGCCTGTGTAATGCTGTAATCCCTTTTTGTGATGATGTTCTGGGGTTCCCTAGAATTAAATTTTATTGTGTTACACCCTGGTTGCATTTTAAATAATTATACCCCAAATTTCTCCAGCAGTCTTCAGCTATGAAATTAGACGATGTGGTCGATCGTTAACTACAGATTTGACGAGGTCGGCTAGCCTTTCTACATTTTCCTTTTTTTTTCTCTCTCTCTCTTTTCTGCACATTCCAGTTGCAATTCAGTGTTTTGCCTTGTCAAGGGGGATATTAAGCATCATATGTTCCTCCGAATGAGGACTTGGTTGCCATTTTACCAAACATGGTGAACTAGACCAGAGAAGCATCCAAAGCTTCGTTGCTTGTGTTCCTCCCATTTAGCTGGATTCTACTCTTCTTGATAAGATCAAAGTAGGTTGACATTTATCATTGCGATTGACCTTATAATATATAGTCCTAGCTGCCGTCAAGGCTAACTACTATTTTAAATATATTATCTTAAGTCTACTATTACCACTATTATTATAATATACAATTATTAAAAAAATCAGATATTAATTAAATTTTGATATACCTATATTTATATCTGATAGAGCTAAGAAATTGAGTTAGTACTAAGTCAGCCTTATGTCCTTATAACATCATGTGGGTTTTAGGCCATGCTATTAGCACATGTTATGATTAGATAACGTCAGGAGAGCATGACCAACTTAACCTTTTGTTACTCCACACCTGTAAATGAAATCAGATGATAACTACTCCACATGTCCTTGCATTAGGAGTATAGCTCGTGATAGATGGAGCAGTCCTATTGCTGACCTCATCATTAAAACTAGACATGCCAACATAACTAAGATAGCCTCGGGTACTGAGACAAAATCCTAACAATAAGAAGGAACACCACTCAAACAGAGGGGCCCTTTTTTTTCTCCCCCATTCCTAGTTTCTCTCTCTGCCCTTGTCTCCTATACTTTTTTTAGACACCTCACTTGGCCGCAACTACTGGGTAACAGCATTCATTCTCCCTAAAGTATTGGCAGGCCTTAGCTGTGTAGTCTTAGCATCCCTTATGCTTTTCCATTTTCGTAGGATCATTAATCAGTATGCCAAACACCCCTTCATAGGGTTGGGTCAATTGGGGCCCACTTTAGTTCCTAGTTCATCATCCTTATTGCTATTCAGGGTCTCTCAGTCAGAATCTGATTTTATTATATTGACACCATCTGTGGGAATTGAGGTAAAGGCCATGCCGTCTGAGCACCTCGAGGTCACCTTATGCCACTCTATGAGGCATGCCAAGGGTCCCGAGAGCTTACTCGATAGATCAAAACCATGATTTCTAGTGGATTTATAATTGATAGAGAAAGTTTCTTGGCTACGAAGAGCATATATTTGACAGCATAAAGTCAAGGCATTGAGGAGACAGAAGACAGAGGAGCTTGCATCCTTCGTTAATGCCGATCTAGAGGGGATTCGAAGCTATCATGATCATTGCTAATAGTCAAGTAAAAATGATGCTGGTTGACAATAAAAACTTGATCAATATCCTCTATTTGAAGCCTTCAAATGGATGGAGGTTAGTAAGGATTGTTGAAGCACTTTGGAGACCCACTGGTTGCTTCTCTAGGAGTTTAGTCCCAGCCGAAGGATCATTAACCTTCCAATGATGGCTAGGGAGGAGTCCTACCAAGCCACGATCACGTTGGACTTTCTTGTGGTGAAGAATCCTTTAGCTTATAATGCTATTTTGGGATGTCTTGACTATAATACAATTAAGGTGCTGACATCAAGCTATCTACTTGCCATGAAGTTCCCAATTGCGATGGAGTCTAGAAACTTAGAGATGACCAAGTAGTAGCAAGACAATGTTATACCACCATGCTAAAAAGAAGATAAAGCAACTAAAACCCTAGAAACTTAGAGGTGACCAAGTAGTAGCAAGGCAGTGTTATACCACCATGCTAAAAAAGAAAGATAAAGCAACTAAGACCCTAGAAACTTAGGGTCTGTTTGGATGGAAGGAAATGAAGGGAGGAAAAGGGAAAGAAGGTAAAAGATCATAAGTTACCTTGTTTGGAAGAACAATGAAAGAAAAAGGGGAAGGGAATATGAATAACCGGTTCCCCTCCTTTTCCCCTCAGCTAGCGTAAATTTGTTAATCCTCAAATCGAAGGTAAGCTGGGGGAGGGAAAAGTTTAAGTCATACTTTCTGGGAAGACCAAAATATCCCTTCATTTTTTATCCTTCATTATTTCACTCCCATAATTTATTTCCTATTATTAAGGGATATATTGTCATATAACTCTTTCCCTTCTTTTTCCCCTCTCTATCTAAACAAGATAATTGATATTACCCTTCCTTTCCCTTTTATTCTTTCCAAACAAGAGAAAAGCGCAACCATTTCTTCCCCTTCCTTTCCCTTCCATCCCTTTTCTTCTTTTTACTCTCCCCTTCCTTCCCCTCCAAAAATCCAAACAAAGCCTTAGAGGTGACCAAGTAGAAGCAAGGCAGTGTTATACCACCATGCTAAAAAAGAAAGATAAAGCGACTGAGACCACCATGCTAAAAAAGAAAGATAAAGCGACTGAGACCCTTGATAGGAAGCTAACTAGGTCTAGATAGCTTAATTAGAAAGTTTCAAGCTACAAAGGACTACATACCTACTATGGGTGAGTTTACTTTGCGCTGAAAAAAAGAGATGAAAGACAAAAGGAAAAAAAAGTAGAGAAGGAAAAGGAGAAATACTAGATAATCTCTTTATTTTATTAAATTAGAAGGTAGCTCGAGGCCATTACATGTAGTGATGGCAATGAGGCCGGGCAAGGATGTAGACCTCAATCCCCATTCACTAAAGAAAATAATCCTATCCCTCCCATCTCTATAAATAGACTTTTTTGATCCCCATCCCATGAGGAAAAATAAATTTGAAAGAACTATATGTAAAACTTGACTGAAAATTAAGTGCATAAGCTCAATGAACATTAAAACTTATTTAGATTAGGTTTAAAACATAATTACAATTAAATTATCATAAAATCAAAAATCAATCTTGTACAATCAACTGGACCTTAAAACGATCGATCAAACTTGGCATGAACTCATAAAACCCTAATCTAACTGCTTCTATCAGACTTGGTAGTTGTTGTAGAATATGATGGTTGACAGCTGGGCTTGATGGTGATCGTCTTAGCTTTAGTAGTGAATCGGCCCTAGCCTTGCCAGTTGACCATTGGGGTTCTAACAACCCAACGATCATATTTGCAGATGACCATTGGAGCTATCTAAAAGTTCCAACGGTCATGTTTTCTCAAGCCTTTATATTTGAGGACTATTTGCTGGTTTGAACATGAAATTTTGGGTTCATAATCATTGGAAAAACCTTAGAAAAACTTTGTTGAGCTTTTAGTGGACTCACATCATTTGGGTGTTGGTTTGAGGGCTTTCTTCAAGTAAAGAGTGTTTTCTTGAGTTGATCTTGCTTGTAAGAATTACTCATTAACCCAAAGAAAAGGAGTTATAAAAGGATTTGGTCTCCACCGATAAGAAGTTCGAATAGTGGAATATTCAAGTAGAAGTCTTGAGGAATGAATGTAGGAAAGAAGTGATGAACCATTATAAAAATTTTTGCACTTCTTTTACTTTCTTGCAATTTATTTTCTTGCTTATCTCTTGATTGTGTCCAACTTTATTTAGCTTACATTGTGTTAGGTTTTGCTATACCATCGTCTAAGTTAGGTTTTAAATTTTTAAGCCCAACTTGCCTCTCCTTTTAGGTTGCTCTTTGGGCCTTCAATTAGTATCAAAGCAAAGGTCTCAATGTTCACTGACTTAATAGTTAAGGAGCAAAGAGATGACAACTCTCGGTGGATCTTCTTTTAGTAAGGGACACTCTACCAATAGGCTTCCCTTGTTTAACGGGAGCAATTATTCTTATTGGAATGAAAGAATGAATATATTTATCTAATCCATTTACTATGATATTTGAAAAATCATAGTAAATGGATATGAAGCCCCAACTAAAATAGTGAATAGCTCAAAAATTCCTAAGGAGGACGTTGAGCTAGATGAAGAGGACATTAGTACTCTTCAAATCAATGCTTGGGCTATGAATATTCTTTATTGTGCCCTAGATGCGAGTGAACTTAATAAAGTCTTAATTTGTGAGATTGCCAAACAAATATGAGATAAATTTGAGGTGAATCATGAGGGCGCTAACCAAATTAAAGAGTCAAAAATTAGTCTTTGTGTGCATAGCTATGAACTCTTCAAAATGAAAACCAAAGAGGATTTTATCTCCAATATGTTCACTAGATTTATCAATATTATTAGTTCTTTGAAGTCTCTTGGTAGAGTATATACTAACATTGAAAATATTCATAAAATACTTAGGTCTTTGCTAAGATCTTGGGAGCCAAATGTGACTACCATCATTAAAGCCAAAAGACTTGTCAAGGATAAGCCTATTGGGTCACTTATAACTCATTACTATGAAGAGAGGAGAAGAAAAAGGTAAAAAGAAAGGTATTGCTTTAAAATCCTCTTTACTAATGAATGACTTTGATGTAGGTAGCGAACAAAAAAGTAAAGAAGATAAAGAACTTGCATTCTTACATGCAAGTTCAAGGTGTGCTAAAGACAAAAAGAGGAGATGGCAAAAGGAGAGCATGAAGAGAAAACTCAAAGAGAGAATCAAATAAGAAGGAAGAAATATTTTTCCTTTGCTACGAGTGCAAGAAACCAGGACACTTCAAGGTAGATTACCCTAACTTAAGAAACAAAGTATGAAGCCTAAAAAGAAGGCTTTAGTAACCACATGGAGTGATTATAAAGTAAGCTCATCTTATGATTATTCCGATGCAGAGATAGCCAATCTTTTCCTTATGGTAAAGAAAGATGAGGTAAGTGACTTAGACTCCCCTTTGTATGATGAGCTCTTGGAATCATTTGAAGAGATGCATGTTGATATAAAGAAGTTGGACCTAAAAATGCTTTTTTGAAGAAACGAATAAATAGTCTTGAAAATGAGCTTCAAGTCTTGAAAAAAAAAATCATGCTTTAAAAATTGAGAAAGATAGACTAGAATCGCATGCATGCTCAAATGAAAATCTTTCAAAAGAATTAAGAATTAAAGAAGAAAATTGATGAATTGAATGAAATTATTTACAAGTTTATAAAGGAAAACAAATTTTAATAAACTTTTTAAAAGTCAAAGATATGGTTTATCTTTCTCAGTTTCATGCCCAACAAAAAAAACAAGAGTAGGTTTAGATTATAAATCCTCAAAAAATAAGAAATATTTAAAAATTTTCATTGTGAATTCTACATCTACATTGACCCTTTTGTCACTTGCTATTATTGTGGGTGTATGGGACACAATCTTTATTAATACCCAATAAGAAAGAATTCATTTGTGGGTGTAGAGATATTTAGGTACCTAAGGGAACCCAAGTCGTAAAAAGCATAGCCTCTAATCCCATTAGACCCAAATAATTTGGTTACCAAAATCTCAACTGTGATATTTTTTGTAGGTTTGTCTCAAGAACAATATAGAGGGCAATAATTGGTACTTCGATAGTACTTGCTTAAGGTATATGACAGATGATAAATCAAAGTTTGCAAGTATGACACCAGGAGATGGAGGGCATGTGACCTTTAAAAACAATAGCAAAGGGAAGATCATTGGTATCAATAATATTGGTAACAATTCTTCCATACTATACAAAATGTATTGCTTGTTAAAAATTTGAGGCATAATCTTTTTTGTTTAGCCAATTATGTGATAGAGATAATAAAGTTATTTTTGAACCTATTCATTGCTTTGTTCAAAGTATTAAAGATAAGAAAATCTTTTTAATTGGTTCTAGACATGAAAATATTTATGTACTTAATTTAGATGAGTTATCTTCTTTATTTTCATGTCTATCGGCTTTATATAATGATATTGATTATGACATAAAAGACTAGGACATGCAAGTATGGAATTGATTTTTAAATTATCAAAGAAGAACCTAATTTTAGGCTTATCTAAAATTTAATTTGAAAAGATAAAATTTGTATACTTGTTAAAAGGCAAGCAAACTAGATTCAACTTTTATTCTAAGAATATTGTACCCTACTTCTAGGCTTCTCCAATTACTTCATATGGATCTATTGGAACCAACTAGAATTGATAGTTAGAAGGTAGACATTATGCATTGGTTATTATAGATGACTTCTCTAGATTCATATAGACATTGTTTACCACTCATAAGCATGAAGCCTTTCAAACTTTTGTAAAATTTTTGAAAAAAAATTAAAATAAAAATTCAAAATTGCATGCATTAGGAATGATCATGGTGGTGAATTCAATAATCAATACATTGAGCATTAACAAAATGGAGCTGTTGAGAGAAAAAATAGAACCTTCAAAGAAATGGCAAGGACAATGCTTGATGAGAATGGTTTGCCTATGTATTTTTGAACAAAAGTGGTTAATATGATTTGCTATGTCTTGAACTATGTTTTCATTAGGCCAATCCTAAAGAAAACATCATATGAATTATGAAAGGGCAAGAAGCCCAACATTAGTTATTTTTATACCTTTGGATGCCAATATTTATCTTAAATAATAATAAAGATGACTTAGATAAGTTTTATTCCAAATCTGATGAAGAAATCTTCCTTGGATATTCTTTAATTAATAGAGCATATAGAGTTTTTAACAAAAGAACTCTAGTAGTTGAAGAGTCAATCCATGTTTCCTTTAATGAACCCATACCTTCATTTAGGAGATTAAGATAATATTGATGATATCAACAAGAGACTCGAGGATCTTTCCCTCCATAAGGATTTAAGGCTCTTGATGAATCTTAAGAAGAACCTCCTTAAAGTTAACTAAGACTTTCTAAAGAATGGAGGTATGCCCAAATTCATTCAAAAGAGCTTATTGGTGATACATCTCATAGCATTAAAACTAGGGCATTAATTAGAAATATATAATATCTAGCTTTCATCTTACAAGTAGAGCCTAAGACTTATGAAGAGGCCTTGCATAATAAACATTAGTTTCAACCATGCAGGAGGAACTAATGCAATTTTAAAGAAACAATATGGATAGTAGTTCTTAGGCATGGTGATTATCCTATGATTAGAACTAAATAGGTTTTTCAAAACAAGTTAAGTAAATTGGGGATAGTCATTAAAACAAAGCTAAATTGGTAGCCAAAGGTTATAATTAAGAAGAAGGTATCAATTTTGATAAAACCTTTGCTCCAGTGGCTAGACTTCAATAATTAGTTGCATTTGTATCATATATGGATTTTAAACTCTTTCAAATTGATGTTAAAAGTGTATTTTTCAATGGCTTTATTTTTTAAGAAGTATATGTTGAGCAACTCTCTAGTTTTAAAAATGACATTTATTCTGATTATGTTTTAAACTCTTAAAAGTTTTATATGGTTTAAAACAAGCCCTAAGAGCGTGGTATAAAAGGCTTAGTAAATTTCTAATTGAAAAAGGTTTTTGTATTGAAAAAGTAGACACTACACTATCCATAAAAATCTTAGGAGAAGATATTATTCTTGTTCAAATATATGTTGATGATATAATTTTTTATGCTATTAAGGAGTCTTTGTACCAAGAGTTTGTTAAGATGATAGGAGGAGTTTGAAATAAGCACAATGGGAAAGCTAAATGTCTTCCTCAGGATCCAAAGCAAGCAAACCTAGGAAGGCATCTTCATCAACCAAGCCAAGTATACTAAAGAGCGGTTTAGGAGGTTTGGGATGGAGAATGTAAAGCCGGCTGGGACACCCATGAGAACGGCCACATGGTTTGAGATCGATGAACATAAGGTAAGTATAAATGAGAAATAATATCAAGGTATGATAGTATCAAAGCCTAGGTTTGATCTTAGGGACAAACACATGATGACACTAGGCAAAACTAAGGAAGAGGATATGTGGTAGTTGGAGCTTCTTTCAAAGAGTAATTTAAATCCAAGATTTTTTTTAGCCCCATTGATTTATGTATGATGGTCATGTAACCCAAAACTTATAATTTTGGCTTGTATTAAGGTTATTGACTT
Source organism: Calamus simplicifolius (assembly GCA_900491605.1). Taxonomy (NCBI): domain Eukaryota; kingdom Viridiplantae; phylum Streptophyta; class Magnoliopsida; order Arecales; family Arecaceae; genus Calamus; species Calamus simplicifolius. The sequence continues at coordinate 811,929 of UESW01004510.1, forward strand.
TGAATGACATAGAGGTATTATCCTATATAAATTGGATTATTATAGAATGCCTTGCATGCCAGGCATGCAGCGGGTTGCCGCCCCTGGGCCATCTTCATCGGGTCCGAGGTGATAGCTTTTGTGGGTAATGATCTAGGCCCGCAACACCCATGGACCCATTTCGTTATACGAAAGCAAGACAGACAAGGTTCACACAACTTGGGCCACCACAATAAAAAAATTCAATTAGTACTTGTCCATTTTACTTTAACTAAATATAAACTATTCAACCTTTTCCTAAGGAACCGATATAGGACTATTAGGAGAGGCATCACAATCTATCCCCCTTAAAGAAGCGACATTTTCATCGCCAGTGGCATTCACTAGGTAGGTAGGACTCTAGAGGTGGCCCCCATAGGCTCAAGAGATGGCTCCCATCAATGTAGCACTTTGCCCTGTGGACTCTCAAAGTGCTACAATAATGGAAGCCACATCTTGAGCCTATGAGGGCCACCTGTAGAGTCTTGCCTGCCTGGTGGATGCCTCTGGCAATAGGACATTACCTCTTTAAGGGGGATAGATTATGATGCCCCTCCTAATAGTCCCAAATCGGTCCCTTGGAAAAAGATTAAATAGTTTATATTTAGTTAAAGTAAGATAAACAAGTACCAATTAAATTCTTTTTGGACTATGGTACCCAAGTTAGTGTGAACTTTGTCCGTTTTGCTTTTATATAATGAAATGGTCCATTGGTGCTGTGGGTCCGGGTCGTTACATTATGGTATCAGAGCCATGCACCAACCAAAAGTGCAGGAGCTAAGTGCCAATAGGGCAAAGTGCTACATTCATGGGATGGGATCCATCTCTTGAACATGTGGGGGCCACCTCTAGAATTTTGCCTGCATGGTGGATGCGATCTTGTGCCTCTGATGATGAGGATGCCGCCTCTTTAAGGGGGGTAGATTATGATGCCCCTCCCTTAAAGTCCCACATCAGTAATGAAGAAAAGGGTTGAGTTGTTTATATTTAGTAAAGAAAGAAGGATAAAGTACCAATTATATCCTTTTTAGGCCGTGGTGGCCCAAGTTGGCGTGGAACCTTGTCCGTTTTGCTATCATGTGATAAAAATGGTTCTTTGGTTTGCGGGCTCGGATCATTATAGATAGTTAGCTTACTTTATCTTAGCACTAATAGGCTAGATATTATGTTTAGTGTTGCATATATGCTAGATTTCAAGCTAGCATATCTGCAAGCAATTGAATAAATTTTTAGATATTTAAAGAATACAATGAAAATAGGTTTATTTTATCCAATGCATATTAATTTTTACTTGGTTTATTCTGATGTGGAATTTGTTGGGTGCAAAGTTGACCGTAAGAGCACTAGTGGCTTGTGGTCAACTTTAAATTAAATCATTGAAGCATTGTTCCATTAAAGTTCTGGATCTTTGCTCCAACAATAAAACTGGAAAAGGAGGATATGAAAGAAGTTCAACATATGATGTTAAAATTAAAGTATAAAGAATAATAGTGTAACTTTAAAATCCAAAACTAAATAACAACAACAACAATAATAATAACAATAATGATAAAATTCTCTTTCTTATATGAATACCTTGGTACTAGCAAGGCTACTAATCTTTTAATTGAAAGTTTTCTAGTCTTTAAGATGGTAATAATTAATAACGAATGCTTGTATCATTGAAAATTTGGACCCCATAAACTAGAAAAGATTGCCAATGAGGTACAAAACACACCAAAGTTAATGATTCGAACCATCACACTTCAACCCAACACAAAGCGATGGCGTGAGTGCTTCAAGGTGCTAAGAGGAGGGAAACAACCGGTCACCTTCCTCTTGCTAGACCCTCTCTGCCACTTCTTTTTGGTAGAATGTTCCCTAATTTATGTTAGCAAAAAATTGGGGACAATATATTCTCGGTGGAGCAATGAACCCCAAGAGTGTCAACACTACCACCCATGCAAGGAGGAAGAAGGAAGAACTAATACCAGAAAAAAGATCAAAGAAGAAGAAACACACTTACAGAGTGGAGAAAGTTAGAAGAGCCAAAGAAACTAAAAAATCTAAAAGTTCCAAAAGCACTAAAAGTGCGTGCAATAAAGAAAAATCAAAGAGCTAAGGCACTAATGTTTAAAGGAAGAATCTAACATTGCCAAACATTCAAGGGGGGAAAAAGAGAACTAACACCAAAGAAAGATCAAAGAAGAAGAAACATGCTTATAGAGTGAAGAAAGCTTGAAGAGCCAAAGAAACCAAAAACCCAAAAATTTTAGAAGCATCGAAAGTCGGTATAACAAAAGGACAATTAAATAGCTAAGGCACTAGTTTTTAAGGTACAAAAAATCACCCACCAGCAGTCAATCTCATGGCCATTTTAAGGCTACATTGCTTCTCTCATTCCCTTAGGGCAATACAAGGGGGCACAAAGCTTGAGCTCTCTAAAAGACCTGGAAGGCAACATATATGGCCCCCACATTTAATGTCGCTCCATCATCACTGTCATATCCCAAGGAAGTGCCTCCTAATTTTCTAGTACAAGATCTTGGTAGCTATCCCCAAGCCTGATAAGTGCTCCCCCACCAGCCTGAAGCAAATCACAAGCTAGATTGATAGCTTGAAAGAACTCTTCCTTACAAGAAGAAAGAGAAAGCTTGTAGAGGCCGTCCACCAAATTCTCTCAAAAAAGTTCACAAGCCTAAGGCTTAGTGCATCAAGGAGGCTTAGAATTCCACTTTAGAAGGATAGCTTCATCCTAAGCAAATTTTATGCTTACTTAAATCTACTGCTTCACTCAAACAGGCCTCATCGGCTTTGAGAGTGTGAAGCATATGATAGAGTCAAATTAAGGTGGTGTTAAATCGATCTTCTATCACTATAACATGTGGTCTTTGGTCCACATCATTACCACCTGCTATAATCAAACAATGTTAGGGCATGACTAGCATAACCTTTGACCATCCTACCTACTAGATCTATAGAAGAGACTAGATGATAACCTCTCTACGTACATCCTTATGCTAGAAGTATGACCTATGACAAATGAAGCAATCCCATTACTGACCTTACCATTAAGACCCAATATGCCAATGCCGCTAAAATAACCTCGAGCATCTAGATTAGAACCCACTAATAAGAATGAACTCTGCTAAAAGAGAGGGGGCCTTTTATCTTCTCCATTTCTGGGTTATCTCTCTTTCGTTGTTTCTTATTCTTCTCGGTACCTTACTTGTAACATCCTAAGCTTAAAAGCCTTGTATTTTCAATTTTTGTGTGTATGCCCTTGTTGTTAGTTGGCTTTCTAGTGTATGTAATTTAAGTGAAGATCTTAAAGAAATGAAAGTAGAAATCTATAAGTGTTTTGAATTTTTCTTCTCTTCCCTTGTTTCCTTTGATGCTATGAGATTTTACTTCTAGAGCTTATATTTGGAGTTTCTTGAAGGATTTCAATGATTTCTATTTGTTTTTGATCTTTGGAAAGAAGTTGGAGTAAAGAATTTAGAATGTGTTAGAATTGCCTTAGGGAGGCTATCAGCAAGTTAGCCGACTTGGTAGTAGCTAACAAGCCAGCTGTTCCACCCTTGAATGCCTTGGATAGCTGGTTATCATGATAGCTATTCTTTCGTTGATTCCATGGATAGCCGGCTACATAGCCAGCTATTTCCCTTTAGATTCATGGAGTAGCTAGCTCCAGAGCCAGCTATTTCCCTTTGGATTCTTGAATAGCCAGCTATTTTGTTTTGGAAACCATGGATAGCCAGCTAGCATGCCAACTATCTTATTTTGGAACCATAGATAGTTAGCTCTCATGCCAGCTATTTCAAGGGAAGTCTCTGTGTTTTCATTGAAAATAAATTTGAGTCTCAGTAGTCGGCTCTCATGCCAGCTATTGACAAATGGTTTATGTTTTTTCAGCCTAAGATGGAAATGTATCAAGGGTATGATTGGAATCTAATTAGAAGTCATTTAGGAGTTTGACTAAGGGCAATTAAGAAAAAGTTTTAAAAATTATTTGGGAAATTGAACAAGGACAAAATAAGGACAAAATATCAAGGTTGAGGGAGAGCAATATGGACTTTAAAGAGTATGTCTTAAGAGTTATAAAGGGCAAAGTAAGATTTTCTTGGGTAATTAAAACCCACTAAGCTTCAATAACCCTTAAGCCATCGTACGAAGAGAGAAATAAGAGGAAAAAGGAAGAAAAATATAAAGAAAAGAAAAAGGAAGAGAGAGTTCAGCCGTGACAAATAAAGAAGGAAAAAAGAAGAAGAAGATAGGAGAAGAAAGAAGAGAAAGCCAAGGATTTCCATATTGCTTTCTTAGGTAAACCAACTTACCCTAAGCATGAGAATAGTATTATAGTCTTATGACTAAGATATAAATGAGATGCTAGTATGTGTACCTTGGAGTATATGAAATGGTGAAAGGAAATTATGCTAAGATGTTAAGCATAGAGCATGCATGCATAGTTGCATGAAACCTTACGTGCATGTAATCCTAATAATGCATACGTAATGACTTAGGTCAAGAGATTAGTTCTAGAAACTAGAATAAGAAAGATAGCAGCCAGTCAAGAGTGCTAGCAGCTAGGTAAGTTGGTTTCTCATCTAGTTTTGTAAACTATGTTGAGATATTATGTAGATATTTTGCTATAGACCTAAGCTATGACATATTAAGAATAGTGCTTCAAGGGATTTTAAATATGAGATAGGAGAACTAAGTTTATGATGTATTTTAAGGCAAAGCATGGGTTTCAGAAAGCATGTATACCAGCATGAGTTTATAGCATGTTTAAAGCAAAGCATGACATATAGCATATTTCAAAGCAAAGCATAAGTTTAAAGCATGAGTTTCAGAAAAAAGCTTAAGTTTTAGAGGCATGAATGGGCATATATGCATAGCAAAGTTTCAAAGAAAGCATATCTGAGAATACAGATTTCAAAGCATGCATCATATAGAGCATTGGGCATATATGGGATTGATCACCCTATAAACTATCACAGCATGAGCATTGCACACTACTTATAGCCGATACCTCCTTGCAATTTGATCATAGTATGATTCCAATGCCAGGGTGAGTACAAGTTAGATCAAGCCCAGTGAGACAGGTTGCAAGCAGCCTGGTAGGGCAAAGAATCATAGCTCGGTAATGAGCTCAATTATTATAGCCCATGGGAGCACAGAGATTAATCCAAGAAAGGGGCAAGCAGAAGGCCTAGGAAAAAGGGGTAAGCTCACACATGGGGTGAACCGCACATGTGAGGGATACCTTGTGGTGCGGGGATCCTTGATGCTTAGTACACTCATCTGTTGAGAGTACACCTGCAGGATGATGACTGTAAGGATATACCTTAGAGGTAGCACACACAACCCAGCATCATGAGATTTTGTAAAAGATTGCATATGTTTTAAAAGGCCTGTGGGCAAAGCATATCCCAATGGAAAAAGTTTTTAAAAAGAAGCCGATGGGCAAAAACATATCCTAGTGGGGATCAAAAAGAAAAGAGAAAGTCGGGCTACAGAAAAGCAGGTCCAATAAAGGACCTGAGAGCATTTATAAGTTTTCAGAAAAAAAACTATTTACATGTTTTAGAAAAAGCATATGTATGCTTTAATTACATGGATGATTTTATTTTCCAGGAAGGAAGTGATTGATACAGTATTTTAGTTGAGATATATATTATTGTAAGAATAAGTTAACTTATGAGTTTTCTCTATTATTTCAAAAAGGTGCATTTATTTATATGTGTGGTTATTTTTCAATGGAAAAATGTTGTTACAGTATTTCAAATGGAGTTATGTTATTGGAAGCATAAGCTATATTATAGATTTTTTGTTATCATATTTAAAAGTGTACCTTGGTTTATTCATGTTATATAGTGTTAGTATATTATTGAAATGATGCTTTTATTTTTTTATTTCTTCATTGTTAGATGGTTATTCAGTCACTGGGATTTAGGTCTCTCCTCTCTATTGTTGAATGTTTTTCTTATAGATTAGTGAGCTAGTTGGCAGATAGACAGTTGACCTTAGATCCTTAGCCACATATTTTTGAAAGTCTATCTACTTGGAGAAGTCCAATTGGATGTTAATGACTCTAGAAATACATTTGTATTTTGAGATGGATAAAAATAATTATGTATGGATGTATATAATTATAACTCTATGATGTAACATAGACTTGAATTGAATGTGAAAAAAGACTTGTATTATGAAATTAATTGTGAATGCGATCTTTTTATCAATGTGGTGAAGAAAAGATTTAAATTGTCTATTATTGTAAAGATAAATACAAAGATATTGTTGGATCTAAGCAGGGTTAAATCATGTTGTGTTATGGTTTTTGAGGAAATGTATAATATTTGAGCAGGTTAAAAAGTTTTAAAACTAGATGCAAAATTTTGTGCATGTAACTTATGGTAATTTGATAGAGTTTACTAAGGTTTTATGATGCATAACATAAAAGTTAGTAGAACTTACCTAATTTTAGGTTATTGTGCTGTCGGGAACAGGGTCCCGACATTACTTGGTTACAACCCTTGATCGCTTACACCATTCTCCCTACTCTCAAAATATATCCACTTTTGGGCTTTTCATTCTCTTTTTCACTGACTTTAGCATTAAAGGGTTTTAGCTAAATAGTTCTGACATTTCTTAGGCTCTCTTCTATTTTAATAGGAGCATCGATTAGGACATAGAGCATCCCTTTATAAGGCCAAGCCGATTGGCGTTCATTTCAATTCCCTATTTATTATCTATCTCATCATCTCTGTTGGTATTCAGCCTTCAATCAGAATTTGATGCCATTAGCTACCAACAACTAAATATATGAAATTGGTATCTTGGCAGCTTTACTAGGAAGTGCCTCATGGCTGTGCCCCATTAATCTTGGTTCGAGAAAGAATTGCGAAGTGGGAACAACATAAATGACATTTGAAGGACTAGTGCCTGAATGTTAGGAGATAATCAAATTTGGATCTAAAGCTAGAACTAATAAAATTACTAAAACTAACTGGGAATGAGATCATATTTAATGCTGATTATCAAATAAATAAGTTCAGAGTAAATGCAAAATTTTTACTTACCATTCAATCATAGAAATTCTTTTGTCAGCATTTTAGCAATTTTAAATATAATGTGCAAAGAGTCATAGAAATGTGAATGGTATTGCAAGGGCGTACATTCTAAACTAAACACTCCACTACCATAGGACCAGTTTGACATATTGGGAGGTAAAGATCTCCCGTATACGTTGTTAGTCAAGCCCGAAGCTTACGAGGATGGGCCATCAAAACTGGTCAAAGAATTGTTTTTATATTGAAAGCTAAAAATATTGAGTCAAAGCTTTGCATGAAACAATAATAATTATCTTTTTTGATTGGAAAACAAAAATATTCAAAATATATTTATTTAGAGTTGTTTTGTTCAAATAATCAATCAGAAACAGAAATCCAAATTGAGTCTAAAAAATAAAACCTAAATCCATATCCAAATCTCATAAGCATAACATGCTTGGTCTTGATGTTGCTAGCTCTATCCTTAATCCAATGCTTTGTTGCACCCATACTGTGTGTAGAGAGAGTGTACGACCCGGGTCCTGGGCCCGCATCATCCATGGATTCGTTTTGTTGCAAGAAAGCAAGATGGATAAGGCCCACACCACTTAAGCCACCACACCCAAAAGATCCAATGGTGCATTGTCCTTCTTGTTTTACTATATATAAACTCAACCAACTCCCATTTTTCGATATGGAACTATTAGGAGGGACATCACAATCTATCCCCCTTACAGAGGCAACGTCCTCGTTGCCAGGGCAACCACCAGGCAAGCAGGGATATAGAGGTGGCCTCCATAGGTCTATTGGGAGGGGCATCACAATCTACCTCCGAGGCGACATCCTTGTTGCTAGAGGCAACCACCAGGCAGGCAAGGATCTATGTAGCACTTTGTCCTGTGTGGCACTTAGATCCTATTTTCGGCTGGTGCATGGCTCTGATACCATATTATAATGGCCCGCAGCACCCATGATCCGTTTCGTTACAAGAAAGCAATATGGACAAGGCCCACACCAATTTGAGCCACCACAACCCAAAAGGGATCCAATCGGTGCCTTGTCTTTCTTACTTTACTATATAAAGTACTCAACCAACTTTCAATTTTTTGATGTGGAACTATTGGGAGGGGCATCAAAGAAAGAGAGAGAGAAGGGGGTTACAGCAGCTGTAGTCCAAGTTCAAACTTTTCATAAGAGAGAGATGTGTTAGCAGCTATCGTCCAAGTTCAAATTTTCGCATGCTGGGATTCGAATATGAGAAGTGAAAGTGAAAGCATGGGTGGATACACATTCTCGTCCCACGATCCGGGCACTTCCCACCGGTGTCGTCAGCGCGCGCGACGCCCCACCGGTGCTGTCGCCCACTTCTTGTGTTGCGTGGACTAAGAGTTTGCGACGTGTTCTAGCAGTGGTTGACGATTGTGCGCACTCCACTCCTGTCATCATCATCCATTCATTTGCTTACTCGTCCACCGAAAGATTCTCTTAAACTCGATCTAACCCACCTCAACTGTCTTCTTTCCCCAAATGAGGGGAAAACAACATGATGACCTTCGCCTTGTCTAGGGTCCCATAAGGGGTATTACAATCCATTTGTAGCCCAAATGGGGTTTGAACGGGTAGGTATTCTCATTGTTTTCTCTAAAAGCTCGATCAGGCGTTTTATTTTATATTTGTTTTGTTTTGTTTTGTTTTGTGGATCTAGTGTTGATGCTGTTGTAATGCAAAAATGAAAGTGATTAATTAACTTGGACTTGATTTATATTTGAAGTGGAGATCCATTAGTTAAGCATGGGCTCAAATTTTGGACTTGATTTTTATGAGGATCGATGCAACTGTGTTTTTATACTCAATGCATCTCACATTGGTTGTATGCCAAGGAGATTTAGGATGTTCATGTAGGGCGAAGGAACCAAAGTTGCAATATTTGGATGAACATTTTGAATGAGGTCTTGAATTGTTATAAGTAGTTCAATAATTACTGGAAATGGAGCAATAACTAGTTCATGTAGAGAGAAGATTAATTATGAAGAGCAAATTTACTAGCAAATTGCGAGAGTTATTTTGAAAATTTCTCTTGTGTATCAAATAGATATAAAGCATGTACACCTATCATTCTGCAAATACTTATAAGGAACAGTTTCTCAAACACCTTGTTGATTCAAGGGCACAATGTATGATTATTTAGCATTCATTTTTCCAACGACTATTATAGAAGGATTATATCTCACAACTCGTTCAAAACTTAGAAAATTAATTGCAATACTATTTTTCTTGGTTACTTATCAACGTTGGTGTATAGTTCATATAAGACATAACAGACAACCATGATGGATCATACATTTATAGCCCTTTGAAAGACTATCCTATCAGCATGGTTCATTATTTAGCTTACTCTAGAATCAATCTAAGTATTTAAGTGGAATCCTAATGTGTGCATATGGACTTGGACTCATTATTTTGGTTATTGAGATTTCATTAGTCTTGTGGGGGCTTTCAAATTATCACGTTGGTCCCACATAATATGTGAGAGTTTTTATGGGCTTTGTATATTATCTTGCATCTACTTTGATAAAGCATTGAGCTTTATATAACATAAAAACTAAATATTTAGGATTTGGATTCTAAACTGTAGTAACCTACCACCAAGCTCTTTTTGATCAATCATTTAAGAGACAAGTGAGAGGTCTTTCTTTAGAAAATAGATTCCCTCGTCACATTACATAAAACAAGAAGAGATGACAGACCTTAGCCTTCTCTTCTTATTTATGTAAATAAGAAATTTATCAGGGAGGTGCTACTTAAGTTGGCCTTCCTAACCATTCGGCTCCTCACTCTTCTTTTCTCCTATAGAGCCAAGAGTGAAGGATAGGCATATTTCAAAACTTGTTTAGTTTATTTTAAGTCATAAAAACTAAATATTTAAGATTTTGGATTCTAAACTGGAATAACCTACCACCAAACTCTTTTTGATCAATCATTTAAGAGACAAGTAAGAGGTCTTCTTTAGGAAATAGATTCCCTCGTTACATTAGATAAAACAAAAAGAGATGACAGACCTTAGTCTTCTCTTCTTATTTATGTAAATAAAAAATTTGTCAGGGAGGTGCTACTTAAGTGGGCCTTCCTGACCATTTGGCTCCTTACTCTTGTTTTCTCCTATAGAGCCAAGAGTGAAGGATAGGTATATCCCAAAACTTGTTTAGTTTATTTTAAGTCATAAAACTAAATATTTAGGATTTTGGATTCTAAACTGGAATAACCTACCACCAAGCTCTTTTTGATCAATCATTTAAGAGACAAGTGAGAGGTCTTCTTTAGGAAATAGATTCCATCATCACATTACATAAAATAAGAAGAGATGACAGACCTTAGCCTTCTTTTCTTATTTATCTAATAAGAAATTTATCAGGGAGGTGGTACCACCTTAAGTGGGCCTTCCTAACCATTTGGCTCCTCACTCTTCTTTTCTCCAATAAGGCCAAAAGTGAAGGATTGGCATATCCCAAAGCTTGTTCAGTTTATTTTAAATCAAAAAATTACGTGTGACATATTGATCCTAGGTGCAAGGTAGATTTTTTTCCATTATATTTTTAATTTGTGATGATTTGAAAGAAATGTAAATATATAATACATTTACATATATGATACGAACCCCACCAACTTGTGATGAAATCCAGCGACCTATTGCTTAGCGAAGCAAGAACCTTGGTATACGAAGACACCACAAATGGGGATGGAAGATCCGTTTGATAAGTCAGTTTTTGAACGCCGCAAAAATTTCTTGATAAGTTCAGAAAGTTTATTCAAGAACTCAAGAAGATAATTAAGCCACAAAAATTATGAACAAACCTCAAAACTCTATTTTTTTTATTTTGTCTCCACGTTGGCTTTTTATAGTCGAGTTACAGAGAGTTTTAATTGTAAAGTTTCTAAGATGAAAACCAAGCCTAATCACCCTAGGAAAGAATCTTGATTTGACTCAAGATTTTCATTCCTCTTAAAAATACGCCTAACATGGAAACCACACCTAACAAACCATAATACGCCTAATCACCCTAGAAAAAAAGTCTTGATTTAACTCAAGATTTTTATTCCTCTTAAAAATATGCCTAACATGGAAAACCATGCCTAATATTTGATAACTAAGAAATCAAATCATGCCTAAAATATGATTACAAAGAAATTAAATCTTGATTAGCTCTTCTAACTTCTTGAATTGCGTGATCATAATCTTAACATGATTCTTTGCTAAAGAAAACGTTATTGCACATGTAACTCAGGTTGGATGTACAAAATAGGCTGTGTTATGCCTCAATGGATGTGTTTGGCTAAAAGATTTCTTCTGAGTCAACTTTGATGAGTAGAACTAGCCTTTGTTCATCCTCAGTGGTGAACATGCTCTCTTCTTATTGTAGAACTATCCAGACTAAGTTATTCAGTCCTTCTTTGAATCTTTTAGCTCGAGCCCTCGTCATTGGACCAATCGAAACTTGAATTGGATCTCTAGCACACCTTGTATCCTTGATGTCCTCATCATTCTTCCCCTCTTGAGAAGGATTTGCCCTTAAATAATCACCTACATCAAAAGGACTCAAATTAGAAACATTGAAAGTAGTACTAACATTGTACTTACCTGATAAATCAAGTTGGTAGGCATTGTCGTTGATCCGCTCTAGCACTTAAAAAGGTCCATCTCCTTGAGATAGCAACTTCGAACGTCTTTGTGCCGAAAACCTTTCTTTTCTCATGTGTAACCAAACCCAATTACTTGGCTCAAAAATCTGCTTGTGATGTCTTTTTTTTGCTTGCTTGATGTATTGTTCTGTCCTATTCTCAATGTTGAGTCGTGTTCTCTCATGGATTTGCTTTACAAATTCTGCCTTCTTTTGCCATCTAAATTCACACGCTCAAAAATAGGTAAAAGTGATAAATTCAAAGGGGTTAAAGGATTAAAACCATAAACAATTTCAAACAGTAAGAAATTAGTGGCAGAATAAATGTACGATTATATACAAACTCACCATATGGTAAACAATCCTCCCAAGTCTTAATGTTCTTACTAATGATAGCCCTTAACAAGGTGGATAAAGTTCTATTAACTTCTTCAGTTTGACCAATGGTTTGGAGATGACAAGTAGTAGAAAACAAAATCTTGCTCCTAGTTTTTTCCATAATGTCTTTCAAAAGTAACTCAAGAACTTAGCATCCCAATATGAAACGATTGTCCTAGGCATACCGTGCAACCTCACAATTTTCCTAAAGAACAAATCTGCAACATGGGAAGCATCGTCAGTCTTATGACAAGGGATAAAATGTGTCATCTTAGAAAATTGGTCTACAACCATAAAGATTGAATTCCTTCCATGCCTACTCCTAGGTAATCCCAAAACAAAATCCATTGAAATATCAATCCAAGGAGAACTAGGAATAGGTAGGAGTGTGTAATGACCATTTAGGTGAACCCTCGACTTTGCTTTCATACAAGTAACACACCTACCACAAATCCTCTTAACATCTCGTTTCATGTGTGTCCAATAGAAGTGCTCCTGCAACATCTCTAAGGTTTTAATGACCCCAAAGTGTCCCATTAATCCTCTACCTTGGGATTCCCGAACTAGCAAATCCCTTATCAAACAATTAGGCACACAACTTATTCTCTTTGAACAAAAATCCTTCATGCCTAAAAAACTTACCCTCTGCAGATTTTTCACACCGCACTATAAATTTTACCAAAGTCGTAGTCATCATGATTAAGTTCCTTAATATACTAAAATCAATGAACTTAGCATCAAGAGTATAGATTAAGGCATACTGCATGAGAGTGCATCCGCGACTACATTTTCTTACCTTGTTTATATCGAATGATATAGAGAAAAGTCTAAATGAACTCAACCCATCGAGCATGTCTCTTGTTTAGCTTGTGTTGGCTTTTCAAATGTTTTAGGGATTCATGATCCATGCGAATCACAAACTCCTTCGGCAACAAGTAATGCTACCATGTTTCCAATGCTCGAACCAATGCGTACAATTCTTTATCATAAGTGGGGTAGTTATGTGCAGCCCTACTAAGCTTCTTACTAAAGTACGCAAGTGGTCTTCCTTCCTACATAAGAACAACGCCTATACCTACACCAGAAGCATCACATTCTATTTTGAACGTTTTAGTAAAGTTAGGTAAAGCAAGTAAAGGAGCATGAGTTAGTTTGTATTTGATCAGCTGACATGCCTTCTCTTGCTCTTCACCCCATTTCAATGCAAAGTTCTTCTTGATAACTTTGGTAAGCGGTGCAACGATGATGCTAAAATCTTTCATGAACCTTCTGTAAAAACTAGCAAGTCCATGAAAACTTCTCACATTACCTACACTGAAGAGGGTCAGTCAGTCTTGAATGGCTTTGATCTTCTCATCATCAACCTCGATTCCTTTCGCACTTACAACAAAACCTAGAAAAACAAGCTTATCGGTGCAAAAAGTATACTTTTTGAGGTTAGCATACAACTTTTCTTTTCGAAGAACATCTAAAACTGAATGCAAATGTGAGATATGGTCATGTAGATTCTTGCTATAGATCAGAATACCATCAAAATAAACAACAACGAATTTACCAATGAAAAAGCATGCAAAACATGGTTCATTAAATGCATGAAAGTACTAGGTGTTGGGAACGCGGAATATCCCCAAGATCACGGCTATAGCGTATATGAGTAATACAAAAACTTTTACCGTTCTAATCTATGAGTACAAGATCATACCTTCAGATTTAAACTTTGGAACACTTTGATTTGATTGCTCGACCTCAACCTTTTAGCCTTCCACCGTATTCCCGAAAATACCTTCCTTCTCTCACAAGATGGTGGGTCTTTTGGCCATCCTAGGGTTTCTTATTTTTCTTTCTTCAAAACCGTTCTCAAAACCTTAACCCTAGCAACCAACTGAGAGGGTATTTATAGGGCTATAACAGGGACCAATAGGCAAATATGAAAAGGACTTCCCACGTAATTAAATCTCCCAATCCTACCCCGGGTTAGGATTTAATTACGTAAATTACAATTCATTCCACTAAAGAATTATAATTGTACTCCTAATCATATTCGAATTTATATTTTTGAGCCTTAATATTAAATACTTATTATCTCCCCACGTTAAGATTACAGATATCCACCAATTAAATTTAATTACTGACAATATAATTTAATTAGCTTTTATTATCCTTGAGACTTATCCACTTAACTTATTTGATGTATCGGATTCAAAAATCACTTGCAAGATTTGATACAATCAAAACTTATAAGCTTCCTCAAGGGGATATCATCAATCCAATTTATCAGGATATGGTTTCCTTCAACTATTAATATTCACCATATATAATATTATTGCCCAACCCACTGAGTTTATTGACTCATATAGAATCTCACTCTATGTGTAATCAAAGCAATAATCACTACATACAAGTGTCTAGAAATAAAATTCAGATTAAGAGCATAAGTAATCATAATATTTATGAGTTTTAAATTATTTTATAAAGTCAGTATAAAATAATTAACTCAACTGGGTCCTGTTCAATACACACAAAGTGTACTAGCACAAATAGTTAGAATAAACCATTCCCCGTAGTCAAGACAGATCTACTAAAAATTTGTGCTACAGTTCTACTGATGGTGTGTCCAATTCCATCTAAAACTGTGAACAATAAACTTGTATTCCAAAAGAACCGATGATCTAGTCTTTTGTGTGTAAGCCGTACTCTACACACTAGATCAAATACTCTTTGTAAATACTAGACACATGCACATATATAGTAAATAGCACACATTGCTCAAAATGAATTCTCATTAAAATGTAAAGACATAACATAAAGCATATCTTTTAGTCTATATCTCTATCAATCTCCCACTTAGACTTAAAGCAATGCTTGTACACATCTAACTCCCATGCCCTCTACATGTCTATCAAAAACTTTCGAAGTTAAACTCTTTGTAAAAGGGTCTGCTAGGTTGTCCTCAGATGTAACCTTGGTCATCAGCACGTCACCTCTTTGCACAATGTCACGTATCAGGTGATACTTATGCTCAATGTGTTTAGATTTCTTATGGGTCCTGGGTTCCTTCGAATTAGCAACTTCCTACTATTATCACAATAAAGTGTAATAGTAATTGCACTGAAGGTATCACACTAAGATCCGAAAAGAAAGTTTCTTAGCCTTGCAGCCTCAGATGCAGCCACATACTCAGCTTCCATGGTAGAGTCAGCAACACAAGTCTGCTTCACACTCCTCCAGCTAATTGCTCCACCACCCAAAGTGAAACATATCCCGAGGTTGATTTCCTAGATTCATTATCTGATTGGAAGTCCGAATCTGTATATCCTATAGGCACAAGACTATCTGCTTGGTAAACTAACATATAATCTTTAGTCCTTTTCAGGTACTTAATTATATGTTTTACTGCAGTCCAATGTTCTCGCCCAGGGTTAGACTGAAATCTGCTAACCATGCCTACGGCAAAACAGATATCAGGTCTAGTACATAGCATAGCATACATTAGGCTTCCTACTGCAGAAGCATAAGGAACTGCCTTCATACTTTCTATCTCTTCAGGTGTCTTAGGACACTGATCCTTAGATAGAGAAATTCCATGCCTGAAAGGAAGAAATCCTTTCTTGGAATTATGCATACCAAAACGGGTGAGAATTTTATCGATATAAGTGGCTTGAGATAAGCATATCATCCTTTGCTTGCGATCTCGCAAAAGCTTGATCCCTAGGATGTGACTTGCTTCTCCCAAGTCCTTCATATCAAATTGTCCAGATAACCATACCTTGACCGAAGATAACACTCCCATATCGTTTCCAATAAGTAAGATGTCATCCA
>UESW01004510.1:830624-849815 GCA_900491605.1 Calamus simplicifolius
TGATACTTATACGCTCAATGTTTAGATTTCTTATGGGTCCTGAGTTTCTTCGAATTAGCAACTGCCCCACTATTATCACAATAAAGTGTAATAGGTAATTGCACTGAAGGTATCACACTAAGATTCAAAAGAAAGTTTCTTAGCCAAACAGCCTCTTTTGCAGCCTCAGATGCAGCCACATACTCAGCTTCCATGGTAGAGTCAGCAACATAAGTTTGCTTCACACTCCTCCAGCTAATTGCTCCATCACCCAAAGTGAACACATATCCGAGGTTGATTTCCTAGATTCATTATCTGATTGGAAGTCCGAATCTGTATATCCTATAGGCACAAGACTATCTGCTTGGTAAACTAACATATAATCTTTAGTCCTTTTCAGGTACTTAATTATATGTTTTACTGCAGTCCAATGTTCTCGCCCAGGGTTAGACTGAAATCTGCTAACCATGCCTACGACAAACAGATATCAGGTCTAGTACATAGCATAGCATACATTAGGCTTCCTACTGCAGAAGCATAAGGAAACGCCTTCATACTTTCTATCTCTTCAGTGTTTTAGGACACTGATCCTTAGATAGAGAAATTCCATGCCCGAAAGGAAGAAATCCTTTCTTGGAATTATGCATACCAAAACGGGTGAGAATTTTATCGATATAAGTGGCTTGAGATAAGCATATCATCCTTTGCTTGCGATCTCGCAAAAGCTTGATCCCTAGGATGTGACTTGCTTCTCCCAAGTCCTTCATATCAAACTGTCCAGATAACCATACCTTGACCGAAGATAACACTCCCATATCGTTTCCAATAAGTAAGATGTCATCCACATATAGCACCAGAAACACCAAAGTTTTTCCATCACGCTTCTTGTACACAACTCGTCAGGACTTTGATCAAAACCATAAGATTTAATAGCTTGATCAAAACGAGAATTCCAAGATCTAGATGCCTGCTTAAGTCCATAAATGGACCTTTAAGCTTGCACACCAAGTGCTCCTGGCCTTTTACTATAAAACCGTTTGGTTGCATCATGTAAATGCACTCGTCAAGATTTCATTAAGGAAAGCCGTCTTGACATCCATTTGTCAAACTTCGTAATCGAAATGAGCTGCAATGGATAAGAGAATCCGGATAGACTTAAGCATAGCTACTGGTGAAAAGGTTTCCTCATAGTCGATCCCTTCTTTCTGAGTAAAACCTTTTGCAACTAGCCTAGCCTTGAAGGTTTCCACCTTCCCGTCTGCTCCTTTCTTCTTATAGATCCACTTGCATCCGATGGGTTTTACTCCCTCGGGTGGTTCTACAAGATCCCAGACCTGATTAAAGTTCATAGACTCTATCTCTGATTTCATAGTATTTTGCCAAAGAGTTGCATCTTTATCTGTAATGCTTCATTGTAGCTACTGGGTTCAGTATCCAGTTCATCATAGATTCTGTCGTATGACTCTCCAAGGAACATATACCGTTTAGGTGTATTTACAACCCTCCCACTACGATGAGGCACAACCTGATTGTATGTGCTTGTAGTAATACGATCTGACTCTGATTCTTGTGCTCCATCAACCTGCACTGGTTCTGAAACTGGTGCATTAATGGTATCATTTTGTACCAGTTCAGGGTCAGTTCGTGTTACTATACTTCTCCCACTATGAAGAGTTAATGGGAAGTTTGGGAACCCACTTTCTTGTGGTGTTTCTGCTTGTACTACTGGTATTAAAGGAGCCAGTCTAGTTTTATCGCCTCTCAACTCTTCTAGAGCAATTTTACTTCTGGGTTTGTGGTCTATAATATAGTCCTCCAAAAATCGGGCATTGGTGCTAACAATGACCTTCTGATCCTTAGGACAATAAAATAAACCACCTTTTGTTCCTTTAGGATATCCAACAAAAAGCATACATGTGTCCTTGATTCCAACTTATCTGGTTTACCTTTTAGTACATGTGCTGGACAACCCCAAACCCGAACATATCTTAGACTAGGCTTGCGCCCAGTCCACAGTTTGTGGGTGTCTTAGGTACTGACTTAGATGGTACCAAGTTAAGAATATATGCAGCTGTCTCTAATGCATATCCCAAAACGAAATAGGTAAGTCTGAATAACTCATCATAGATCTAACCATATCCATAAGAGTCCTGTTCCTTCTTTCAGCTACACCATTCTGTTGTGGCGTACTAGGTGCAGATAACTGTGATTCAATCCCAGCATCTAATAAGTAATCTGTGAACTCCCTAAGAGGTACTCGCCACCACGATCGGATCGTAGTGTCTTGATATTTTTACCATGACGATTCTCGTTTCTGCCTTAAAAATTTTAAATTTTTCAAAGCATTCAGACTTATGGCGCATCAGATAAATATACCCATATCTTGAGTAATCATCAATAAAAGTGACAAAGTACTCAAAACCACCTATAGCTTGGATGTTCATTGGGCCACACAAATCAGAGTGAACCAATTCTAATATCTCCTTAGCTCTATTGCCTTTGGCGAGAATGGCCGCTTGGTTATTTTTCCTTCTAAGCAAGATTCACAGACCGGTAGTGCCTCTATATCCAATGAACCTAATGGTCCATGTTGAACCAGTTTAGAAATCCGTCTTAGATTTATATGATCTAGGCGCAAGTGCCAAAGATAAGTTTGATTCATTTCAGAAGGATGTTTTCTCTTACATGGTCTATTATAGTTATTCACTTCATTTAGTTGCACAGTAGGAGAAACAAGATTAATAATATAAAGACCATCCACCAATGTACTAGAACAGATAAAATGTTTATTTTCTTAATAACAACAGAGTCATTAAAATAAACTGAATATCCATCATCAACCAACTTAGAAATTGAAATTAAATTCCTTCTAATTGAAGGTACAAAAAATAGTCCTTTAATATTAAAATTCTATTTCTATTAAAAGAAAAGCTAAAATCTCCCACTGCAACTACTGACACTCTCGTGCCATCTCCTAGAAATATGTAAATCTCTCCATCACTTAGCTGCCGAGTCTGCTGGAACCTGCAAAGAATTGCAACATGATTAGTGGCTCCCATATCTACACACCAGCCATGGTAGATAACAGCACTAAATAAGTTTCAACTACAAGTGAATGAGATATACCTCTAGCCTGTTTCCTGGCAAGCCAAACTGGACATTGCTGCTTCCAGTGACCTGGCTGCTTGCAGACGAAGCACTTTCCCCTCTTTTTTATTTTCCCATTGGGCTGTGGGGCCTGATGCTGTTTCTTTTTCTGAACCTTTTTTTTTTCTTAGCATGAGACTTCGAAGAAGAACCTTTTTTCAGTAACCATAGCAACTGCAGGCTTCTTAATGAAACTCTCTGCTACCTGAAGTTCTTTAAGTAGCTCTGCCAGTGAAAAATTCATTTTGTTCATGGTATAATTTAGGCAGAATGCTTAAAAGAATCAGGTAGGGACTGAAGAATGATATCAACCTGGGTTTCCCCATCCATCTCCGCTAAGGATCTCCAGTTCATTCAGAAGACTAATCATCTTTAGAACATGATCCCTGACAGGAGTTCCTTCAGCCATATTTGTTCATCAGTTCTTTCATCGCAGTCTGCCTAGCTGCACGACTCTGATCTCCAAACATTTCTTTGAGTTGAACATCATGTCATAGGCAGAGGGCATAGATTAATGCTGATGTTGCAGAACATTTGACATAGATGCCATATGTAACACCGTGCCATATCATCAGCCTTAACCTACTTACGGTAAGCTTGAGACTCCTCATCTGAAGCCCCTTCACCGGGTTTGCGGGACAGACCTGAGTGAGCACATACTTGTACCCTTCTGCAGTTAACACTATCCAGGTTTCTTTTCCAATCAATGTAATTAGGACCAGTCAATTTGTTTTCTCTGAGTATCACAGCAAGTGGATTGAAAGAAGACATTGTAATCTTGAGAATCATTCATACATCAAATAAGATATCATGAGCAATAAACTTTAAATTCAAAATTATAAGTAGGGCCCCTCAACCACTACAAAATAAAAGAATTTGCCAGCAGCATCATTTATCTAGACAGGTAAAACCTATTAATTTACTATCTAGGTAAAGGTAACATACCAAGTAAAATTAATTAGCTGGTTAACTTTGGTCATAAATATTTGTAGTGACTTCGATGGGGAGGATACCAATATTTATACCTAAGTGTATACCATCACTCAATCCTAGATCCATTGTCCCATGGTGGATCCCTCAGATGGAGAGGTATCCAACATTAACAACTACTAGGGATTATTCTTGGTGAGCTGGCAATCAATTTCATCCTATGGGGAGGAAAGCACTAATGCTAACACGTGAAATTAACTACCTCACCAATAAACAAGTGATGGGACCATGGGATTTAAATGTGATTAATTCCCTCTCCCACTTAGTTATTTAAACAATATTTTGAGGGTTATAAAACTTGTGTTTGATTATCTTATAAATTCAAAACACAAACAACAAGTGATTATCCAATTAACCATGTTCTCCTAGTTATAGACATAAGAACAAAAGGATAAACAATCAAGTATGCAACATAACCAATAAACAAGATAAATAAAATCCCTGTTATTATGGTCAAAATTCTCTATGTAGATGAAGATCCCCATGCATCATGATTGCTTCTTTGCTCGACGATTTGCGTTCGGGGTCTGGGGGCTGGCCCCCAGCGGGGATCGACCTGCCCGGTCAGGTCGTGGGGTCGAGGGGCAGCGCCCCAAAAACAAACGAATTTGCTCTTCCGATTCCTTCAGATTTATCTTCAGAATCCTTTCCTGCAACAGATTCTTTTTAGAATCCTATCAACCTTTTTAATCATATCCTGCAACGGATTCTCCTTAGAATCCTATCTACTTTTTTTGATCATATCCTGCAACGGATTCTCCTTAGAATCCTATCTACTTTTTGATCATATCCTGCAACCGATTCTCCTTAGAATCCTACCTGCAACGATTCTCCTTAGAATCATATCTTGCAACCGATTCTCCTTAGAATCATATCCTGCAACGGATTCTCCTTAGAATCCTATCCTGCAATTTGCAGCAGGTCTTCTTCCTCCATCAGAGCCGCACCAGATTACAAAAATCCTATGCCTCCATATAGGAGTTCACATGCTATGTATTTACAATCACAAAGCTCTCAAAAAATCGGAGCATACATGCTATGAAATATTACAATGATCCTACGCCTCCTTAAACCGGAGTTCACAAAATAGATCTAAGCAATATCAAATCAAAACACATACATTCATGTGACCATAATAACAGGATAGAAACCTGCAAAACAACGTTAGCAGCAAGCACGATCTATCCCACGCATGCATATTCGATTAATGGAGAACATGGCCGCATTATTCATATACAATATCAGCCGTGGCTCTGATACCACTGTTGGGGAACGCGGAATACCCCAAGATCACGGCTATAGCGTATATGAGTAATACAAAAAAAACTTTTACCGTTCTAATCTATGAGTACAAGATCATACCTTCAGATTTGAACTTTGGAACACTTTATTCGATTGCTCGACCTCAACCTTTTAGCCTTCCGCCGTATTCCCGAAAATACCTTCCTTCTCTCACAAGATGGTGGGATCTCTCGGCTGACCTAGGGTTTCTTGTTTTTCTTTTTTCCTCAAAAACGTTAACCCTAGCAACCAACTGAGAGGGTATTTATAGGGCTACAACAGGGACCAATGGCAAATATGAAAAGGACTTCTCACGTAATTAAATCTTCCAATCCTACCCCGGGTTAGGATTCAATTACGTAAATTACAATTCATTCCACTAAAGAATTATAATTGTACTCCTAATCATATTCGAATTATATTTTTCGAGCTTTAATATTAAATACTTATTATCTCCCCACGTTAAGATTACAGATATCCAAATTAAATTTAATTACTGACAATATAATTTAATTGGCTTTTATTATCCTTGAGACTTATCCACTTAACTTATTTGATGTATCGGATTCAAAATCCACTTGCAAGATTTGATATAATCAAAACTTATAAGCTTTCTCAAGGAGATATCATCAATCCAAATTAACAGGACGTGGATTCCTTCAACTATTAATATTCACCATATATAATGTTATTGCCCAACCCACTGAGTTTATTGACTCATATAGAATCTCACTCTATGTGTAATCAAAGCAATAATCACTAAATACACGTGTCTAGAAATAGAATTGGATTAAGAGCATAAGTAATCATAATATTCATGAGTTTTAATTATTTTATAAAGTCAGTATAAAATAATTAACTCAACTGGGTTCTGTTCAATACACAAAGTGTACTAGCACAAATAGTTAGAATAAACCATTCCCCGTAGTCAAGACAGACCTACTAAAAATTTGTGCTACAGTTCTACTGATGGTGTGTCCAATTCCATCTAAAACTGTGAACAATAAACTTGTATTCCAAAAGAACCGATGATCTAGTCTTCTGTGTGTAAGCCGTACTACCCACTAGATCAATACTCTTTGTAAATACTAGACACATGCACATATAGTAAATGGCACACATTGCTCAAAATGAATTCTCATTAAAATATAAAGACATAACATAAAGCATATCTTTTAGTCTATATCTCTATCAAGAAGCTACGAAGATCTCAATGAATAAAAAAAATTATTGCAATACCGATTTATAAGAATAAAGAAATCCAAAACTGCTTTAACTATTACGGTATTAGGCTCATGGGTTATACTATAAAACTTTAAGATAGGGTAATTGAGCATAAGTTGAGATATACTACAAGCGTATTAGAGAATTAATTTGATTTTATGCTACAAAAGATAACTATGGAGAACTATTTTTCTTCTTAAGAGGTTAATGGAGAATTATGGAGAGATAATATTATCATATAATTTTTATTGATTTAGAAGAATAAATGGTAGTTTTTAGAAAAGTCTTACATGGAGTGTTGAAAAAGGAGTACCTATGAGATATATTAACATAATAGAAGACATATATGATGGAGTGGTTATTAGTCTAAGAATTATTGGCAGTGACACTATTGAATTTTTAATTGCTATAGGTTTACATTAGGGATTTACTTTTAGCGTTTACTTTTTTCCGTTAATTACAAATGAGCTTATTAGATATATTTAGAATAATATTTCATGGTGTATGTTATTTGCAGATGATGTTGTGCTAAGGCTTAAGTTAATCTTAAGTTGAAATTATGGAGAAACACATTTGAATTTAAAGGTCTTAGGTTAAGTAGGATAAAAGTGGAATACATGTAATACAATTTTAATACAAATAGAAATATAGATTAATATAGAGTAAAAATTAAAGACCATAAAGTTTCTAAAAGTGATTATTTTTAATATTTATGATCGATTATTCATAAGGAGAAATTGATAATGATATTGTTTTTATTGTTATTATTATTTTATATGTCATCACATGGACTCCCCTAAATATGTATTGGTTTTTTTTATGATTTGTATTTAATAGGGCAGATAATACAATTAAGAATCATTGGAACTGCTCTGTAAAGAAGAAGTTGAGCTCATATTTGGCTTCGGGAATTCTTGGTCAGCCATTTGGGAATTCTGATTTTAAATTAAACGGTAACCAAGAAAAAGTGGGAAGCCTCAAACCACATCCTGCAAAACCAGTTACACCTGATCAGAAACCTAGTGCAAATCATTTTATGTCTTCTTCAGCAGGTTTGGATTTTCAAAATGCTACTACAGGAAGAAATGAGTCAAGTTTAGGCCCTTCACTTATTGGCAATTCCAAATGTCTCAACATCGAAGATCAACGTACTTCAACAGATGATACAGTATGCTTTAAGTTAGAAGTGAAACCAAGTCCAACAAGTGACCCTAAATGCAGGAAATCAGAGGCAATTTTTTCTGCAAATCCTTCTGATTGTCAGGAAGATGGAAGTCCATGCTCAAGTGGCCGAGATAATTTGCCATGCAGCACTGTTTTGCCATGTCATTCGACTGATTTGTGGCATGGAGATGATTCTGGTTACGTTAATGTGACAGATGATTTGCATGGTACTCCTACAATCCACTCCGAGGCACATCCTTCTAGTCTTAATGAGTTCTGTTCCCCTGTTCGATTTAAAGAGTCCCGCAATAAGAGAAGACAAAAATCCCCTGAAATCTCCGAGGAACATGCTTTTAATAAGAGTGACTTGACTATCAAAAATGTGGATCTATATTATGAGACTGATATTTTGAAAACACAAATTTTTGAGTCAAGTATCAATAGCATGGTTGGTAACCGCAACCAAGTTACTAGCACACCTCTAAGTTGTGATAGTGGAAATGTTGTCTCATTACCATATCCAGCTTCTCTTTCAGGTGAAAAAAAATCTGAATCAGAGAGTTACATCCGGCAGACTCAAAGACCAGTTCAAGATTGTACACCCCCAAACATTTCACTAAGTCATGCTTACAGTCCAAGGGATACTATATCTTATTTAAGGGCTGCGGCAAAGAAATTCAAAACTCCATCAATTTTTATGCACAGATTTGTTGATGACAACAGAGCTGATATTTGAGTGTTGAACGGTTTTCTCAGTCATCTCATGGTTGTCAAAAAACAGATATCTCTGATGCTATGAAATCTGTAGAGAGAAAGCTAGAAGAGGAGTTTGATAAGGAGTTTAAATCTTGATTTTCGGGTAAGTTGCATCCTGCTAGAATTGACTATTGAGTACTTGCTTTGGTTTTTTCAGCTTCATTCCATGATTCAATATTATTCATTCTATCAATATTTGCCAGCATATTTTTGTTTTCTGTTACAGTATTTGTCTTTTCAATGTTATTTGACTAATGATCAACATTTCTATATTTTCCATGCTTATGTATGCTTTACTGTGCCTTATATTGTAAAAGAATATACTGTAAAAGAATAAAATGTGATATTGCTTTGCTATGGTACCTTACATTATGTTGCATCATGCTTGCTATGCTAGTTTGTAATTATTAGTATTACTATAGCATGTTATGTTTGTTGGCTATACATGTCATGACATGAAAGTAACCATGAACTGTAAGTGGGTACATGGCGTGATAACGAACATATCATGCTACACGAGTTACAATGTATGACAACATCAAGCTTTTCCCTTTTTCTTTTCGCTGTACATATCATAAGCATTGCTGCCTCTATGCACCATTCTGTTCTTATGAGTCCTTTGAAACAGTAAACGTGTTCGTTTTAGGGCCAGAAAGACTAGCCAGGAGAAAGATAATTGCCCTTTCAGCATTCTTCATAGGGTATTCAGTAACTGGATATCCCCACTAAACAGAACATGCTTCACGAGTTCACACGGTGATTATAGATCTTATGAACACCTATGGCTGAGGCATCTTAAGTGCAATGTATGGCTTTATGCTCTGGTTGGCATTTGTTCATGAGAAACTTGCTTTATGGATTTGGTGGCATGAGAGGCTGGAACTGTTATTTTGTGACCTTTGAAAGATTATTTGCAACAGTTGCAACTGTAACACCATTAGATTCAGTTGTCACAGCCTGCTGAGTGAAAGCAACTAGGCTCTGATCTAATCTTCGCTTAAAAGAGGGGAAAACAATCACGGTCAAACCACCACCTTTTCATTCATTCATTCTTCCCCCCCCCCCCCCCCCCCTTTTTTTTTTTTTTTTTTTTTTTTTGAGTTGGTGGGTGGGGTAAAACACATCATGTGCCTTCTCTCTTCCCCTCTTTATTGTTCCCCAGAGGAATAAGATAAAAAAACAACCTACAAAATATCTGGTATGATTTTGGCTTCTACAATACAAAAACAAGTTTTCAACTAACCTTATTATTTCATTTTCAACAGTAATGTATATTTAAGATAATATCTTATATGGTGCCATCATGGAGGTCCTCAGAAGAAGGATGGTTATTATAGATGCAACATTATCTGAAGTTTACACTTCTGATTATTTTATGTGTTTTCTTTTACAGAATTTCATATTCTGTTCTTAATCATCATTTTCATATCTCTGAGTTACATCCAACTTGGTTTCTTGCAGATGGCTATTTCCTCGAGTAGAACTGATATTACTCAGAAGAAAGCCAAGAGTTTTTTTGGGTCCCCTGACCAGTTACAAGCAGTCTGATGAATATGAAATGGCACATTTTGATGCACATTTGCTTATGCCTGTATTAAGGTGATTAGGAAGTTGATTGAATGTAAATGAGAGTACTAGGTTTCTGAATTTTTCCATTTCATTTATTTCTCCCACAGGTTTTTATCTAGAACTAAGCCTGGAAACTTATACTGTCCATTTTTTTTTTTTTTTCATTTTTTCTTCTACTCTTTTTTGTACTGTCAGAGGCTTGGCAGCGAACATTTACATTTCTGAAAGATGTGATGAACATTTTGATTTCCAAAATGTTGCACATCCAAGAGAAAGGGAATTCATTTCTGGTGGATTCTTTGGTTTAGTCCAGTGCTTCGGCTTCAATTCAAGCAGGCCCAGGGTATGACGTGATGGGCGCAAGTATTTTTCGAGGGAATGATGTGCGGCTAATCCGTGTGACCAATGTGTGCTTGCTGAAGGGCGGTGCTGCAAGACTTTTCCTTTAGAGTGAAGCAGCAATGATAGCCTTTAGGTGTCTAAATTCACAGTGTACAAGACAGTCATGCTAAAGGCTCAAAAATCTTTGCTGGTGGATGAATTGTAAGCGCCTCTACATGCATATCCATAATTCTAAAAGTTTAATGGGTTTGAGGCTGAAACTTTTGGACCAAAAAGTTTTCAAAGTCTTGAACGTTGGATAATCTATAAGCAATGATTGGGTCATCCTGATTCAGAGAGCTAGAATTGTATTTCAACGAGTCATTCCAGCACGATCACATCTTAAATAAAGATAGAGCAAAGGAGGGATGGATTCCCTGTAACAAGGATTCGTTCTCTCCCAGATAAGAGCATGGTATTACTCGAGGCATACTTATAGCACTAGAATAGCTCAAAGTTCCATAAGGACATTGATTCAGAGTCTCTCCAAATCAAGTCTAAGTGTTATTCAGAGGATATCTTTCCTCATCCTTGGTTTGATCTCCAATGTAAAGGCCTCTGAATACCTGGATATGAGCACAAAAAAGATCCCTTGACATCAAGGTATCACCAAAAGCAGGCCACCATGCCACAAACAAAGGTCCTTTTGCTAAGAGACAGTAATGCAATCATTGTGGAAACCATGGGTAGAAGCAAACATGTCTTAATTTTAGATTACAAGAGGAAACACGCAGTTAAGATCCCATTTCAGCAGGGCACTAACATAATCACATTGTCGACAGGGTGATTACATTCAAGTAGAGGCGATCTCTAGCTTCTAGTTTGGTATGGATACATAATATTCTTCAGAAGGCTTGGCATCTGCATCCTTATCACATGGTTGGTTTGACATTGAGTCGGTTTGCTACCTTCTGACCCAGCGACACATCGCACTGCACCCATAAAGCAAAGATAAGGAATCAGTATAGAGAAAATCCAGTATGCTAGCTTAAATCCGACGATTTTTTAATGCTTAATGGTAGATGGAATTCAATTAATCTTGCAACGTTTTAGCATTGTGTTACAAAGAGGGGCTTTACCTGTGTCAGATATGTGATCCAGACGCTACGGAGTTCATGGCTGACCTTGGGGTGGGCCAATGCCTCAGCCCATCGACGAACGAAACGCTCTTGCCTGAGAAGAAGATCAGGTAGTTCTCATGTTAAGAACTTGGAACATGTTATTAGTTTGCCATGCATGCTTCGGAAATGGATGGGGGTGCAGCAATCACAATACCTATCAGGCGCCCAGGAGCGGTATCTCTCCCCTGGTTGCTTGAAATCGTTTTCCTTAGGAATCACAATCTGCATTGATCAAACAAAAGAGACTATGAAATCTATCTACTGGTAGAAGAGCTCGATCTACATTACATTATAATAATGGTAAAGGAAAAAACAACATCGGTGTCAAGCCATGGCAAAGATTTAATCATTTCCTTATGCTTTTCACGCTAAGATTTGGGACCATGACTTGTCCATTCTTGTTAGAAACTTTCTTCAACTCAACTCAACTCATCTAAGCCTTTTCCCAACTACATACATGGGGTGTTAGAAACTCTCTTCATTTCATTTATATGCTTCTTAACCATTTCTCTGGGGAAAGTTGGTTAAGTTAAATCCTATATCAGCAGTATAGAAGCCATCCTGTTTATGGGCAGAACTGATTTTACTCTACTGAAGATTTTCTGATGTTCATATACTAAATTCAGGTTGTTCTGTTCTTTTCCTTTCTTGGGAACAAACAGCTAGTCACACAAGCATGAAGCAAAGATTGCTGCTGCATTAGAATGACTAGATTAAGAACTGGAGGAATTCCAAAACACCACCCTGAATCCAGAAAAAAAAAAGAGAGCGATACCATAACAAGAAGAATGCATCAGACTAGCTAGATAATTTTCCATGAGGATCTCTCACCTTCTCACGCCTGCCAGTAACTACACGGGAAGGAATGGGGAACCTCTCTGCATGGCGAAGGGGATCATGCCTTGAGGGGAAGTAATCCACCTTTTTTAAATCCAAAAAAAAAAAAAAAAAAAAAACCAATCAGTCACCTCTTCGGTCCAAGAACAAAAAAAGAGGAAATTAATTAAGGAACCATCAAGTGAAGACTAGAGATAGAAAGAAGCGCACCTCCTCATTCCTCTGCATGAAGTTCATCAATCCATCAAACTGATTGTTATGGAAAGCACACTTTGGAGCATTCACCGGAAGCATCAAATAGTTCGGCCCGAGCCTGTACCTCTGAGTGTCGGCATAGGCAAAGACCCTACACTGAAGCATTTTATCATCAGAGTAATAGATGCCAGGCACAACGAGCCCTGGGCCAAACGCCAGCTGCTCATTCTCTGCGAAGAAGTTGTCGATGTTTCGGTTCAAGACCAGCCTGC
Organism: Calamus simplicifolius; assembly: GCA_900491605.1. Lineage (NCBI taxonomy): Eukaryota > Viridiplantae > Streptophyta > Magnoliopsida > Arecales > Arecaceae > Calamus > Calamus simplicifolius. The sequence continues at coordinate 843,541 of UESW01004510.1, forward strand.
CGACCGGCTGGAGGGGCAAGATATCCTCAGGCCAAGTCTTGGTGTCGTCGAGCGGGTCGAAGTCGTAGCGCTCCTCGTGATCAGGATCCATGATCTGAACATAGAGCTTCCATTCAGGATAATTCCCCGCAGCAATGGAGTCATAGAGATCCTGGGTGGCGTGGCTGTGGTTCTTGCCACCAACAACTATGGCCTCGTCCTCCAACAAACAACTCATTCCACAAGTTGGCTTCCAGTGGAACTTCACGTAATGGACCTTTCCCTCCTTGTTGATGAAGGTGTAAGTGTTGACTCCAAAGCCTTCCATGTGCCGGTAGTCCGACGGAAACCGACGTCGTCGAAGAGGAAGAAGAACGTGTGCAAGCTCTCAGGGTGGTGGGACAAGAAGTCGAACACCCTCCAGTACTCCTGGATGTGGGACTTGGGGTTTGGCTTGAAGGCATGGATCACGTCAGGGAACTTGATGCCATCACGAATGAAGAACACCGGGAAGTTGTTTCCCAGGAGATCCCAATTGCCCTGAACTCAATATTAATTAGAATTTAGAACAGCAACCAAAGCATGAACACGTTAATTTGCTTGATGATTCTGATCAAGGGAGGGATTCGGATGATTAGAAAACGCAATGCGCGCATTACGTACGTACGTACCTCCCTAGTGTAGAACTTGACGGCGAAACCGCGAGGGTCTCGGATGGTTTCGGGGCTTCCCCGTTCATGGATGACGGTGGAGAACCGAACAATGACCGGAGTTTGGACGCCGGGTGCCCGGAGGAAGTCGGCGCAGGTGAGGTTGGTGACGTCATGAGTGCATTCAAAGAAGCCCTTCGCGCTGGCGCCCCTGGCATGAACGACGCGCTCCGGGATGCGCTCCCGCGCAAAATGCGCGATCTTTTCGATCAAGTGGTAGTCCTCCAAGAGAATGGGTCCTGTACGTTCAAATGGTATTATTTGTTTATTATTCAGACCAAAGCTTGTGTTGTGGGTTTGGGCACAGCAAAACTAATTAATTAAAACTATATATTAATAGGCCAAGAACAATCCAAATCTTTAATGTTCGCCTACTCCATAAAACAAATCATTACAATCTTTTTCACTATGCGGAGATAAATTATAATTGAGTCTTTATAGATAAATTATAATTATAACCCAAAGTTAGATATGAAGACTGTTATCTTAATTAGGTAGTGATGCCAACCATAAAGAAGGTGAAGTAGTGAGAGAAAAGAGAAAGAGAGGTGTACCTCTTGATCCCACAGTTAGTGCCTGGTCATCGTTCCAAACTGGACCACCTGCGTTAGTTGTCGTGTAGGTGGTGTCGAAAGCACTTGAGGGACGAAACTGAGGAAAAAAAAAAAAAATCAACATCAGTACCAAATTAACCAAGTTAGGTGCAAAGAATAACAAAAAAAAAAAAAAAAAAAAAGCACAAATGAAACCTACTGACTAGAATTAAAATCTACAAATTTAGCATTTTTTAAACATGATATTATAAATTATTTTAACATCGCCTAATATATATATATATATATATGATGTGTCCACAAAGTTATGTTAATGTTGAAGGTGATGAGATTCCATCATCAACTAAATGGTAATTCTATGATAATTCATCTTGAGAGGCGTTTCATATTATCAAGCTGTTTCTTATGAGAGCACCAGTCCATTCGGTAACCAAGGATTCATGTGGCACAGAGAGGTCACATGGATGACAAACAAGCCTTATGTTTATTAGGACGCTTGTTGAGGCCAGCTATTGAGAAAGATTTATTGCTAACCCCTTCAGCAGCTGATTCAAATATGGCTGGAATAATTTTTTTAATATTACATTTAACTACTAAACAATTCTGTCCAAATATATGCGAAAATCATAGTTATATAATATGGAAAGAGACAAAATACACTAGTATTCAAATATGGCTGGAACAATATTTTATTTTGAATTTTTTTTTTTGAACATCAGAGGTAAAATAGGAATTAAATCCCTTCTAAAGGTACTCTTTTATGTTCATCAAAAGTTGGGAATAGATCTACCAGCCTAGGCGGCAGGCTTGCCCAACTGGTGTTTACCTTGCTCATCTCCAAACAATAAGATCATAAAATTAAGAAGATATATTAACCAAAGAAAAGAAAGTACGTTCAATGATTAAATTAAGGTCACTCTCAGAAAATCATTCAAGTGGGGTTTATAAAAGACAAGAAGTGTTGATGTCACGTAATTAGTGCATAAAATAAGTGTTGTGCAGTCACTGCTAGAATATGTGGTGATCTATAGGTAGCCCTTTCTGTTGAGAAAATTACAGTCGAACAACTATCATGTGGTGGTCCTTCAAGCCTGACACAAGCAGAGATGGCATTATCCGAGAGGGTGCTAACTTTAAAATGAAAGCTCTAATTAAGAGATCTAAGAACACCATCCCTTCTTCTTCTTCTTCTTCTTCTTCATGCATAAATATAAAAAGTTTTACCAGCTTGATCAGTGGACACACTCCATAACAAAACTAGTTTAGCAACAGATGATGCCAATAGTAGTAGCGAGAGAAAAACACACCACAATCATTGTATGGTGGCACTTCCTCAGCCCCTCACCTTCAGCAAATAGAAATCAAAGCTTTCAAGTGAGAGGTCAGAAAGAAGAAGAGGTTCGAAGCTATACCTTGTAGGGATCCATGGCCTCTTGGGACTGGTTAAGTGGTGAGCCTCCTTGCCGTACTCCTCTCCCCTCTTCTCTTGGGTGTTAAAATAATGCAAAGGTTCGTCTCCCGTCACCACCCGGTTAGTAGTTTCGCATCTCACTCTGGCTTCCATAGCCACAGAGAAGAGGGCAAGTGGATCGAATGGTCCACCCCAACAGCCGGAGAGGCGACACCCTCCAATAATAAGGTGGCGTGATGGTGACCAAATTTTACTGTGGAACGGTGTCACAAATTAACCAGATATGTCCTCGATCTTATCTCTTATATATTATATATATATATATATTGATGGGGCCAGTTGATCCCATAAAAAATAAAATTTTTTTGGACGGTCCCAAAGGCCGATGCCTCGAAGACCGACGGCCCCAAAGGCCGACACCCGAAGACCGCCGGCACCTCCAAGGCCGGCACCTCCAAGACTGGCACCTCCAAGGCCGGCACCTCGAAGACCGTCGGCCCCAAAGGCCGACAGCTCCAAGACCGGCACCTCGAAGACCGTCGGCCCCAAAGGCCGACAGCTCCAAGACCGGCACCTTCAAGGCCGGCACCTCGAAGACCGTCGGCCCCAAAGGCCGACAGCTCCAAGACCGGCATCTCCAAGGCCGGCTCCTCCAAGACCGTCGGCCCCAAAGGCTGACAGCTCCAAAACCGGCACCTCCAAGGCCGGCGTCTCCAAGACCGACGACCCCAATGGCCAACGGCTCCAAAGACCGACGGTCCTAGAGGCCGACGACTCCATGACCGACGGCCCCAAAGGCCGACACTCGACGACCGACACCTTCAAGACCGACGGCCCCAAAGGCCGACGGCTCCAAGATCGGTACCTCCAAGGCCGGCACCTCTAAGACCGACGGCCCCAATGGCCGACGGCTCCAAAGGCCGACGGCTCCAAGACCGACGGCCCCAAAGGCCGACAGCTCCAAGACCGGCACCGCCAAGGCCGGCACCTCAAAGACCGTCGGCCCCAAAGGCCGACACCTTCAAGACCGGCACCTCCAAAGCCAGCACCTCCAAGACCGTCGGTCCCAAAGGCCGACAGCTCCAAGACCGGTACCTCCAAGGCCGGCTCCTCCAAGACCGTCGGCCCTAAAGGCCGACAGCTCCAAGATCGGCACCTCTAAGACCGGTGCCTCCAAGACCGACGGACCCAATGGCCGACGGTTCCAAAGACCGATGGCCCCAAAGGCCGACGGCTTCAAGACCGACGGCCCCAAAGGCCGACGGCTCCAAGACTGATGGCCCCAAAGGCCGACACCTCTAAGACCGTCGGCCCCAAAGGCCGACACCTCCAAGACCGGCACCTCCAAGGCCGGCACCTCCAAGACCGTCGGCCCCCAAAGGTCGACACCTCCAAGACCGGCACCACCAAGGCCGACACCTCCAAGACCGTCGACCCCAAAGGCCGACAGCTCCAAGACAGCACCTCCAAGGCCGGCACCTCGAAGACCGTCGGCCCCAAAGGCCGACAGCTCCAAGACCGGCACCTCCAAGGCTGGCTCCTCTAAGACCGTCGACCCCAAAGGCCGACAGCTCCAAGACCGGCACCTCCAAGGCCCCAAAGGCCGACGGCTCCAAGACCGGCACCTCCAAGGCCGGCTCCTCCAAGACCGTCGGCCCCAAAGGCCGACAGCTCCAAGACCGGCACCTCCAAGGTCGGCGCCTCCAAGACTGACGACCCCAATGGCCGACGGCTCCAAAGACTGACGGCCCCAAAGGCCGACGGCTCCAAGACCGGCACCTCCAAGGTCGGCACCTCGAAGACCGACGGCCCCAAGGCCGACGGCTCCAAGACCGATGGCCCCAAAGGCCGACACCTCAAAGGCCGATGGCTCTAAGACCGACGGCCCCAATGGCCGACGGCTCCATGACCGATGGCTCCAAAGACCGACGGCCCCAATGGCCGACGGCTCCATGACCGACGACTCCAAGACCGACGGCCCCAAAGGCCGACACCTCTATAACCGATGGCCCCAAGGCCGACACCTCCAAGACCGATGGCTCCATGACCGACGGCTCCCAAGGCCGGCACCTCCAAGCTAGGCGGTCCCCTATGTCTCCAAGCTAGGCGGCCCCGACACCTCACAGGCTCCCCCGGTATCTTTCCAGCCGGCCTCGGCGTGTCCAAGCTAGCCGGCCCCGGCATCCTCTCAGGCGCCCCCGGCACCTTCTCAGCCGGCCCCAGCGTGCCCAAGCTAGGCGGCCCCGGCATCTTCCCAGGCGCCCCCGACATCTTCCCAGCCGGCCCCGAGCCGGCCCCGGCGTGTCCAAGCTAGGTGGCCCCGGCACCTTCCTGGCCGGCCCCCGCCGTGTCCAAGCTAGGCGGCCCCGGTACTCTCCTAGCCGGCCCCCTACGTATCCAGCTAGGCGGCCCCGGCACTTCCCAACCGGCCCCGACACCTTCCTGGCCAGCCCCCTGCGTCTCCAAGCTAGGTGGCCCCGGCACTTCCCAGCCGGCCCCGGCACTTCCCAGGCGCCCCCGGCATCTTCCCAGCTGGCCCCGGCGTGTCCAAGCTAGCCGGCCCCGGCATCTTCCCAAGCGCCCCGACATCTTCCTAGGCGGCCCCGGCACCTTCCTGGCCGGCCCCCTGCGTCTCCAAGCTAGGCGGCCCGGCACTTCCCAGGCGGCCCCGACACTTCCCAGGCGGCCCCGACATCTTTCTAGCCGGCCCCTGCGCCTCCAAGCTAGGCGGCCCTGGCACTTCCTAGCCGGCCCCCGACATCCCCGAGTTCTCCAAGCCCGCCGAGTCAGCCCCGGCCATTCCTGGCCGGCCCTCTCGGCCCGGCTTCCCCAGTTTCCGCCAGATCAGCCCCGGGGGTTCAAGGAACCGCCTCTCTGATGCGCGTCGCCCGACAGCGCCAGATCCGACAACTCAACAGCCCTACCGGCTGATGGGACGAGACCTATCTACCCAACAACTGATGGGACGTAACCACCAACCAGCCCAGATTCACGCAAGGGCTCAGCAGACGTTCTGACTTCACGCCATCCCACGTGATCATGCCAGGGTCAACTCCTATAAAAAGGTGAATCCACCCAGTAAACAGGTATGTGCGATAACCCCTAAAATTGCCATCTCAACGTCCAGGAAGGAATCCCTCCTCTATGAGACCCCTCTTTCTACACTAAAAAGGGCTCACTTGAACCCCTCTTCAGCTGTGACCTCAGTCACTAACTTGGCCGTCAGAGGGTCCCGCCGGAGACCCCTCCGGTCCCGAGACTTCTTTGCAGGCAATCCGGCGAAGCGAGGATTCGAGAAGCACCTTCATTCCCGACGTCTAGGAGAGGTGATTGAGCGTCATCACATATATATATATATATATATATATATATAAAGAGATAGAGAGAGAGAGAGAGAGAGAGAGAGAGAAGGGTGGCCTAAGCTGTCCCCTTTAATAAATAGTTGAATGAACCATGGGACCAAAACCTTGGACTGCCTTTGGCTAAAGAGGTAACTCACATGCTTCCATGAAAAAAAAAAGAAGAAAGGTAAATCCCAGCATATATTACTTAGGAAAGCATGGATTGATATCCAAAGGGTCTACTTTAATAAATTAATGTCTGCTTCTAATATGGGACTTT
>UESW01004511.1:0-64955 GCA_900491605.1 Calamus simplicifolius
TATTTATTTTTTTTTTGTTATATACATCGCGATTGCGTCGCTATATTAACGATTTGTTTTTTAATTTTTTGGGTTTTTGCGTCGCTAATGTGTCGCTATATTGTGACGCAAATGTTGCGTCGCAATATAGCGACGCAATATTGCGTCGCTATATAGAAAATTAATTTTTTTTATTTTTTTTTGGTATATGCTTCGCTATTGCATTGCTAAATAGCGACCCAATCATTGCGTCGCTATATTAATGATTTGTTTTTTAATTTTCTGGGTTTTTGCATCGCTAATGCGTCGCTATATTGCGACGCAACAGTGCGTCGCTATATTAAAAATTAAATTTTTTTATTTTTTTGGTATATGTGCCACTAGCAATCATTGTATCACTATATTAACAATTTTTTTTAATTTTTTAGGTTTTTACATCGCTAATGCGTCGCTATATTGTGACACAAATGTTGCGTCGCAATATAGCGACACAATAGTGTGTCGCTATATTAAAAATTAAATTATATTTATTTTTTTGGTATATGCGTCGCTATTGCGTTGCTAAATAGCGACACAATCATTGCGTCGCTATATTAACATTTTTTTTAATTTTTTGGGTTTTTGCGTCGCTAATGCGTTGCAATATAGCGATGCAATAGTGCGTCGCTATATTAAAATTAAATTTTTTTTATTTTTTTGGTATATGCATCGTTATTGCGTTGCTAAATAGTGATGCAATCATTGCATCTTTATATTAACAATTTTTTTAAATTTTTTAAATTTTTGCATCGCTAATGTGTCGCTATATTAAAAATTAAATTTTTTTATATTTTTTGGCATATGTGATGCTATTGCGTCGCTAAATAGCGACTTAATTATTGCGTCACTATATTATAATTTTTTTTAATTTTCTGGGTTTTTGCGTTGCTAATGCGTCGCTATATTAAAAATTAAATTTTTTTTTATTTTTTAGCATATACGTCGCTATTTAGCGACGCAATGATTGCATCGCTATATTAACATTTTTTTTAATTTTTTGATTTTTTTCGTTGCTATTGCGTCGCTATATTGCGACACAACATTTGCGTCGCAATATGGCGACGTATTATTACGTCGCTATATTAAAAATTAATTTTTTTTTATTTTTTTGTTATATGCATTGCTATTGCTTCGCTAAATAGCGACGCAATGATTGCATCACTATAATAATTTATTTTTTAATTTTCTGGGGTTTTTGCGTCGCTAATACGTCGCTATATTAAAAATTAAATTTATTTTATTTTTTATTATATGCGTGTTATTGCGTCGCTAAATAGCGACACAATCATTGCGTCGCTAATATGTCATTATATTAAAAATTAAATTTTTTATATTTTTTGGCATATGCATCGCTATTGCGTCGCTAACTAGCGATGCAATTATTGCGTCGCTATATGAGCAATTTTTTCTAATTTTCTGAGTTTTTGCGTCGCTATGCGTCGCTATTAAAAATTAGATTTTTTTTTTATTTTTTTGACATATGTGTCGCTATTGCGTTGCTATTTAGTGATGCAATCATGCAATTTAGCGACACAATGATTACATCGCTATTTTAATAATTTTTTTAATTTTTTAATTTTTTTCGTCGCTAACATTTGCATACCTTTTTTTTCTATCTTTCTTTATATTTATCCTTTTTTTTTTTCTATCTTTCTTTATACTTCTGATCCCAATGAAAGCTGTGCAACACGAATGTACGTAGTGCATACCTATTCAAGATGATAACCAAAAAAGTGAGTCTAGAAATCCTCATCGTGGCGATAAACAAAGTGCCCAGCGCTTACACCACGTCCACAAACAAAGTAGTGAGCTGCATGACATTTTTTATCCACCTTACCAGAAGTTGCCACGTGCATATAAGAGGGGTGAGTTTTTTTTTTAAGGACCTGGAAAGGTGCAGAATATTTGTAAAAGTAATTAATTAGAAATGTCACGTGTTTAAGAAACACCCATCAATTCTAATAGTAATAATGTTAATGCCATTAGTATATTGTTTTGATCTTGCAATACTCATATAGAATGCATATTTATGACAATAGCTCATTCTATAAGAACTGGATTGTATAGTATTTTCTTTAATCATCTTGACTAAGAATATACTTTTATTATAATAAATTAATAAAAATATCTTATATTATCAAATTAAAATAATAAAAAAATTCTAGTCTCAACTGTATAGTCTGTATTCTTCTCCTTCGTCCTAATAGGTCTCTCTGGCGACTTGTTTCCATGTATATTCCAGACGAAACGGAGAACATTGTTTTTGAACGCGCTGAAGCTCGGTTCGACTGCGGGTGCGCTAGACTCGCCCCACTTTCACCTGAAGTCTTGTTCCACGTATCCTCTTTGGACATCGTGAAAGGGACAGAGCAGAAGGTTCTCGATCAGTCTGTTTTCCATGTAGAAAAAGAAAAATGGGAGCAAAATCTCCGTCGGAGTCGACAAGGCATCGTATCTTAGACGGTTTCCTCTAAAGCCAACGGATGGGCAAGAAACAGTTTCAATTATTCAGCCATAACGCAGCAACGTCCGAAGTTATTTATTTATTTAATTTTGGTAAAAAAAAAAAAAAAAAAGAAGGCTTTGCCAATCCGTATCTAAATTCCATACGGTTTCATTTTTTATAAAAAATATTTTATGCAGCCTTTCCTTTTCCAAAAATGAGTTGATCAACTTAACCCACTCAGATGCCAGCAATAAGAACAGAAAAATTAGACAGACTTTAGCTCCTTCAACACCAATGTTTTAAGGCCCCAAAAATTATCTTAAAATTATTTAAATCAACACGAATCTCATTCCTCAAACTTGTAATGTCTTGATAGCGTGTAGAAGAAGAGCCCCGACCATTGGGCCACCGTCTGAGCAGTAACGTCCGAAGTTATTTTCATTCTCCATCTCGGTTGCCCAGACGTCCCATCTGAGATTCGTTGGAGAGTGCAGGTTAAAGTTTTTGCTGTCCAGAGCTTCTCTCTCGTTTTTTTATTTTTGATCTTTGTAGTCATACTCATATTGCTTCAGTACCTACATTTATAATTTGACAATTGGTTATTGATATATTAATTAAAATAGTTTGTGAGACGAGTGCTTAATCCAATATTGACTATATACTGAAAAGGCTCTAAATGGTTATATAAGATTAAAGTATTCAAATAATAAATTTGACTAATTTTTTAAGTTAAATTCTGAGTTTTTTAAAAACAATATCAAAATGAATTAAACCCATGATCCATTTGACAAATAATTAGATTTAAAAGTGAATTTGGATGCAAACCTTTAGCATAGTTAAGATAACAATATTTGAATAAAAGAAGTATATGATAACTCATGCTGATGATTATTTAATCATATATCGGCTGTATATTGTGAAGGTCCTAAATATTTATCTAAGCTCAAGAAAATTAAATAATGACGTGTCAAATAATCTTTTTATTTTTAAATGAAGTTCTATATTATTACATTAATCTTTTTATAGCATATTGTTAACTTTCATTGATTTACAACAAGGATGGTCAAAAATTTTTCAATAGACTAATTCATCAAAGTTATTTCTATAATCTATTGGTAAGTGATATTTTTTAATTATTTTGGTTTAGATTAGAATTTTTAAAATTTTAATTTAATAATTAGATGAATTTTATATTAATATATAATAATATAATTTCTATTGATAATGGTAGTTAAAATAATATTATTTATATATTTATATTTTGGGTTAATTCAAGAAAAAACTCGATCCAGCTAAAACAAACTGTAGCTTTGCTTGTTTGTTTTGTTAATTGATCAAGGTGAATTGAGTTAAATATCAACTACTAATCATAAATTTACAACACTAACTAATTATATCTAGCGTTTAATTATTATACCTTTTTTAAATATTTTTTAAAATTCAAACTTTAATTTATCATTTAAAGTCATCATTCTATGATGGCTTTTGATCCTTACTGTTGAGGGGTAGAATTGTTATTGCATTGATAACTGTGCGAAGGGCTAAGATCAGCCCCATCCCTCCGCCCACTACGATATGCCCTGAAGAACGAGCCAAACAGATGTGGTACGACAGGTCGAGCTACCTATAACTCGATTCTCCCCGAGCTTCTTATAGCTCGGCTTTCCCGAGCTACCTATGGCTCGACTCTCCCCGAGCTTCTTATAGCTCGGCTTCCCCGAGCTACTTATAGCTCGACTTTCCCCGAGCTACCTATAGCTCGATTCTCCCCGAGCTTCTTATAGCTCGGCTTCTCCCGAGCTCCCATAGCTCCGCTTCCCCCGAGCTCCCATAGCTCGGCTTCCCCCGAGCTTCCAGTGGCTCGGCCTCCTCCGAGTTTTCTGAAGCTCGGTTTCCTCGAGCTTCCACAGCTCGATTCCCACGAATAGCCCACGACTCGATATTTACCTCCGTGGAACCCGACGCAGGGGAGCCTAGGCCTGTCATAACAGGATCCTAAACAAAGAATCATGTTGAGAGTGGCCTAGGACCTAATATAACTACTTGGGACCTACGCATCTATCAGACCTCAGGCCACCAAAGAGCTCTCTAGTCGTCGATCCCTCAACGAACAAGATACGGATCCCACCGGCTTTACAACGGCCTGATTCGATTCACTCCCGTATCCTAACAACCTTCGAACCTTCCAGAAGGCGCTCAAGATCCAGGTGATTGCCTATAAATGCGACACCCCAAGATTCTCTCAGGTACGCGTGCTCACTCTCTCACTCTCACTCTCACTCTCCTCCACTGCTCGTCGGCGCTCCCCTGGAGCTCCCGATTGGCCACCCTGGAGAGACTTTCCGGAGAGATCCCTCTCCCCATTTTCTGTTGATCACGATCCCCACTGACTTGAGCATCGAAGGGTCTTCCACGGAGGGCCACCCCAACGCCTCTCGCGCGAGGACTTCTATGCAGGTCCGCCCAGAGGAAGCCCAAACCAGGAGACCGACCGCGCCCGAGTCGGAGGACAGATCCCGGCGGCAACAGATTGGCGCTAGAGGAAGGGCCTCAAGTCCCGTTAAAACTTGAAGAAAGGAGACAAGGATCTATCTGGAGTAGAACCTCTCCAATGGCAAATCGGAGAAGAGCAACCTCTGAAGCCCAGGACCAGGTCGTCGCTCAAAGACCTGATCCGACAGGCAATACGGTGCGCAGCCTCCACCAGTTGAGACCCCATCACCACCGGCCATCCCAGTGACCCAGGACCAGTTTGCCACGCTGTCCAGCAGGTCCAAGCCCTGACCCACCTGGTTCAGGAGCGTTTCGCAGCCCCCTGCTCCACACCTTCATGGGGAGGCCGCAGCTCCTTCCTCTCCGACCGCCTCCTCCTCTGGCTCGCATGAAGCCACGGACCCCCCGCGCCGACCCAAAGGGGACAAACCGGTCCCGCGAGGCAGCGGTAACAGGGATCCACCCAGATCTCGACGAGCCCAGACCCTTTCCCCGGTGTCCTCCCGCCATGATTCAACGCCATCCCTGTGCTCTCCCCGCCCAGCTCCTCCTCTACTTCTGAAGAGGAGATCCGTCGACAAATCTGGAGATGCGCCAGGAGCTAGACGCCGCCAAGCAGGCCCATCCGCCCCAACCCAAGGCGGAGCAGGGCATCCCTTTCTCCAAAGGGATCATGGAGGAAGTAATTCCCTCCCACGTCAAACTACCTGCCAACGAGTCCTACCATGGCTCTTCTGACCCGGACGATCATCTCAGCAGCTTCCGGTCAATAATGATGTTCCACGGAGCATCCGACGATCCTCTGCCGCGCCTCAGAGGATCTGCCCGAACCTGGTTCAACGCCTTGAAACCAGTTCCGTTGATTCATTCGACGAGCTGAGCCGCCTTTTTATTGGCCAGTTCGTCAGTAGCCGCCGTCACCGGCGGAGATCCGACTCCCTCTCCGAAGTTAAGCAGAGAGAGGGGGAGTCCTTGAGAAACTACCTTGGCCGCTTCAATAAGGCCATGCTGGAGGTGGACCACCTTAATCATGAGGTGGCTATGTCCGCCTTGGCGGGGGAGTTTCGAAGGAGAGCGACTTCTACCTAGCGATGAAGTCAACTACCCCCAAACCTCTCCGATATGATGGCCCTGGCAGACAAATACAACAGGGTCGAGGAGTCACGGAGAGTTGCCCTGGCAAAGAAGAAAGAACCCAAGGGTCCCGACAGGCACCGATCCGTCCGTCGGCCAAGTCCACCTCGTCGCCAAAGAGCTCCCCCACCGCCGCCAAGGAATCGCTCCCGGAGCCCGCCCAGGCGGTTTGATCGCTACACTCCGCTAACTGTGCCCAGGGCGCAGATCCTCATGGAGATAGAGCGCCAGCTCCCCCGGCCCACTCCTCTCCGAGGGAACCCAACTCGGAGAGATCCCACCAAATACTGCCGCTATCACCGGGAGCAGCCACGACACTGAGGAATGCTGGCAGCTAAAAAATGAAATTGAGAGGCTGATCCAGCGAGGCCGGCTGAACCAGTTCAGGAGGGCGCCTGAACCAGGGCAAGGAGGTGACCGCCAGCCCGAGCCTCAACAGCCCCCTCCTCCTCCAATCCGCCCGTGATCGGCCATATTAACATGATTGAAGAGGCCGGCGGCTCGAGCTCCAGAGATGATAACGAAGGATCGGCACCAAAGAGAGCGCGGACGGGTGAGCTCTCCTTCTCCGACGACGATCTCCGAGGGATACAGTTCCCCCATGACGATGCACTAGTTGTATCCCTCAATTTAAATGACTATGATGTAAGCCGGATCCTCGTTGACAGTGGAAGTTCTGTGAATGTTTTGTACCTCGATGTGTTGCCAAGATGAGACTGCTCATGGAAAACCTTCGAGCCGTGGATTCCACCTAATGGGATTCACAGGCGACGTCATCATCCCGGAAGGGGTCGTAACCTTAACGGTTCGCGTAGGAACCTGGCCCCTCGTGGCCACTGTTCACACGGACTTCCTAGTAACAAAGCTCAGGTCGCCCTACAATGCTATATTTGGAAGACCCGGCCTGATGTCTCTCAAGGCGTCGTCTCATCCGCACTTGTCTATGAAATTCCCCACCGGGCGAGGAGTTGGTGTTGTCCAAGGGAGCCAAACCATGGCTCGGCAATGTTTCGTCACCAGCCTTCAGTCCAGGATCCCTGAGGTTGACGGCTAGACGCTCGGGAGGACTTCGCCGAGCAACGAGGTGAACCAGCCGAAGAACTGGAAGAAGTGCCGCTGGACGAGGCCCGTCCGACCGAACCATAAAGATGGGTCGCTGCTAAAGGGCGAACCTCGGCGTGAGTTGATCGAATTTCTCCGAAGCAACGCCGATGTCTTCGCCTGGTCCGCCTCTGACATGCCAGGGATCAGCCCCGAAGTTCTCGTCCACCGTCTTAATGTGGACGAGATGTACCGGCCCGTCAAGAAAAGAAGAGGAGCTTTGCCCCAGAAGCAGAGGGCCATTGAAGAGGAGGTTGATAAACTCATCAAGGCAAACTTCGTCCGGGAGGTAAATTACCCGAACTGGCTATCGAATGTCGTCATGGTGAAGAAGTCGAACGGCAAGTGGCGGATTTGCATCGACTTCACCGACCTCAACAAAGCATGCCCAAAGGACAGCTTCCCTCTTCCCTGGATTGATCAACTTGTGGACGCCACCTCGGGTCATCAAATGCTGACATTCATGGACGCATACTCCGGCTACAACCAGATTCGGATGGCCCCCGAAGATGAAGAAAAGACCGCCTTCATAACCGACCGAGGTACTTACTGTTACCGTGTTATGCCTTTTGGTCTTAAAAATGCAGGAGCCACCTACCAAAGGCTAGTCAACAAAGTATTCAAGGAGCAAATCGGCCGGAACATGGAGGTGTATGTCGACGACATGCTGGTCAAAAGCAAAGAAGTCACAGCACGTCGAGGACCTCTCGGAGAGCTTGCCACACTCCGCAAGTATCAGATGAAGCTCAATCCACTAAGTGTGCCTTCGGCGTTAACTCTGGGAAATTCCTCGGCTTCATGGTCTCCCAGCGGGGCATCGAAGCAAACCCCCAGAAGATTCAAGCTCTTCAGCAGATGGCGCCTCCGGCATCTATTAAAGAAGTCCAGCGCCTAACCGGGAGGATAGCGGCTCTCAACCGCTTCGTGGCACGTTCAGCCGAAAGATGCCTCCCCTTCTTCAAAACTCTCGGTCGGCTAAGAACTTCCAGTGGACCCCCGAGTGTCAAAAATCATTCCAAGATCTCAAGAAGTACCTCGGCTCTTCCCCACTCCTCAGCAGTCCAAATCCTGGCGAGACACTATTCCTCTATCTGGCTGTTTCAGAAGGTGCCGTTTGCTCGGTTCTGGTCAGGGAAGAAAACAAGGTCCAGAAGCCAATTTATTATGTCAGCAAGCTACTCCGCGACGTGGAGACAAGGTATAGCCGAATTGAAAAGATGGTGTTGGCCTTGATCACCTCAGTTCGGAAGTTGCGGCCATACTTCCAGGCGCATTCTGTGACAGTCCTGACTGACCAACCCATCAAGGCGGTGGTCCACCCCGGAAACATCAGGGAGAATGACTAAGTGGGCCATCGAGCTGAGCGAGCATGATATCCATTTTCAGCCTCGCCCGGCCATCAAAGCTCAGGTGCTAGCCGATTTCCTCCTTGAATGTACCATCCAGAGGACGGCTCCACCCCCGACTCCCCGAGAAACCGAAATCTGGCGCCCGGTGGCTCCTCCATGTCGACGGTCATCCAACCCTCATCGCTCCGGTGCGGGCTTGGTTCTCACCAGTCCGGAGGGGGCGACTTTGAATATGGCATCCGCTTCTCCTTTCCAGCCTCCAACAACGAAGCTGAGTATGAAGCCTTGCTGGCCGGCCTCCGAATCGCCCACAGCCTTAAGGTGGAGAAACTTAATGCCTTCACCGACTCCCAACTAGTGGCAGGTCATGTACGAGGGGAGTTTGAAGCTCGAGAACCGAACATGATCCGATATCTCCAAGAGGTTCGGAGCCTACTCTCCCATTTTTCCGAATTCGAGATTATTCAGATTCCTAGATCTGAGAATGCCCGTGCCGACCTGTTGTCTCGGTTGGCAACGGAATCTATGGACGCCGAGCAAAAATTTCACCTGGAGATCTTAGAGAGACCCATCGCGGAAGCCGACCGAGTAATGCAAGTTGAGGCCGAGCCATCATGGTTCGACCCCATTCTGAGGTACCTCAAAGAAGGGTCACTTCCGTCCGACCGGAGAGAAGCCAGAAGGCTAAAGCTGCAGGCCACCCATTATGTGTTGATCGACGATCAGCTCTACAAACGGTCCTTCTCCATGCCATTGCTCAGATGTCTTCGCCCGTCTGAAGCAGATTATGCCCTCCGAAGTGCATGAGGGGATTTGCGGCAACCATCTGGGAAGCCGGTCCCTATGTCACAAGGTGCTACGTCAAGGCTACTATTGGCCGACCATGCAGAAGGATGCAGACGACCTTGTCCGAGCTTGCGACCCATGCCAGAGGCACTCAAGCATTCAGAGGCTCCCCTCCGCCAACCTGGTTCCCGTATCCTCCGCTTGGCCCTTTGCCAAGTGGGGGATGGACATCCTCGGCCCGTTTTCGCTCGCCACGGGACAGCGGAAATTCTATTCGTCGCCATCGATTATTTCACTAAATGGGTCGAGGCGGAGGCAGTTGCCCAAATAACGAAGCACGGGCCAAGGATTTCGTATGGAGGTCCATCATCTGCCGCTTCGGCCTCCCGCACACTATAATCACTGACAACGGCAGGCAATTCGACAATCCAAAGTTCCGCCAGTTCTGCGAAGAGCACGGGATCCGTCACCACCTTACCTCGGTCGGGCATCCGCAAGCCAACGGAGCAGCCGAAGTAACCAACCGGACTTTGCTTCAAGGGATCAAAGCTCGGCTCTCCAGGGCCCGAGGCAGGTGGGCAGACGAGTTGCACCATGTCCTGTGGGCCTACCGCACCACCCCAAGAGTACCCACAGGGGAAACCCCATTCCGGATGGCCTTCGGCACAGAGGCCGTTATCCCAGTGGAGATAGGTCTCCCTTCGCTGCGGGTGGAAAGCTACTCAGAGGAAGCCAGCGAGGAGCAGCTCCGCACCAACCTCGACTGATAGAGGAAGTAGGAAAAGGCTCGAATCAGAGTGGCTGCCTACCAGCAAAGGGTGGCCCACTACCACGCCTCCAGAGTCAAAGGAAAGCTTTCGCCCGGCGACCTTGTTCTCCGGAAAGCGTCTGTCTCCAAACCTGGAGCAAGGAAAGTTGGCCCAAACTGGGAAGGCCCTACCAAGTAGCGGAGATCATCGGGCCCGGGACCTACAAGCTGCAAGATCTAGGCGGAAAATCCATCCCTCGGACGTGGAGTTCGGACAATCTCCGTAAGTATTATCAGTAGGGTACGCCCTTTATAAGCTTACCTATTAAATTTTGTCGGCACATGTTTCACAATTCGTAACATGAATCACCACACATTATGTCGCCAAAAATTATGAAAAGAAACAGGTGCTACTTACCAATTCTCGGCACGAACCTCGGCCGAGTCTACCTGTTCAAGCAGAAAAATCTCCGAACCTCGGCTGGGCCGAGCGAGCCTAATCTCCGAACCTCGGCTGGGCCGAGCAACTAATTCTCCGAACCTCGGCTGGCCGAGTAACTAACCTCCAAAGCCCCGCCAAAACCTGCGTAAGCCTCGGCCGAAGCAATAATTCTCTACGAAATCTCGGCCAAGCCGAGGAACTTGACTATCGAATTCCTCGGGCCAAAGCATATTCCTGCCCCCTGGCCACGCTCGATGCTCGAATCCTCGCCAAACGAGCAAAGTCTCCACGCTTTAGCCATGCCCCAAGGCATCATTTGGGCCAAGTAACCTCTCGGGTACCCCAAAATAAAAACCCCGAACTCCGGCAGAAGTAAAGATCTCCTTCTATGGACCACCTAGGTCCCCACTGGCAAACAAACGACCCCAAAACTTGGCAATTCGGGCAGCCTATAACCCCGGTCGACCTAAAATCCTCCTAAACTATGTTTGGATTCGGGTAACTTCGTGCCCTGACTAAACCCAACTGCGGTCTCCTAAAACTTAGCTCGAACTCGGGCAGCTGATGAATCCCAATCAATGTTGGAAAACATTTTGGAGAAACAGCAGATGAACCAGATGCAAAATCTTCATTTTCATTGACTAAGAAGAAAAAACAAAACAGTGAAAAAGAAAAAATAAAGAGAGCCCTCACAGGGGCTACTATCTTCCCGGGAGCTGGGGCCCTCCAAACGCCGGACAGCTCGGCGACCCGTTGTGGAGGGACGCTATCTCCTCCTTCTGCTGGTCCACGACCCGCGAAGGGCCTCGGTCTCCCTCAGAGACGGCAAGGTACTCCTCAACTGCCTTCTCGAGCCGCTCATGGCTTGCAAAGGCGGACGCCAAGGACATAGCATCGACCAGCACGGCGCGATTCCCCTGAGAACCTCATGACCGCCGTTGGACGATTGTCCCCCCTTGAGAAGCCATATCAGAAGTTGTTTAAAGACTAACCGAAAGGATGGTGAACACCAGCACCCCACTCATCCGTATTTATACTCCTCAGGCGAGTATCTCGATCAGTCGGGTCATAAATACCGACCCATGGAATTCGCCACGTGTCGCCGCTTTAACTGGCGACAGGACCCGAAGGGCCACCCCTTCCCGAGCAAAATCGGTAAACGTCGACGAACTGTTCGGGAACCCCCCTCCTTCTCTAGAAACGGGTTCCTCCCGATCTGCCGGGCCCTCGCAGTAAATGCCCTCAATACTCCTCCAAGCTATCTTAAATTGGCCGCCCTTTGGAAAATGTGAAAAAGAAAGAGCGCCGGCACCTGACGATAATTCACTCCCTCGGGAGTGGCCAAATCATAAATGATGGGCGTACCCATGCGCCGCCCATTCCGCCTTGACACTCCTCACCGAGCCTCACAGGGACCAAGTATCATGATTCACGGTGGCGACTAGTGAAGCTGACTAAGTCGAACCTTGGCTCTAAATCTCCGAACCTTGGCTGGGCCAAGTAACCATTCTCCGAACCTCGGCTGGGCCGGGCCGCCAAATCTCCGAACCCCAATAAGGTCGAGTAATAAATCTCCGAGCTTTGCCAGAGTCAAGGAATATGTTCTACCGCCGAACAATCTCCAAATTTCGTCCGATTTGGGCGGCTTTACGAGCCCCGACTGGCTCGGATAGCGCAGGATCCTCGTCCAAAAACGAACGAGATGTCCTTATGCCTCGTTTCGTCGCCAACAACAACAACTCTGGAGCAAAAGAGACAGAAATTAAGAAAAAGAACAAAACTTTCTTTATTTCATTGCCATCGAAACCGATTACAACCGCCTGAGAGGCATTACAAGAGCATTGAAATGCATAAAATAAAGACGGGTACAAAACTCGGCGAACTGCTCCAAAGCAGATCCGGGCAACTATGATGCTCCGGCGTCCGGACCGACAAATCAGACAAACCACGAACGGTCAGCCCGAGCCGATAATGGGCGGACGACGTGGACCAACCGTTGCGGCCAGCTTCGGTAAATAATGATATCTCGGCGACCCAACCGGGATATCAGAATAATCGGAAAGGGTGGACGGGATATTACCCCAAACCACCCAACCGAGAGGCCCCCCGACGAGTAGGAAGGAAGCTCGCAGACCCTGGCACCAGAGCGCTCCCCCAAACCGGGTGTGTACCGCTCCACCTTGCCCAAACTCAAAGGCAAGGTACCTGCGGGCGACACACCATCACCCCCTCCCCATGTGGCGAAAGATTCCCCAGGCGGGCAAGCCCAGGAATCCAAACCAGGGGAGGAGGAAATTCACGCGAGTCATGGGGAGCCCGCGTACACTTCCTACCGTACGTCCCCAAGGGGGAACCACAAAGGACACACAGGAAGCGTATATGTGCGCTCTCCGTGCGATCCCTGCGGACCTCTTGTGCGCTCTCCATACGATCTCTGAAGATCCTTTCTTGAGGGCAAGCCACCCCCAGCGGCTCCTTTGTCACCCCAGCTATCCGGGGGATAGCGGCGACTTCCAGGGGACAAGCTCGATTCTCCCGCAATAAACCTTGGAGAAACAGGCATCATAAGTATCTTCATGATTCACAGGAAAGAAAATTTCGGGATGGCCCAACACACCCCTCTTTCCCCTTTTTATAAGCAGAGGCGAGCCGGGAACAGCTATCAAAAACCCCGGGACTTAAAACGCCAAGCCTACGCCACCACATGGCCTCCTGAAATGAAAACAACGCCCCCCAATGCGCCAGGCACGTCGCCCGAACCATGACGCATGCCAAAAGATTACTTCTGACCCCGGATCACGAGCTTTTAATGCATGAAACCGTCCCGACCTTGCGGATACTGGCAGATCCGGGAGATCGTCCTGCGAAAACGACATCCTCCAATGGCAAATGAGCACTAACATCGCACGCCAAAGCAACCCATGTTGGAAAAGGTCGACATAATAAAAGCTCACCGGAAATTGCCAGGCGACCTTTTGCTAGCCACAGGGCCGTACCACCTACTTCAGTGAAACGAGAAACGACCCGCCTTGGAAAAGACAAAACACTGGTAGGGTAATAAATAGAGATAAGGAGATGGCAGCGATGATTCAGCGAACCCCCAGTTCGGGGACGAACTCCCCTCTTTTCATCAAGGATGCAATCTCAGTTTGATCACTAATAAAACAAACTCCCTCGGCCCAAGCCGAGCCATTTCATCCTTCGGCCCTAGCCGAGCTACTTTGTCCCTCGGCCCAAGCCGAGCCATTCGGCCCTAGCCGAGTTACTTTGTCCCTCGGCCAAGCCGAGCCATTTCCTTCGGCCCTAGCCGAGTTACTTTGTATTTCCTTGCTAAAAGCTATCTCATTCTTCGGACTTGGTCGAACCACCGCGTCATTCGGCCTAAGCCGAGTTAAATCGTCTCTCAACCTCCTTTTATACCAGGCTACATTGTCGCCCGACCTTTTCGTCAAGACAGTCCCTACGCCTTGGCCTCTACTAGGATGTTTCTCCAAAATTCGAGACAGGAAACCACCCAGGGAAGACAAGCGAATGAAAAATGGTTGATTCATTCATTTATTGACTTCCAGTCGAACTACAAAACAAAAGAAAGGAAAAGCACATATAGTCCCCCAAAGGGTCAGGACTTGGGGTCATCCCAGCATCTCCTGCGGCAGCATCAGCAGGGGCTTCGCTTGGCCCCCCCTTCTCGAAGGTGTCACGGCGGGATACATCGGTAGTCGCATCGACTCCAGAATAGCTTCGAGGTCGACATCAGATATTTCTCCATACTCGTCCTCCTCGACCCCCGGGTGTACGCTTCATAATGTTCGGCCAGGCACGACAGGTCCAGGTCAGGATAAGCCTGGGCAACCTTAGCCCGCGCCTCATCTTTGCCCAGCTGAAATGCATCGGCGCAGGCCGCCCTGCGTTCGTCGGCAAATTCGGTGGATTTCTTGTACTCCTCCACCGCCGAAGAGGCCCGCGCATTTGCCTCAGCTAATTGCTTCTCCAGTTCGGAGATCCTTCGGTGCCTCGAGGCCGCCTCCTCTCCAAACGCCGCTAATCGCCCCTGAAATTCCTGCCTCACCCCGTTCAAATGCAGGCAAAAAGCCAAGTAAAGCGAAAGTCGAAAGATCAAAATGAGTGAAACTAATAGCGCCCTACCTGCTCCTCCCGTCGGGCTAGCTCACCCTCCAGCACGTGGACCCTGTTGAGAGCCCTAGACTTAGCCGATTGGTTCTGGCGAAGGCTCTCTTTTAGCTCATCCACCCGGGACTGGGTATCTCCAATTTCTTGACGGGCAAAGTCAATCTCGTCAGACAGTCGGGCAGCTCGTTCATCCGACCATTTCAGCCGATCCTTTGATCGGCGAGCTCTTATTTAGGCGGGTGAGGTGGTCCTGCTGCCACCGACATTTATGCTCTTCCTCCTCGAGCCATTTGCTCCAGCTGGCTTTATCTTCGGCGTGGCTGGCTTTCAGCTGGTCCCACCTCTTATCAAAGAACAGTTGCATGGATTTAACCTTGCTCTCGTGCTCCACCCTGGCCTGAGAAAGCTCCAGACTAGCCTTCTCGGATTGCTCGCGGAAGCCTTGGAGCTCACCAACCTGTATGGTGAGTTGAGAGGCTCTTTCCCTCTCAACCACAAGAATCCTGTTGGTCTCCCCAAGCTCCCGCTGGAGCTCACCAACCTGTGCGGCGAGTCGAGGGGCTCTCTCCCTCTCAACCGCAAGAATCCTGCGAGCCTCCCGAGCTCCCTCTGGAGGACCACCAGGGCTCGAGAGAGTTTATCAGTGGAGCCCGCCCTCTCCTTGAAGTGATCAGCCTCGCAGCGGGCCCGGTCCCAAGCTCCAACAGCCAGATACAAGCGCCATTTCAGTGCCCTCATAATCAGGGCACTCTGCAAAAAAGGATGACACGCATGAAAGACATAGTCGAACTAACCGACTAAAGACCCAACTCCGGTGCGACAACCTACCCGAGACGCGTAGTCTATGGCAATCCTTGTGAGAGCAAAATCGTCAATCTCAGGAAGAAGAAAAGCCTCACTCGGCACCCCGGAGTGGCGGAAGGCTACCTCAACAAGGTCCTCTGAATGACCCCTCCTGTTGAGGAACTCCCTTCCCCTTGGAACGCGGACCGCATCAGAGCGGAGAACCTGGCGCTCACTTTCGGGTCGCATGAGTGGAAGTCTGCACCCAGGGAGCCATCCAGAACACCCGCGACCCATGAACTTCTCGGCAGGCCAGCTTCCACGCCAGGGCCCTCGCTTGAGAAGCTTCGGACGCTTCGACTCCAGCGAGGGGAGCCCCAGCCGGAGCATCTCCTTCGCTCGCCGGCTCCCCTCCTTCTTCCTTCTCTTCTTCTTCTCCTGCTTCTACCCCTCAGAACCCCCCTGTCCACAACAGACCCTTCAGGAACTTCCCGCTCCCCCCGGAGCCTCCTGTGCCTCAGTGGAAGGCCCTTCACCAGAAAGCCCCCCGAATTTCGGTCATTGGTTCGGTAGGTTCGCCATCTCCTCGTCGCCCGCTGGCTCTCCTACCGGCGACCCAGGCCGAACCTCAGCAGCCACAACCTCTTCCCCTGCCTCGATGGAAGCGGAGGTCGCTCCCACCTCCTCCTGTAACCTCGCCGAGCCACTGGCCTCCAATGAGGGAGACCGAACCGCCTCGTCTGCGGGGGCCCCCAAGCCAACCGGCGTTTCTCCTTCGCCATCATCGGACAAAACAACAACGGGGGGGAGGAAACCTCAGCAGCCTCCCCCGAAACCCCCGCAACTTCCCGTCTTCGCCCCTGGACAGACCCTCCTCCGGCGCCAAAAGATCGCGCACCCCGGAACTTCGATAGTTTCAGCCCGCGGCGACGAGGAGCGCCGACTATCACCGTCCCCCCGATCCCCCTAGAGCGGGAGCCAGAAGGGCGAGGCCTCTTCTCAGACCGATGCTTGCTGCTGGAGCCAGATCTCCTGTGGCGCTTTCCCAGCTCCTCCCTCATCTGGTCTGCGAACACCGACCTTTCGGCTGTAGGGGCAATATGATTCGCCCATTAGTTCGCACAGAAATCAAAGATGGAGCCACGCTAAACTATCAACTACGGGGTAATACTCACCGTGAGGATCGACGGACTCAACCCGGCCGCGAAGAGAGCATCCTCCGATAGAGAACGCTGGCTGGGAGTGCCCGACTGCCGCGCAGCACAATCAAATCCCTTTTCTCCGAATCAGTTAACTCCGGGTGCGCTTCTGGATCCTTCACGTACTGCCCCCATACCCGAGGGAAGTCCAAACCAATGTTCCCCCGACTATGAAGAACCACGGCTTCCACTCCTTTATCGATGATGGGTTTTCCGATATCATCTTGAAGGATCTCCGGGGACCGATGTAAGGCCATTCTGAGGCCCTCCCGGAGACCAGATTGAAACACACCCTGAATAGCGGAAGGGTCGCGGTCACCCCGAGGTGTTTGCACAACGAGATAAACCCGATAAGGTTGCGCCAACTATTGGGGGCCACCATGGTGAAGCATATGTTGTAGAACTTCATCACCTCCCGCACCAACGGATGAAGAGGGAACCGGAGACCTGCCCTCAAGCTTTCCTCATAACAGAACGCCCCATCCCCTAATCCGGATGTCACCCTATCCTTAGCCGCCGGAAGCAACAAGACGACATCCTGGGGGATCTTGTACAAGCGGCGTATCCGCTCCAATCCGCCAAGGTCACCTCCGAAGCTTGGTCGCTTGGGCTCACCATATCTTTGATCGCAAGAGATGCTGAGCAAGATCGCAGCGAAAACAGGAAGACGAAGTTCTTTGAAGGAGAACGAAAAGGGCACTATAAATAAGGATAGCGCCGCCGCGACTCCATTTCCTACTGAAACTGCCTCAGGTGAGGGTGAGGCGTCCCACCTAGGCGTCCAAACTGCCACCACGGGCACCGTAAAATCGAGATTTCCCACGTGGCGCTTCCCCAGCCGATACCTTCGCCCCTAAGGAATGACAGATCCACCTCGGAAAGGCAAGATGGCCCCACGGCATTATTTAGGACATCATTGCACAGGCCATCAAATACGCATCCCCAAATGCAGATCGCGCCACTTAAGCCTATACTCCCTACGCCCGAATCTACGCTTCGAACTAGGGAGTGGGGGGCATATGTTGAGGGGTAGAATTGTCATTGCATTAATAACTGTGCGAAGGGGCTAAGATCAGCCCCATCCCCCGCCCACTACGACATGCCCCCGAAGAACGAGCCAAACTGATGTGGTCCGACAGGTCGAGCTACCTATAACTCGATTCTCCCCGAGCCTCTTATAGCTTGGCTTCCCCGAGCTACCTATGGCTCGACTCTCCCTGAGCTTCTTATAGCTCGGCTTCCCCGAGCTACCTATAGCTCGACTTTCCTTGAGCTACCTATAGCTCGATTCTACCCAAGCTTCTTATAGCTCGGCTTCCCCCGAGCTCCCATAGCTCGACTTTCCCCGAGCTTCCATAGCTCCGCTTCCCCCGAGCTCCCATAGCTTGGCTTCCCTCGAGCTTCCAGTGGCTCGGCCTCCTCCGAGTTTCCCGAAGCTCGGTTTCCTCGAGCTTCCACAGCTCGACTCCCACGAATAGCCCACGACTCGATATTTACCTCCGTGAAACCCGACGCAGGGGAGCCTAGGCCTGTCGTAACAGGATCCTAAACAAAGAATCATGTTGAGGAGTAGCCTAGGACCTAATATAATTACCTGGGACCTACGCATCTATCAGACCTCAGGCCACCAAAGAGCTCTCCTAGTCGTCGATCCCTCAACGAACAAGATACGGATCCCACCGGCTTTACAACGGCCTGATTCGATTCACTCCCGTATCCTAACAACCTTCAAACCTTTCAGAAGGCGCTCAAGATCCAGGTGATTGCCTATAAATGTGACACCCCCAGATTCTCTCAGGTACGCGTGCTCACGGCCTCACTCTCACTTTTACTCTCCTCCACTTCTCGTCGGCGCTCCCCTGAAGCTCCCGATTGGCCATCCCTGGAGAGACTTCCCGGAGAGATCCCTCTTCCCATTTTCTGTTGATCATCGATCCCCACTGACTTGAGCGTCGGAGGGTCTTCCGCGGAGGGCCACCCTTAACGCCTCTCGCGCGAGGACTTCTATGCAGGTCCGCCCAGGAGGAAGCCCAGACCAGGAGATCGACCGCGCCCGAATCGGAGGACAGATCCCGACGGCAACACTTACCAATGTTGCCCTTATACCCTTACACTTCTTATTAATTATGACATCATCCACGTACAACTAGAATTATAATAAATAAAAATAATTGTAACATCTATCTTAACTTTCCCATGCCTCACTTTTCTTTTTTCTTTTTTTTTCTTTTTTTTTTGACAGTCGTGTCCTTTAATGAAATCAATTAGTAACTGATATACTTAAGATTTTTTTTCTTTTTATGGAAGCTTCTGTGGGAATGTCTGCCTATCTGTGCTATGCTTGTGAGGAGGGGATTGCCTATCCAGCCTATATGTCCTCTATGTGGGTTGGAGGAGGAGTCTATTGGTCATGCCATCTTCTCTTGTCCTAGAATGGGGCGGATCTGACAGTCTGTTGGTTATTATTGTAGATTGGATCATATGGGCTCTCAGTGTTCCATTTTCTTAAATGACCTCCGGAAGGCCCCTCAGTACAATTGTGCCCTATGGGCTTCTACAGCTTACCAGATCTAGTTGTCTAGGAACGAGATGATTTTTTTCTGATGACAGTATATCTTTTCACAGGATCATATGAAAAATCTGATCCCTGGCATCGGACTGTGCCCGTGGCTTCTATTCTGGTGGTTTTGACTCTTCTGGCCTCTGGGGCTCCCCTGCTGCTGCGACAGCGAACCGGCATACGGTTTACATATCTTGGGAGCCCTCCCTCCAGGGTTTGTCAAAATCAACTTTGACGGAAGCGTCCGGGGCAGATTAGCGGGATCAGCTTATGTCATCCGTGGGCTGGAGGGCGACCTACTGGCGGTTGGTGGATTTGGAAGTCTGGACTCCTCTGTCCCAATGGCTGAGCTCTATGCTGCTTGGGTTGGCATCTCCTTCGCCATTCGGTCTCTTCATGCCCACAACCTCGTTATTGAGGGAGATTTCTTGACTGTTATTCGATGGTTGCAGAGGGATCATGGCTCCCTTGCCCCTGCCATTCCGCTCTTACATGATATTTGGGCAATTTTGAGGATGGCCCAAGGAGTTCAAATTCGTAATACCTATCGTGAAGCTAATTCTGCGGCCGATTGGGTGGCTTCCTTTGTGGCTCACCACTCTGGGTTTTGGAAGTGGAGGCAGGATGATCCCTGCCCTTTTGTTTTATAGCAAATTATGTATTCGGATGTTCAAGGGCTGATTCATACCCGTGTTGTATGATCGCCCGATTATAATCAAAAAAAAAAGAAAAAAAGATTTTTTT
The DNA here is from genome assembly GCA_900491605.1 of Calamus simplicifolius. Lineage (NCBI taxonomy): Eukaryota > Viridiplantae > Streptophyta > Magnoliopsida > Arecales > Arecaceae > Calamus > Calamus simplicifolius. The sequence continues at coordinate 19,935 of UESW01004511.1, forward strand.
TTTTAATAATGCTTCAATAACCTCCCGATAACCATTCTATGGTTGTCTTCGGACGACTCAAATATTTGTTAGGCGGTTGTAGCTAGTCATTTACCGTACTGCATGGTTAGCATCTAGTTTTTGAGTCAGAAAGGTTATTATATATATATATATAATTTTTGATAACCAGTCATCAAACTTCATCCGACGGATCCAATATATTTTGAAGGCCCCTGGGCTGAGGGTTTCCAGATAGCCATGTTACTGGTTGGACCGGTCTTGTTCTGAAGGGTGGAACGGGTCAATCCGGAGACAATACTTCAGGAATCCTACCTAGTTTTCCAGTCTAAGGAGTAAACTTTGATTTTTTTTTTTTCTTTTTCTCTTGTTTTGCCCCTTCTTTTTTGATAACCAAAATTACTAGACCTCATCAGACAGCTAGAATAAATTTGGTGGTGCCTGGGGGGTTCTTGATAACCCTAACCTTCTGTGAAATTCGTTTTTGATGGATGCTCGTCCATCTCCGAGGCTCTCTAGAGATCCTCTGCTCACATTCCATTCTCGCTCATTTCTCCTCACAGCCATGGCCACATCCGCTGTCCTTACAGTCGTTAGTCTTCTCTTAGCAACCTCTTGTTCTGTGTGTCTAGCAAATGACGATTTCATTTTTAATGGGTTCCAAGCAGCCGCTAATCTGACCTTAGATGGCTCCGCTCGCATCACCTCCAATGGCATGCTTCAGCTCACCAATGACACGCAGCGTCTCATAGGCCATGCCTTCTTCTCCTCTCCAATGCACATGCTGCTCCGTACTCGCTCTGCTCCTGCGACCCCGACCGCTATCTCTTTTAGCACAACCTTCGTGTTTGACATCGTAACAGCAGGGAGCAGAGGCGGCCATGGCTTGGCCTTCGTGGTGTCTCCCTCGAAGAAACTCCCTGGAGCTAGACACGGAAAATACCTTGGACTCTTAGGAGCTGGGAACAATGGAAATGCCTCTAATCATTTGTTTGCCATCGAGTTCGACACGGTTCAGAATATCAAGCATTTCAAGGACATAAACGACAACCATGTCGGCGTCGATATAAACAGCCTGGTTTCGAATGTTTCGCAGATTGCCTCCTTCCATACGAATGCATCGAAGGAGGAGGAGCTGCATCTAGAGAGCGGGGAGCCAATTCAGGCTTGGATAGACTACGACGCTGCCGTGAAAATTCTGAATGTAACCATTGCTCCCCTCTCTGTACCGAAACCACGCCGGCCACTCATATCGCATGCCATCGATCTGTCGCCAATTATGAATGAGTATATGTACGTTGGCTTCTCTTCAGCAACAGGAAAGCTTTCGAGCTCGCATTACATCCTGGGTTGGAGCTTTCGAGCGAATGACGTGGTGGCACAGCCCCTTGATCTATCCCATTTACCTTTACCTCCGAAAGCAGCAGGAGGTTCACCGGCCTCCAAGGTCAGTGGCCCAGTGATAGGGGCGATATCTTCGAGCGTGACGCTTCTCCTACTAGTGCTTGCAATTTCTGCTGCCATGTATCTAAGGCAGAGGGCTAAGCTTGCTGAGACTCTTGAGGACTGGGAGAAAGATTATCCTAACCGGTTCCCGTGTAAGGACCTTTATCCCCTGAGGTTCCCGTATAAGGAACTTTACAAAGCAACCAAGGGCTTCAAAGAGGCAGAGCTCGTCGGTGCTGGTGGCTTCGGCCTCGTGTACAAGGGAGCCTTACCACGGACTGGAGAAGAAGTGGCGATAAAGAAGATCTCCAACAAATCTAGGCAAGGAGTGAGAGAATTTATAGCGGAGATAGCGAGCCTGGGCCAGATGAGACACAGGAACTTGGTGCATCTCCAAGGATGGTGCAAGCGAAACGACGACCTCCTCCTTGTCTACGAGTTCATGCCCAACGGCAGCCTCGACAAGTTCCTTTTCGAAGGTGAGAAGAATGGGCTATTGAGTTGGGAGCAGCGGTTCAAGATCCTCAAAGGTATTGCTTTGGGACTCGTCTACCTACATGAAGAATGGGAGCAAGTGGTCGTCCACAGAGACATCAAGTCTAGCAATGTTCTATTGGATGCGGAAATGAATGCGAGGTTGGGCGATTTTGGTCTCGCTAGATCACACGAGCATGGAAATAATCCTCACACAACACATGTCGCGGGAACTCTAGGATACATTGCGCCAGAATTGTTGCGCGCTGGCAAGGCTACCACCAGTTCGGATGTCTTTGCTTATGGTACATTGCTCTCGAAGTGGCTTGTGGTCGGAGGCCGATCGAGTCTACTGCTTCACCGACACAACTTCTTCTGATTGACTGGGTGAGGGAGTGCAGCAGGAGAGGCCAGCTTCTTGAGGCTGTGGATCCCAGGCTTGGGGAATCCTATGTGAGGGAGGAGATTGAGCTAGTACTGAAGCTAGGACTGGTGTGTTCTCACTCAAATCCGGCGGCTAGGCCGACCATGAGGCAGGTGATTCAATACCTCAATGGTGATGACAGCCTTGCAGATGATGTGGTCCCTGTGTTCTTGGAAGCTCATTCACTGGATTCAATAATCCCCGTCTCCGATCCTTCGTCCATAAATGTGATGTCCTCCTGCTCCCTCCGCGAAGGAAGGTAGATGCTAGAGATTCCTGTCAGCAACTTAGCGCGTCCTGGTGCTGTGGAAATTTTATTACTTTATGGCGCATCGTCTGCTCTTGTAACAGGTGGCCTGTGGGATTGTGTTAGAGGAAACGGAGGAGTTATTTGTACAATAGATAAGCTGGGTAGTAGTTTAAAGAAAAGCAAAACGTTCTAATGTACTAATTGAATGATAGCTAGAAAAAGAAGTTATATTATATGCATGCCAGGCTTCAAAAGTGTAACTTCTAGATGGATCAAGTTTCCTTCTTGGATCACCTGATTTCTTAAGATGAATTTCTATAAATCCGAAGAAGATAAGAGGCTTTGTAAGCTGGAATCGGCTTGTCAATATGACTACAGTCCATAATTTGTTGGGTCTGGCCATGTACTACCGCAGATTTATTAAAGACTTCTCTTGCATCACTTTACCATTAACTCGTTTGATTTAGAAAAGAGTAAAATTTAAATGGACTGGAGAATGCAAGCAAAGTTAATTTTCAAGAATTAAAACAAAGATTGGTTTCGGCCCTAATCCTTACCCTACCATTAGGATTTGAAGGATTTACCTTTTTTAGTGATGCCCCTCAGGAGGGATTAGGATGTATATTAATGCCGAATGAAAAGGTAATTGCCTATGCTTCTAAACAGTTAAAACTGTATAAGCAGAATTATCCCATCAATGACTTAGAATTGCGGTCATGGTATTTGTATTAAAAATTTAGAGACACTATCTCTACCGTGAGACATGATATCTATATAGATTATAAAAGTCTAAAATATATTTTTACTTAGAAAGAATTAAATTTGAGACAAACAAGATGGCTAAAATTGTTAAATGATTATGTATTGAATATTGATTACCATTCAGAAAAAGCCAATGTGGTGAGTAGAAAATTTTCTTCTAAGTTTGTTGTTATGCTCACCTCTTAGAGTTGCATATTAAACGACTTAGAGAAGCTTGAAGTTGAATTGAGGGTACGACGATCTGATGGACAAATTGCAGCCTTTATAGTGCAGTCAACCTTAATTGATAAAATTAAATCCCCACAAAGGAAGATATGGAATTACAAAAAATTAAGGAAGTAGCTAGTATAATTTGGAGTACAAAATGAGTTTAGAATATTGGAGGATGGGATGTTGAGGTATAATATAAACTATGTGTTCCAAATGTGGAGGAATTAAAAGAAAAAAATTTGGAGGAGGCTCATTACTTACCTTATAACATGCATCCTAGTGGCACGAAGATATGTGGAGATCTAAGTAAAAGTTTTTGGTGAAAAGGTATGAAAAAAGATTTAGTCTAATATATTACCGATGCTTCGTATGCTAAGAAGTAAAAGTTAAGCATCAGAGGTCCACTGGATCTTTTCATCTCTCTTAATTCCTTAATGGAAGTAGAGAACATCGCTATAGATTTTGTAATGGGCTTGTTTAAAACACCCAGCAAGTGTCCATCAACAGATTGGCCAATACATATATTGACTAAATAGAGAAACATCATAGAATTCCAATGTTAATAGTATCTGATTGACATAATATGTTTGTGTCTTAATTTTAGAAAAGCTTATATAAAGTAATGGGGACCAAACTAAATTTTAGAATAACATTCCATCCTCAAATTGATGATTAATCTCAAAAGATTATTCAAAATTTGAAAGATATATTGTAACCCTATGTCACAGATTTGGAGGTGCTTGAGACTAGCATCCACCTTTGGTGGAATTTATATATAACAATAGTTATCAAGCAAGTATTTAAATGGCTCCATTTAAAGCTTTGTATAGTAGCAAATAAATCATATCTATATTGGCATAAGATTGGAGAATGGAGATTGTTGTGCCCTGAGTTGGTACAGCAAACTGCGGAAAAGGTGCAAATAATTAAGAAACAACTTCATACAGCGCAGAGCCGACAAAAAAGTTACGCTGACAATAGAAGGAGATATTTAGAATTTTAAGTTGAGATCATGTTTTCTTCAAGGTCTCACCAATAAGGGATATAATGAGATTCAAGATTCGAGGCAAACTGAGTTCACAATATGTAGATTCCTTTAAAATATTGGATAGAGTTGAAAAAGTAGCTTACCACCTGGCATTGCCACCGGCTCTTTTTAGGGTACATAATGTGTTCTATATGTCAATGCTAAGGAAATATGTATCGAACCTTAGCCATGTGATGAAGCTTGAATCCATTAAATTTGGTAAAGATCTAACTTATGAAAAGTATGCAATACATATTGTAGATAGCAAAGACTAAGTTTTAAAACGACGTATCATACCTTATGTCAAGGTACAGTGGAACAATCATACCAAACATTAAGCTACATAAGAATTTGAGGAAGAGATGAGGAAGAAGTGCCCCTATTTATTCAAAAATTTTGGTATGTATTGATTTATTAATCTATTAATTAATTAATTAATTTTTTTGATTAGTTATGAAAACTTACATATGAAAAACTAGATTAAGGGTCATTTTTTGTGTGATAATTACAAAGATGAAATTATTTTAAGGTGGAAAGAATGTGAGGCCCAACCTGAATTTGAATCTGGTCCACTTGATCGGTTCGGGTTAAGCCAAGCTAGGGTTAAAAACAAAAAAGTAGACTCCTCGTCTTTCTCTCATATTTGTTTTCAGGAAGAGATAAGCTAGAATTCTAAGCTTTCTCTTCCTCTATTTCACCGAATAGGGTTCTCCCCTTGGCCATTAACAAAGAGATGTAAGAATATTAGCTTGTGATCTTTAAGGTAGTGTTTGATTTTCCAAAAGCTATCCCTGAATAAATGTACAGGATAGCATTTATCCAGGGAATAGCTGAAGGAATAAGCATCTTTTTAAAATTACAACCCTGCCATCAAGGGATAACTTTAGTTACTCCTGGATTCTCTAGGGAATAAGTTCAGGGGATAATCCATGGTTAAACTTGGGTTATCCCCTCTTGTTAAACTTTTTCAGAAATATTCCTTCTAGTTATAGCTTTTCAGGATAAGGGGGAATATCCGAGAATATCTCCCTTATCTCCTATTTCAAACACTGCCTAAGGGTTAAAGTCACAGGTTTAGAAGAACGGAAAAGCAAAGAAGAGCTCTTCTTGTGTGAGATTAATCAATCTTCAACCAGTAAGAACTAGAATTTTTCTTGTAGTTTCATTTTCTTTTGATCCACTAATGTCTTGGAAGACAAATTAAGATGGGTTATTAGCTAGACTCAAGGTTTTAAAGGGATTATGGACGGCTCTATTTCAGGAGCATAAAATAGAGAATTATATTCAAATCCTTGCCAGTGCCCTTCTCCTACTGCATGCATTCAAATCATACCTATTCTTTTCTTTAGTTCTGTCACGATCCCGATCCTGAACCCATCTAGGGGCATTGCGACATAGTCATCGCGTACTCTTAAACTGAACCTTAAGATCATGCAATGCATCCTAAACCTTAATATATACAAAGTGCAGTTGCGGAAGCTAAAATTTAAATATATTACCATATCAAGTTATCTATCCTTCACCTTCCTTTTTCAATTGAACATACAAAATGAGAAGAAACTTCATTTATCAAATAAATGTCCTCATTTGCTGCAAAAAAATAAGATATAGTGGGATGAATTAAAAAGCTCAGTAAAACTTTACACTTACTATTATACATATGCCAAATAAACAGTTAATATAGACAAAATATGTTTGAACAAAAGATATAATAATATACATAACTATACAAAAACCCAATCAAATCCATATGAAAAAAATATCCAAAACCATCAAAATAACCATACCCACAACCAAACTAACAAAATCTAAATAATAACACCAAGGAAAGTAACTACACCAAAGCATTAAAAACAACCACAGCATTTCAGTACCCACCACTATATCAAACCAACCCAAACCAACCATAATATCTATACTACCACCACAGCCAAACCAACTTAAACCAACCACAACATCCAGATACCCACATCCATTATCGAACCATTCATGCATTCATACGCATGGCATCACCAAGGAAGTCGCCCTCACTCGTATGCAATACGCCCACTAGGCCCCCTTGCTATAGTACATAAGGCATCCCCTAAGTGAGCCCCCACTTAACAAGCATGTATCGCATGTCAATACTCCATAGCCATGCAATACCAAACCCATAGCACCAAACCATTCCATACCACCTCCCAAAGACCATGCCATATCATATTAAAAAAACCAAAATTCATAATACCAAATTAAACCAAAAATTGTTTATAGCAAAATATCATACCAACATATATAATTACATACAAATCTATAAAAAATCCACTATGTTCATTTCAAATCATGTAGAGAAAACTAATAATATATGACATAGGAAGGCATACAAGTTATGAAAATATTATATAATAGTAGGGTATAAAACTCCAGCCTCATATCAGTAATCCATAATAACTTCCTTGATGCAAGTCAAATTAGTCAATGATCACCTATAACCAAGCATAAATAATTAATTAATCCACCACAATTCATAACCAAAGAAATTATCATTTTGCCCCTGTGACACCCGGTTCATGTGAACCAGCCATGGTTCAGATGAACCAAACCCTACCTGTTGGTCTTCCCTAACTGTTGGTTTTTTCAGATGGACATTTCGCTCCAGGTAAAGCGATAAGTCGTAACTCTTAAAACCGAGGCGTCACGGGGGATTAAATAGAGGATGGAGGGTGACCTCCCTCCTCCTGCCCGGCGTGCGCGCGTTCTTCAGGTAACTTTCGTAACCATGACAGAGATAGAGAGAGGGAGAGAAAGTCTGGTAGAGAGAATGAGAGAGAAAGAACCAGAGAGGAAGAGAGAGAGTATCAGGAGAGAGCCAGATAGAGAGAGAGAGAGAGAGCGCCTGAGACAGAGAGCGGGAGATGAGCCAGTGCCGGCCGAATTCCTTGGTTCAGGCCCGGCGGCGTGCTCGCCGCCTCGCCGGGCCTGAGACTTGGCCGCCGACCCCGCCGGCGCCGGGGGAGGCGTCCGGCGGGGTAGTGGTGGAGAGAGAGAGGAGAGAGAGGGCCAATTGGCCCTTCTCTCTCACGGTGGCGAACCGGCTTCCGCCGGTTGGTTCGGGCCCGGCGGCGTGCTCGCCGCCTCGCCGGGCCCGAGCATCGGCCTGTCGCCTCCACCGACGCCGGGCGAGCGTCCGGTGGAGGTCCGGCCGGCCAAGGTGGCCGGCCGTGCCGCCGGCACGATTAGAGCCGTGCGGACGGGAAGAAGGAAAAGCATCAAATTCAAATGGAATTAGAGAAATTGGAGAGAATGGATTGTTGGAGGTGGTTGGCGGTGGCGGCAGCCGTCTCCGGTCCGGCCAATGGTGGCCGGACCGCCTCCAAATTGCCGGAGAGACCGCCGGCGTGGTAACAGGCCGCGCGGAGAGAAGGAGAGAGAGGAAGAGAAATTGGGAGAGAGAGGGGGAGGAAGGAGGCCGGCCGCGGCGGCGGCCGGCTCCGGCCCGGTCTCCGGTGGCCGGGCCGGACGGAATTAGGCCGGCGGCGGCCCTGGCCTCCGGCCGGAAGCTGTCCCCTGTTTCGGGCGAAACAGGGTAGCGGGGATCAAGTGCTAGAGTGGGCCGGCTGGGCCGGCCTAGTTTGGGCCCTATTGGGCCGTGCGGCGAGAGGTTTTGGGGCTGAGTTTTGGGCCCTGTAACGGGCCAAAAAATAGAAAATAAAAATATGGCTAGAATCTGGGTTAATTCTAGTTTCTAAGGATATTTTTACTTCCCCATTTGGGTGAGTATCGAGGGAGTTATGCGAGCCCGAAGTTGGGCCCGTGAGCTGGTCTGGGTGGGGTGTTAAAAAGTCAAATTTATTTCAGATTTCAGTGAATTGATTATGTACATTGATCCTGTAGGTACCCAGACATCTAATTAGTTGAAGTATCATTTGGATTTTGCGTAGAAAGTAAGTAAGACTATTATGCAAAATTTTTAAATTGAATATATATATAGTTGCATGCATTTTTGAAATTATTTGAATTGTCTATATAGCATGGAATTATGGATTTCAAATGATTTGATTTATTCATGCATATGCCAGAAATGTGACTGTATGTATAACATGTTATGTGGCTACATGTATGTTCTAATAGCTGTGCAAACCACTGTGAAATAATGTGAGATACATATGCATGATGTAGTTGCGATGGAATGTTAAATAGATTTATATGTGTCGCCGCGGTTCTCCTTTACTATGGCCCCACACATTGTGGTTGTGTTCTGTTATGATATGGCCTCACACACTGGAGATGTATTCTGTTATGTTATGGCCTCACACACTGGAGATGTATTCTGTTATGTTATGCCTCACACACTGGAGATGTATTCTGTTATGTTATGGCCCACATATTGTAGACGTGTTCGGTTATGGTTGACCCCACATGTTCTACGATGTGTTCTGTTGAGTTCCTATGGCCACATACATTGATGAGAGTGTGTTCTGTTGAGTTTCTATGGCCACATACATTGAGGATAGTGTGTTCTGTTGAGTTCTTATGGCCACATACATCGAAGATAGTGTGTTCTGTTATGGTATGGCCCCACACACCAATGTGTTCAGTCGAGCTTATATGGCCACACATCTGGAGGATGTGCTCTGATAGAGGTATTGCAGGGCCGTGGGACACATAGGAAATCTATAATTATATAAACAGTGGGTTTGCTAGAATGTATACACTGATGCTTATGGGAGGTTCGAATTATGTTAAGATGCATATGTTGATAGCATGTTAAATACAAATTATGACATGATGATTGATATGATGATTAAATTGTATAATAGGCTTACTTACTGAGTGTAAACTCATATCATTTTTCTAATGTTTTTGTGTCAGAGCCAGAACTGAAGATGGATAATAGAGATCGGTGGATCTTGTGATAAATAAAATAATGATCCATATTTTGCTGTAATTCCAGTATCAATTATGTGTGTAGGGCTTATGCCCAAACTTTATGGTGTGTAGGGTTTGTAACCCAAAAACTTTAGTATCAGTGATGAACCTGGTTGGTTTATATATTCTCATATGCATGTTTGAAAATTTTGTAACGCCTTGCGTGCCCGGCACGCGGCGGGTTGTCACCCTAGCCAATATTTGGGTCTGGGGCGTGACAGCTTAAGTGGTATCAGAGCTTGGGTTATGACCCTAGGGACACGGACATATTGACATGATAACATGTAGAGAACTTATGACCCTAGGGACACAAACATATTGACATGATAACATGGAGAGAACATATTTTGATGACATTATACTTAGAGTCACCTGACACTTTAGTTTATGATATTAACACATCTAATTTAACAGAAAATAGTTATGGCTCGCCGTACTAGGAGCCAACTGTATGAGGAGGACTCTCTGGCCGGTATTGCTGATCAACTGGTGGGTTAAGGAACTACTGGAGGTATGGCCCCTGCCAACCCAGTAGGGATTGAGCACCAGCGATTCCAGTCCAAGATGCTTCAAGCTCTCTCGGGTATGGCACGGTCTATGCAGGACATGCAGCATCAGAGTGTGTAGCGGAAGCGTGGTGGGCCCATAACCCACAGGACCCAGGTTATAACCTTAGGGACATATGCATATTGACACTCTAGGCAAAATACTAGGATGATATGGAGACAATTATGACTTTCAAGGAATTTCATGAATTATGCTTTGGAAGCTTGAAATTTAAAGTTTATTAAGAATTACAAGTTTGATAGAAATTGAGAAAGAACCATCGCAAGCCAATGATATTATGTGGGCTCCCTGACTGGTAGCCTTGACCAATGGGGAGGTCAAGGGGCTTCTAGAGGTTTTAGCTCCATTAAACTTGTTGGAAATGATTCGTAGCAGTTTCAGACCTTTAAATAATATGGGAGATGAAATTTTAATTGGGTATGCAATAAAAGATAGATGAATATACGAAATAAACATAGTAGTGAAAATTTCAATTGATGACTAATATGACTAAGATATCATCATTATGTTCATATTGCAATTGAGTTGATATATGGATTTGGAGTTAGTAAATCTAAATTTGAATGTGGATGTATATAATAAATTTTTATTTTGTTGATATTGTAAGTTAAGATTATGAGCTAATTTGCTGGTTATAGAAATGATCAATATTGATGATATTTTAGGAATAAAATAGTAAATTACATGTTTTTGATTAATCATAATTGAGTACTTTCTGGATTTGAGTCTGGATGGATAAGTATATAGTGAATTTTATTAAGAGAACTTTTATGGATATTGCATGTTCAGAACTGATTGTTAAATTGCTAGATATGGAGATGGTTGATGCTGATGTTAATGAAGTGGTTGACTGCATATTATATCATGATGGATCATTTAGGAAGATTATAAAATTTTAAATTCTGAGACAATTACTGTTTAAGTTTTTGAGAGCAGTAGACTCTATTAATCTTTAGAACTGATTTTGGCTATAAATGATCAAATATTTTGATGGTAGAAAGTGAAAGATTTTAGCAAGAATGAGAATAAGATAAACTCCATTGATAAAGAATTTCATGGGGATTTTCATTTTTATAGATTTCTAAATCAAGATATATATTCATTAATTTATTGTGCATACTTATTGTACCTTTCTTCATAGTTCCTAAGTAGATATCTTTCTCCAGGATGGATAAATTATCATTCATCCATAAGTGGCATAATTATTGTTAAGATAATAGGAGGGAGATGATTTTATGTTGATTATTATCATTATGGATTATGGTTAAGGGTACATCTATTATCACTTTCAAGTCATAGAGAGATTACTATAATTTTCAATTATGTCTTTCGGATGGTAAGTGCATTTTTAATCTTTATTGGCCTTATAAGTCATATATCCATCTGAGCTAGATTAGTGAAGTCACTTTGAGATATTCAAAGGGTTTAAATTAGTTGGCCATGATATAGCATTGCATGATCTATAGATGATTTTGATAATCATTGGTAACGAAATAATCGATTCAAGAATTTGAATCATTTAAATTACATTATTTATTGAGGATATACTGACCTATTCATGAGAAATTGATTGGTTATGGTGGTATTATTGATAAATATGAAGGAGATAAATTAATCATACTGATGATTGATGATGGCACTATTATTCAAAGAAATTAAATTAATTGATTATGATAATTATGAAAAATATCCTAAATGATTGGCATAATGTTCATTGATGTTAGCTTGAAGTATTCAAGAGTGAAACCAAGTATGTTATGATGATTGAAATAAGTATTGTAATGATTAGTGACACATTCAACTATTTAAGAGTTGAGAGAGCATTGGAAGCAAACTATCTTATACTTAATTCAAAAGAATTTAGAACTGTCTTATCGAGGAATTAAGAGTACCTGATGTGTTACTAACCTTAAGAATGGATGACATAATACATATGATGGACCCTATGATATTTATGATGATTGTGTTGTGAGGGGATAAGGTAAAAAAAAAAAAAAAATACTTCTTAAGGAATTCAATTTTATTTGGTGGAAAGATCAAATTAATTTTGAAAGTTGGACATGTCATTTGGGTACTTGGGAATGAAATAAAAGTTTGCTAGTGAGTATCTTTAATAGTACAAAATTTGTGAACATTTAATTTCGAGGATGAAATTTTAGTGGGTTAAATGTTAATATTTGTTTTTAGTTTAATGTAAACTGCGTAAATTGAGTCTGAACCCAATCGGCTCACTCTTTTAATTTAATGATGTTTTCATAAGGCTTAGTGAATTAAGCTGAATTTCGGTCCAGCCTTCCACCCTCAAATAGATGGATAATATGCATGAACCAATAAGATTTTAAATGATATACTGCAAGCTTGTGTAATAGATTTTGGAGGTGCTTGGCATAAATTTTTACCTTTAGTGAAATTGCTTATTTGATTACCAAGCCAACATTCAAATGGATTCATTTTGTTGTCTATGATAAAAGGTGTAAATTTTATTGAGATGAAGTGTGAGAGAGAAAATTTTGATTACTGAGCTGGTTTAGCAAATATGAGAAAGTATCAAAGCAGCTTCATGTAGCTCAGAGTTAATAGAAAGGTTATGTTGATGTTAAACAGAAAGATTTGAAATTTCAGGTTAAAGATCATTTGGAAATTTTACTAACAATGATATGATGAGATTTGTGTTAGAGGTGATTTGAGCCACAATACATTGGGCCATTTGAGATGTTGATCAAGGAATAGGAGGCAGCTTATTGCTTAGCACTATCTTCATTACTTTTTGAGGTGTTCAATGTGTTTCATACCTTTATGACTGAGGAGATATATTTCAAACCCCGTTATGTGTTAAAACTTGAACCGATTTAGTTTAAGAAGGAATTGACCTATGAAAATCATTTTGTGCACATGGTGGACCGCAAGGATTAAGTCCTGAGATGGTGTTGTATTCCTTATGATATGGAGTTGGGGAGGTTGCATACAGCTTAGCACTGCCCCGATCTTATTTGGTGTTCACAATGTATTCAATGTATCTATGTTGAGGAAGTATGTTTCAGACCCCAGTCATGTTATAGCTTATGAGCCTATTCAGTTGAGGAAGGATCTATCATATGAGGAACACCCTATACGTATAGTGGACCGTAAAGATCAAGTACTGAGGCGGCGTACCATTCCTATGTCAAGATTCAATGGAACAATCATACTGAGAGGAGGCTACTTGGGAGCTAGAGGAAGAAATGAAATCAAAGTATCCACAATTATTTGAAGGTAATTTATCTATCTTAAATTACTGTCTTTTGAAAATTTATAGTGTACTAATTTCGAGGCCGAAATTTTTGTAAGGAGGGGAGAATGTGACACCCGGTTCATGTGAACCAGCCTTGGTTCAGATGAACCAAACCCTACCTGTTGGTCTTCCCTACCTGTTGGTTTTCCCAGATGGACGTTTCGCTCCAGGTAAAGCGATAAGTCGTAACTCTTAAAACCGAGGCGTCACGCGGGGGATTAAATAGAGGATGGAGGGTGACCTCCCTCCTCCTGCCCGGCGTGCGCGCGTTCTTCAGGTAACTTTCGTAACCATGACAGAGATAGAGAGAGGGAGAGAAAGTCTGGTAGAGAGAATGAGAGAGAGAAAGAACCAGAGAGGAAGAGAGAGAGTATCAGGAGAGAGCCAGAGAGAGAGAGAGAGCGCCTGAGACAGAGAGCGGGAGATGAGCCAGTGCCGGCCGAATTCCTTGGTTCAGGCCCGGCGGCGTGCTCGCCGCCTCGCCGGGCCTGAGACTTGGCCGCGACCCCGCCGGCGCCGGGGGAGGCGTCCGGCGGGGTAGTGGTGGAGAGAGAGAGAGAGAGAGGGCCAATTGGCCCTTCTCTCTCACGGTGGCGAACCGGCTTCCGCCGGTTGGTTCGGGCCCGGCGGCGTGCTCGCCGCCTCGCCGGGCCCGAGCATCGGCCTGTCGCCTCCACCGGCGCGGGCGAGCGTCCGGTGGAGGTCCGGCCGGCCAAGGTGGCCGGCCGTGCCGCCGGCACGATTAGAGCCGTGCGGACGGGAAGAAGGAAAAGCATCAAATTCAAATGGAAATTGGAGAGAATGGATTGTTGGAGGTGGTTGGCGGTGGCGGCAGCCGTCTCCGGTCCGGCCAATGGTGGCCGGACCGCCTCCAAATTGCCGGAGAGACCGCCGGCGTGGTAACAGGCCGCGCGGAGAGAAGGAGAGAGAGGAAGAGAATTGGGAGAGAGAGGGGAGGAAGGAGGCCGGCCGCGGCGGCGGCCGGCTCCGGCCCGGTCTCCGGTGGCCGGGCCGGACGGAATTAGGCCGGCGGCGGCCCTGGCCGCCGGCCGGAAGCTGTCCCCTGTTTCGGGCGAAACAGGGGAGCGGGGATCAAGTGCTAGAGTGGGCCGGCTGGGCCGGCCTAGTTTGGGCCCTATTGGGCCGTGCGGCGAGAGGTTTTGGGGCTGAGTTTTGGGCCCTGTAACGGGCCGAAAAATAGAAAATAAAATATGGCTAGAATCTGGGTTAATTCTAGTTTCTAAGGATATTTTTACTTCCCCATTTGGGTGAGTATCGAGGGAGTTATGCGAGCCCGAAGTTGGGCCCGTGAGCTGGTCTGGGTGGGGTGTTAAAAAGTCAAATTTATTTCAGATTTCAGTGAATTGATTATGTACATTGATCCTGTAGGTACCCAGACATCTAATTAGTTGAAGTATCATTTGGATTTTGCGTAGAAAGTAAGTAAGACTATTATGCAAAATTTTTAAATTGAATATATATATAGTTGCATGCATTTTTGAAATTATTTGAATTGTCTATATAGCATGGAATTATGGATTTCAAATGATTTGATTTATTCATGCATATGCCAGAAATGTGACTGTATGTATAACATGTTATGTGGCTACATGTATGTTCTAATAGCTGTGCAAACCACTGTGAAATAATGTGAGATACATATGCATGATGTAGTTGCGATGGAAATGTTAAATAGATTTATATGTGTCGCCGCGGTTCTCCTTTACTATGGCCCCACACATTGTGGTTGTGTTCTGTTATGATATGGCCTCACACACTGGAGATGTATTCTGTTATGTTATGGCCTCACACACTGGAGATGTATTCTGTTATGTTATGGCCTCACACACTGGAGATGTATTCTGTTATGTTATGGCCCACATATTGTAGACGTGTTCGGTTATGGTTGACCCCACATGTTCTACGATGTGTTCTGTTGAGTTCCTATGGCCACATACATTGATGAGAGTGTGTTCTGTTGAGTTTCTATGGCCACATACATTGAGGATAGTGTGTTCTGTTGAGTTCTTATGGCCACATACATCGAAGATAGTGTGTTCTGTTATGGTATGGCCCCACACACCAATGTGTTCTGTCGAGCTTATATGGCCACACATCTGGAGGATGTGCTCTGATAGAGGTATTGCAGGGCCGTGGGACACATAGGAAATCTATAATTATATAAACAGTGGGTTTGCTAGAATGTATACACTGATGCTTATGGGAGGTTCGAATTATGTTAAGATGCATATGTTGATAGCATGTTAAATACAAATTATGACATGATGATTGATATGATGATTAAATTGTATAATAGGCTTACTTACTGAGTGTAAACTCATATCATTTTTCTAATGTTTTTGTGTCAGAGCCACGGAACTGAAGATGGATAATAGAGATCGGTGGATCTTGTGATAAATAAAATAATGATCCAGTATTTTGCTGTAATTCCAGTATCNTGAGCTGTGCTAGTAGAAGAAGAATATGATGAAAAAAAAAATATTTATTTTTATATTTTATTATTAAGAAATTATTATATTTAAGAATTTATATATTTTTGGAATTGAGCTCGTGCTAGCAAATGTCTAGTTCCACATTAATTATATACTAATAAATCTTATATATTATATAAAACCAAGTAATCTAAATAATATTCTTTGTCTACTCATTTTAAGTGAGGTCTTGTATTATTGCAACATCCTAGAGGAGGGCGGTGTCACATGTTCAATTAGGAGCTGAGTTGAGCATGTCAATTTTTCTTAAAAAAAATCAGGCTCTTGACATTGAGTTTGAAGCCCTCATTAATTAAAGTCTAGATTACTTCTGTTGTCTACTATAATTTATTATTTTTTCTAAGATATAGCATTTGACTTTTGAGTGATAAAATTATTTTTTAAGTTCTTGTATAAAATGAACGACATTTAAAATACTAGCACCTAATCTCTTTAAAAACAAGATAAAAAAACCTCAAATTAGTTGATTTTTAAGGAAAAAAATTATTACAACAAGAAATACTAGAATCTAATCACTCAACAACAACTGATACGTACCTTCCGAGTATAATCATCATAATCTTGCATATATGCAGGCAATCAGTGGATCCGAGAATCACACAGCAGGCTATTGGAAAGGAAGCTCCAAGGTAACGATAGAATAAGAACGTGCCTTGTTTTCGACCCTTTGCACAAGGGCGTAACTTCATGCTTTCTCAAAGAAAAGCATAATTAATAACCATTACGCTACGTACTGCCATAAAAATTAATGGACTCTCTATCACTGAGTAACAACGCTCTCGACGCAAGGTTTCCGCTCGTCTCTTTGGTATCGTCAGACGAACAAACGTTAAGCTTCAGGATGGTGAGGATCCAAGACATCCAAACTGAGTCAATTAGACTTTTCGATCCTGAAGTTTATTTAATAATTTATTTTAATTTCCTTGTGCTTCACAGAGTTCGATACTGAATGGCGAGGTTCTCATTAAAGTTGGACCGCGAGGGGAGCTGCTGAGCCGAAACGTAGAATGGGATGAATCGAGTTATGGAAACCTGAGGCAGATCTTTATAATTCACAGCAACGCCATCAATTCCATCCAGATGTTGTACGACTTCGAAGGAAATTTAGCGCTTGCGCACAGGCATGGAGGAGATGGCGATAACTTTGTTTGTGTGAGTAATTCATTTCTTTTAGCTCTCTTTTGTTCACTAGTTTTTTAAAATTTTATTATATTCAAATTTATGTTAATTACAGAATAGCTCTCTATATATATCATAGCAATTTAAAAAAAAAATGATTAAGTGTAATTATTTTAAATATTACTTATTTTTGGGCAAATACTTTAAAACTAAAAAATTGACCCTGTTGATTTTTTTTTTTTTTTTTGCTCAAATGAATTATTATGGGTTAACTTGATTTGGTTTCGAGCTAAGCCTGAGTTTGAGCTTGGGTTGAGCTCAGTCTAAGCCTGGCTCAAAGCTCGGGAAAAAAAAAAAAAAAGTTATAGGATAGGTTTAGACTAATGCTCTGTTTGGATGAAGAGAAAAGTGGAAGGAAAAAAAATTGGGAGGAGTGAAAAGTGGAAAGAAAGAAAATTGAAGAGAAAATATTTTTTCTCCTTCTGTTTGGATGAGTGGGAGAAAAATAGAGATGAGAGAAAAGTTGATAATTTACCATGACAATAATATCCTTATTATAGATGATTAAAAAATGCATCGGTTGTTTTTTGGAAGGGTCAATAGTGGAATGGAAAAAAAATGAAAAGCACTTTTGAGTTTTCTCTCCGAAATCTCTTCGGTTTCGGAAAGAAAACTTTTGTGGGGCCACCACTTTTTTTCCTCTAGTTTTCTTTCCTCCCAACTTTCTCTCCATCCAAACAAGATAAATTTTATTTTCTCTCCTATTTTTTCTCCTAGTTTCTTTCTTCCTGTTGCCGCCGGGATCCGTCCTCCGACTTGGGCGCAGTCGATCTCCAGGGGCGGACCTGCATACAAGTCCTCGTGCGAGAGGCGTTGGGGGTGGCCCTCCGCGGAAGACCCTCCGACGCTCAAGTCAGTGGGAGGAAATCGGCGATCAATCAGAAAACGGGGAGGTGGATCTCTCCGGGGAGTCTCTCTGGGACGGCCGATCGGAAGCTCTAGGGGGTGAGAGCACCGACGAACAGCTGGCGAGAGCAGGAGAATGAGAGTGAGGGTGAGCGCGCGCGTACCTGAGGGAATCTGTGAGCGTGATACTTATAGGCTGTCACATGGATCTTGAGCGTCTTCTGGAAGGTTAGATGTTGTTAGGATACGGGGATGAATCGAATCGGGCCGTTGTGGGGCTGTTGGGATCCATATCTTGTCTGTTAGGGGATCGACGGCTAGGAGAGCTCCTTGATGGCTTGAGATCTGGTAGGTGTGTAAGTCTCGGGTAGCCTTGATAGGTTCTAGACCACTTCTCAACATGATTCCTTGCCTAGGAGGTTGTTACAGTAGGCTTAGGCTCTCCCGCGTCAGGTTCCGCGGATGTGAGTATTGGATCGTGGGTCGCTCAGTGGAGCCGGGCCATGGAGGCTCGGGGGAAACGAGCTAGGGAGAGCCGAGCTATGGAAGCTCGAGAGAGCCGAGCCATGGAGGCTCGGGAGAGCCGAGCTATGGAGGCTCGGGGGAGACGAGCTACTGGAGGGGGGAGACGAGCTACTGGAGGCTCGAAAGAGCCGAGCTATGGAAGCTCAGGGGAGCCGAGCTACGGAGGCTCGGAAGAGCCGAGCTATGAAAGTTCGGGAGAGCCGAGCCATGGAAGCTTGGGATAGCTGAGCTATGGAAGCTCGGGGGAGCCGAGCTACTGGAAGCTCGGGGAGACGAAGGGAGGAGGTGGTCTTAGCCTCCTTGCACGGATATTAATGCAATAACGGTTTTACCCCCCAACACATGCCCTACACTCCCTAGTTCGAAGCGTAGGTTTGGGCATAGGGAGTACAAGTCCAGGTGGCACGCTTTGGATGGGCGATTTGGCTTAGACAGCCCGTGCAATGATGCTCTAATTAATACGGCAGGGTCATCATGCCTTCGTGGGTAAGGCTCCTCCAAGAGTGATGGTTGGGAATATGCCACGTCGCGAATCCCGATTAATACGGCGTTTGTCGAGGCGGTTCGGACGCCTCGGGCGAGGCGCCTCATCTTCTCAAGATGGCTTCCTTGGTGGGGAAGCAAAGCGGTAGCCGCACTATATATATATATGTTTACAGTATTCTCTCGTTTTGTTTCTTGAAGAGTTTCGCCCTCCGCAACGCTCACCGTTTCGCCTGGTGCTTTTTTGGCTAAGATGACAATGAGCCCCGACGACGTAGCTTTGGAGATCGTTGCTGAGGATGTGGGAAGGATTCATCAGTGGTATGGCATGCCTCCAGATGTCGTTCTGCGAGTGCCGGAGCCTGGACATAGGGTCTCGCGAGATCTGGAGCACGGGGTCTTCGTTTATGAAGACAGCTTGAAAGCAGGCTTTCGTTTTCCTCTCCACCCCTTGGTGAAGGAAATCATGACTCACTATAACATCTGTCTGGCGATGGTGGCCCCAAACAGCTGGCGAAGCATCATCGGATTTATCTCAATGTGCCACCAAATTCGGATTGCCGCCACTCTCCCTCTTTTCCGTGCTTGTTATCATCTGATACCCGGGAGGAAATCAGAGTGGCCCTACATCGGTCCTTGGAGGTCCTTTAACGTGATTGTGGATAAGCCGTCCTCTATAAAGGGATGGAAGAGTCGGTTCGTCATCGCCGAGGGAACATTGGTTCCGACTTCCCTCGGAAATGGGGAAACTTTGTTAGGGATGCAGAAACGCATCCAATTTTGTCAGAGCAGGAGGAGAGAGATTTGGATGTCCTTCGCAATGGCCAAGTGTTCTCGGCCAACGATCTGTTATCGGAGGGGGCCCTCTTCGCCGCCGGGCTTAGCCCCCTGGACCCGCAAGGTGAGTCCTCCCTTTTACTTTCTCCGCTGCATGTTGCCCCGACGAACGTGTTTGGATTTACTCGCATATGTTCCATTCTTACAGCCAAAAGGTCAGCATTGTCGAGCCTCGTCAAGAGGAAGAGAGGCAAGCGCCCAGGGGAGAGCAGCGGCATGGATAGTGGTAGGCCCGAGAAAGGGCTCACACCTCCTTAAGGAGCTCGCCGGACGCCGGAGCAGCCATGATAGGAGCGCCGGGGGCGAAGGAGGATCCAGGGAGGACAGCTACGATCCCTTGTCCTCCCGTATTGGAAATATCGGATAGTTCAGATGAGACTCGTTGGCTCGTCCGGCCGCGTCCCCTATGAAAGAGGAACCGGCGATGGATCCGGCGGAAGCGGTCATTTCTGGGGGGCCTTCTGCCTCCGTGGGGCTACTACCGACTCTAGTGGGGGAGCAAGGGAGAGAGGCCGCTGGTGGAGAGGTTTGGGAGGAGTCCGGGGGTAGCAATGCTGGATCGCCCGTAGCGGGTCAAGAAACAGGCCAGACAGAGGTCTCGGGAGAGTCTGCGGAGGAGACGCGGGTGATTGTTACCGGAAAAGACGGGTCGGAAGAAGAAGCAGCAAGGTGAGAGTCCAGCAATGGGGGCCCCTTCGAAAAGGATTTTGGGGAGGCTGGCACTTGGGCTGGCCGAATTGTCCGAAGAAGCCCAAGCCAGGGCTCTGATAGAAGAGGCTGGGAGGTTGAAGGCCTCTCAGACGGAGGTCGCCCGGGTTGTTCCTCGGGCGGAGATGGCCAGCCCAGTGGCTCGAACACTGGTGTTGAGGAGGCATTTTCTGCCTTGATGAGGTCGGCCTTGTACCCGGGTGCGGATCCTTCGACGGACAGGTTTGCGGATCTGGAGTTGGTCGATGCCGCGTTTGGGCAACAGGGAGCGGCCGAAAGTATCCACCTTCTCCCCGATATTGACAATCCGACCCTCATGAAGATGATGCGGGCCTATGCCTCTCGGGTGAGTTACCACTCTTGGGCGGCGGATGCTTTCTGATTGACCTAATCGTGAATTTTTACTCATCTTTTGTCCCGCAGAGTGTCCTGCTTTCTCGGGCGATGTGCTGGCGTCTGAGTTTGGCGACGGGGGCCAGCATTCAGGCCAGGAGAGACAACGCTGAACTTCGATCGCGAGTAAAGGTGTCCGAGAAGTTCGAGGAACTTCTGGCCATTAGCAACAGAGTTTGGAGGGGATGAAGGCGCGTATCAGGCCGTCTAGCCGAAGCGTCCAAGCAAAAATGCAAAGTGGAGGAGTTGCAGGGGCTCCTGGCGAAGAATGACGACGCGTGCTTGGAGCTGGCTAGAGTTGAGTCAAAACATTCCGAGGAGGTGGCGGCGATGCGGCGGGAACATAATGAGAGTTTGGGTCGGCTGGGAAAGGAGGCTGCCGACGAGAGAAAGCGCCTGACCAGAATGCTCAACGAAATAGAGGAGAAACTGAAGCGGCGCGATGGCGAAATCGCCGACTTGAGGGCCAGTGCTAAATGGCACGAAGGGATGATAGCTCGGTGAGCAACGAGCTATCCCAAGCCCGAGGGGAGGTCGAAACCAAGCAGTCGAGGATTAATGCTCTCCAGGAGAGGGTCGAGTTGGTCAGAGCCGATAGAACAAGGGCCAGGGGTGAGGCCGAGGAGCTGACCAAAAGGTTGGCCAGACAAGAGGAGGAGGTACGATCTCATCCCCCCCTTTTTAGCTTCTTTTGTTGGTCTCTTGTGATGCCGACTGATTTCGGTTTCGCAGATGGCAAAATTAAGGTTGGAGAATCGGGCTTTCCAAGGTGAGCTCGTGTCTAGCCGAGTAGGAGCTCAGAGCTCGAGGCGCGGGCGGCGAGTTCGAGGAGCAAACGTTATTCTGCGGGCTCAAGCTGCGGAGGCTGAGAGGCAAGTGCCGAGGCTAAGGTGCAACTCGCCATACTCAAGGGGGAACAGGACGCGATCGGCGCTGACGCCTTCCAACTTGGAATGGAAGAGTGCAAAGACAAGATATCCAGTGAGCACCCGGAATGGGATCTCTCTTTTCTGGATACTGAAGCTCCTGATGCCGGTGAGTCCGAAGGAGAAGAGGAGGATGAATACGTCGATGCCTCCGATACCGATCCTGGTGCCGCCCCGGGTCCAGCGAAGGCCGCAGCTTCTGAAGGACGATCGCAGACTGCCGCTGAAGGGGCAAAGGCATTAGAGAAAGGCGAATCAAGTCACACCTCTGCGGACGTAACCAAGGGTTCCTCCGGAACTGATGTGGTTCCCGGCCTTTAAGAGCCACCCCTGTGTTTTGCTTTCTGAAAATCTGCTTGATGTCTTTCAATGAATGACTCTCTATTTCTATTTGAGTGTTTTTCCTTGGACGGCCCTTTGCTCCAAATTCGCCTCAATCGCGAGCGACTTATGGCTTGTTGACGCTTTTTGGTCATCTTTATTCGGGATCAAGGGAATGCATTGGCTTGGCCCAAGGCGGGGCGATAGCCTTGACTGGTGAACCGATAGACGATCTGGTTTTGTTCGTTTGATAATTTAAAATTTGAGGAATGAAGTCGGTTGAGGCCGACGTCGGCTAAGACCGATTAAGTCGGCTATAGACGAGATAACTACGGACGAGGGTAGGTCGGCTAGGGCCGACTCGGCTAGGGCCGACAGTAGGTCGGCTAGGGCCGAATGAAGTAGGTCGGCTAGGGCCGACGAGCGAAGTAGGTCGGCTAGGGCCGACGAGGGCCGACATAAGTAGGTCGGCTAGGGCCGACGATGAAGTAGGTCGGCTAGGGCCGACATATGAGGGTGGTTGCCGAAGTATTTTTCGCTTCCTTTCGCCACTTCCTTTTTCGGTCAATAAAAGAATGTTTGCGTAGCCATCGCGCTCATTTTTGTTTTAAGACGCTCAACTTTGTCGCACGAGTTCTTCGAGCGATTAACTTCGTTGGGAAGCAGTCGACGAACAGTCGGTTTTCGTGCTTTTTGCTATCCTGCCAGCGCCCTGCCGTTCTGCAGGCAAACGGTTTTTATTTCACCGAAATTGATGATACGGCACTGTGGGGAACATAAAGCTGTTCTGGTGCTTTCCGGAGGGGTGTTCTTTTCCCATGCGGGTCGTTTTGACGTACGGCGCACGCACCCGTTTACCATTGGAGGACATTACTTTCGTAGGACGATGAACCTGCCAGTTTCCGTAATGCCAGTGGACGATTCTCTGCATTTAATGATCGCGATTCGGGATCAAGAGGAAATCTCGCATGCGTCAATTCAGGGTGGGCTCGGCGCGCAATAGGGCGCCGCTTTCATCCTGGGAGGCCACGTGGAGGTATGGCCCAGGTGTTTGAATCTCGGGGCTTATAGCCTTGGTAATTGTTCCCGGTTCATTTTTGGCCTATAAAAAGGGGAAGAGGGGTTGTGTTAAGTCATCCCCAAAGTTTCTTTCCCATTAGAGTTTCCACCATGCTCGTTTCTCTGCTGTTGCGAGTGGGAGGACCGAGCTTTCCTCTCATAAGCCCTTCGCCACCGGATAGCTGGGGCGATGAAGGAGCTGCCGAAGGATGGCTCGCCCTTAGGGGATGAGTCCCGGAGATCATATGGAGAGCGCACAGGGAGGGCGCAGAGATCACACGGAGAGCGCACATATGCTCTTCCAGTGTGACCTTTGTGGTTCCCCTTCGGGGACGTATGGTAGGAGGTGCACGCGGGCTCCCCATGGTTTGCTTGAACTTCTCCTCCTCCCCTATTTGGATTCCTGGGCTCGTCCGCCTGGGAATCTTTTGCCACATGGGGAGGGGGTGAAAGCGTGCCGCCCGCCGACACCTTGTCCTTGAGCCTTGGCAAGGTAGGGCGGTGCACACTCGGTTTGGGAGAGCGTTCCGGTGCCAGGGTCCGCTGGCTTCCTACCTCTCCGGGGGCCTTTCGGTTGGGTGGTCTCGGGGCCTATCCATCCGCCCTTTCCATCACCCTGATATCTCGGTTGGGTCACCGAGATATCATTATTGACTGAAGCTGGCCGCAACGATTGGTCCATGTCGCCCGGCCATTATCGGCTCGAGCTGACTGGATGCGGCTTATCTGGTTCGCAGTCCGGACGCCGGAGCATCACAGTTGCCCAGATCTGCTTTGGAGCAGTTGCCCGAGCTTTGTACTTGTCTTTATTTTATGCATTTCAATGCTCTTGTAATGCCTTTCAGGCATTTGTAACTGGTTTTGATGGCAATAAAGAGAGTTTATTCTGTTTCTCAATCCATTTCTTTCGTGCCGAGTTTGTTGTCGCTGGTCGTGGGGTACAAAGGCGTCCCGCTCGTTCTTAGGCGAGGATCCCGCGCTATCCGAACTAGTCGAGGTTCGCAAGCGGCGGTCTGGAGATTGTTCGGCGGAACACGCTCCTTATCTCGGTCGAAGTTCGGTGATTTATGTCTCGCTCGAATGTTCGGCTCGGCCTTGCCGAGGTTCGCTTGGCCCTGCAAGGTTCGAGCCTCGGCCCAGCCGAGGTTCGGAGAATTTTACTTGGCCCTGCCAAGGTTCGGAGAATTTCGCTCGGGCCGAGGTTTGGAGATTTTTACTTGGCCCTGCCAAGGTTCGGAGAATTTGCTCGGCCCAACCGAGGTTCGGAGAATTTTTACTTGGCCCTGCCAAGGTTCAGAGAACTTGTAGCTCGGCCCAGCTGAGGTTCGGAGAATTTGTTGCTCGGCCCAGCCGAGGTTCGGAGAATTTTTACTTGGCCCTGCCAAGGTTTGGAGAACTTGTTGCTCGGCCCAGCCGAGGTTCGGAGAAGCCGAGAAAGCCGGAGATTCGGGGCTCGGAGAAATGGCTTAGTTGCCACTATGAGCCGTAGTGTTAGGTCCCTGCGGCGCTTGGTGAGGGGCGTCAGGGCGGAACGGGCGGTACATGGTCACGCTCTTCATTTATGACGTTATCCCTCCGAGGGGACGAGTCACTGCCAGGCGCTGGATTTCTTCCCTTTTTGCGCTTCCCGAAAAGGGGGCCAGCTTTAAAAGAGCTTGGGGAAGTGTCGGGAGCATTCATGACGGGGGGCCGGCAGATCGGGAAATACTCTGTTCAGGGGGGTTCCCGAATAGTCCGTACGTGTTTACCGATCTCTCTCGGGATGGGGCGGCCCTTCGGATTCGCAGGCACTAAAGCGATGACATGTGGTGAGTTCTCGTAGGTCGGTGGCTACGGTGCGACCGATCGAGATACTCGCCTGGCAAGTATAAATATGACCGGAGGGTGTTGGTCTTAGCCATCCCTCGTTTTAGTCTTGAAACAGTATTTGGCCATGGACTCTCAAGGAGGACGATCATCCGAGGAACTGCGCGTCATCAACGGTTTGCTTCACCCGCCAAGTGGCCGTCCCACGATACTGTTGATGGGTTGGGCCTGGCGTCGACCCTTGCGAGCCAACAGCGGCTCATGAGGGTCGTCGAGGAGTACGTGGACGTCTCCACGAGGGAGGCGGAGGCCCTACGCCGGGTGCGGACCGGCAGAGGGAGGAGATCGTGTCGCTCCGCCAGCAGGTTGCTGACCTTACTGAGCGCCTGGAGGACCTGCTGGCGTCCGGGAGCGACACGAACCCTTAGTTAGGGCCTTTTTTTTTTTTTTTTTTGTTTTTGCTTCTTTGTACTTTCCTTTTTTAATCAATGAAAAAGGCCTTTTTTGATAACCTCTCATTTCATGAGATTTTAGCTCTGAGAAATGCCACTCGTATGTGATTGAATGGTTGGGGAGCCTGGGTGGCTCCACTGGTTCACGCGCTGAGTCATGGCTTTGTTTGAGACGGCGCTTTGTTCGGCAGGTTATAGGGGCATTGCCCAAAGATTTTAGTAGCAAAGGGGGAATTCCCTGGCTTTGCCTGGGGTTCGTGGCCGGTTACGTAGGGCTTATTGAACCCTTTAGGGGTTTGCCGGAGGCACATTCTTTGCGCGTGTTGACGGTTTTCGCTCAGTGTGCCTTTTTTCAAACCGGCCGAAGTTTTGGGGACTATTTGGAAGTCCTTCGGCTTTAATCGGGGCCCGCGTACTTCGGTTTTCTGCTGGGATTTTAGCTCGAAGAATTTTTACCTGGCCCTGCCAAGGTTCGGATATTAGTTGCTCGGCCCAGCCGAGTTGAAGAATTTTTACTTGGCCCTGCCAAGGTTCGGAGAATTTGTCGCTCGGCCCAGCCGAGGTTCGGAGAATTTTACTTGGCCCTGCCAAGGTTCGGAGAATTTGTTGCTCGGCCCAGCCGAGGTTCGGAGAATTTTACTTGGCCCTGCCAAGGTTCGGAGAATTTGTTGCTCGGCCCAGCCGAGGTTCGGAGAATTTTTACTTGGCCCTGCCAAGGATCGGAGAATTTGTCGCTCGGCCCAGCCGAGGTTCGGAGAATTTTTACTTGGCCCTGCCAAGGTTCGGAGAATTTGTCGCTCGGCCCAGCCGAGGTTCGGACAATTTTTACTTGGCCCTGCCAAGGTTCGGAGAATTTGTCGCTCGGCCAGCCGAGGTTCGGAGAATTTTTACTTGGCCCTGCCAAGGTTCGGAGAATTTGTTGCTCGACCTAGCCAAGGTTCGGAGAATTTTTACTTGGCCCTGCCAAGGTTCGAGAATTTGTTGCTCAGCCCAGCCGAGGTTCGGAGAATTTTTACTTGGCCCTGCCAAGGTTCGGAGAATTTGTCGCTCGGCCCAGCCGAGGTTCGGAGAATTTTTACTTGGCCCTGCCAAGGTTCGGAGAATTTGTCGCTCGGCCCAGCCGAGGTTCGGAGAATTTTTACTTGGCCCTGCCAAGGTTCGGAGAATTTGTCGCTCGGCCCAACTGAGGTTCGGAGAATTTTTACTTGGCCCTGCCAAGGTTCGGAGAATTTGTTGCTCGGCCTAGCCGAGGTTCGGAGAATTTTACTTGGCCCTGCCAAGGTTCGGAGAATTTGTCGCTCGGCCCAGCCGAGGTTCGGAGAATTTTTACTTGGCCCTGCCAAGGTTTGGAGAATTTGTTGCTCGGCCCAGCCAAGGTTCGAAGAATTTTTACTTGGCCCTGCCAAGGTTCGGAGAATTTGTCGCTCGGCCCAGCCGAGGTTCGGAGAATTTTTATTTGGCCCTGCCAAGGTTTGGAGAATTTGTTGCTCAGCCCAGCCGAGGTTCGGAGAATTTTTACTTGGCCCTGCCAAGGTTCGGATAATTTGTCGCTCAGCCCAACCGAGGTTCGGAGAATTTTTACTTGGCCCTGCCAAGGTTCGGAGAATTTGTTGCTCGGCCTAGCCGAGGTTCGAAGAATTTCTGTTCAGACAGGTAGCTCGGTCGTGTCGAGGATTGGTAAACAGCATCTGTTTCTTTTCGCCATCTTTGGCAATGTAGTGCATAATGATTTATGTTGCGAATTGCAAAAAATGTGTCGACAGAAAGGTATAATGAGGCATATGAAAATGAGCTTAGAGAGGACACACCCTATTGATAATACTTACGGAGGTTGTCCGAGTTCCACGTCCGGGGGATGAATTTCTCATCTAAATCTTGCAGCTTGTAGGTTTCCGGTCCAATGATCTCCGCCACTTGGTATGGGCCTTCCCAGTTTGGCGCCAGCTTTCCTTGTTCCAGCGGTTTGGAAACAGAGGCCTTTCGGAGGACAAGGTCGCCAGGCAGGAAGGCTTTCCCTTTGACTCTGGAGGCGTGGTAACGGGCCACCCTTTGTTGATATGCAGCCACTCTGATTCGGGCCTTCTCTCTGATCTCCTCCACCAAGTCGAGGTTGGTGCGGAGTTGTTCGTTGCTAGCTTCCTCTGAGTAGCTTTCCACCCGCAACGATGGGAGGCCTATTTCCACAGGGATAACGGCCTCCGTGCTGAAAGCCATTCGGAAAGGGGTTTCACCTGTCGGGATTCTCGGGGTGGTGCGGTAGGCCCATAGAACATGATGCAGCTCCTCCGCCCACCTGCCTTGGACTCTAGAAAGGCGAGCTTTGATCCCCTGAAGGAGGGTCCTGTTGGTCACTTTGGCCGCTCCGTTGGCTTGTGGATGCCCGACCGAGGTGAGGTGGTGACGGATTCCATGCTCCTCACAGAACTGGCGGAATTTAGAGTTGTCAAACTGCTTACCATTATCAATGATTATGGTGTGCGGGAGGCCGAATCGGCAGATGATGGACATCCATACAAAATCTCTGGCCCGTGCCTCGGTTATTTGTGCAACTGCTTCTGCCTCGACCCATTTAGTGAAGTAGTCGATGGCGACAAATAAGAATTTCCGCTGCCCCGTGGCAAGCAGGAATGGGCCGAGGATGTCCATCCCCCATTTGGTGAAGGGCCAAGTGGAGGATATGGAAACTAGTCCGGCGGAGGGGAGCCTTTGGATGCTTGAGTGCCTCTGGCATGGGTTGCAGGCTCGGACTAGATCGTCTGCATCCTTCTGCATGGTCGGCCAGTAGTAGCCTTGTCGCAGTATCTTGTGGCATAGGGACCGGCTTCCCAGATGGTTGCCGTAAATCCCTTCATGTACTTCGCGCAGAGCATAATCTGCTTCGGACGGGCGAAGGCATCTGAGTAGTGGCATAGAGAAGGACCGTTTGTAAAGCTGGTTGTCGATCAGCACGTATGGGTGGCCTATAGCTTCAGCTTTCTAGCCTCTCTCCGGTCGGGTGGAAGCGACCCTTCTTTGAGATATTTAAGAATAGGGTCGAACCATGATGGTTCAACTTCAACCTGCATTATTCGGTAGGCTTCCGCGATGCTGGGCTTCTCTAGGGTCTCCAGGTGGAACTTTTGTTCGGCGTCCATTGATTCCGCGGTCGCCAATCGGGAGAGTAGGTCGGCGCGGGCATTCTCGGATCTAGGAATCTGAATGATCTCAAATTCGGTAAAATGAGGAAGCAGGCTCCGCACCTCTTGAAGATATCGAACCATGTTTGGCTCCCGGGCTTCAAACTCTCCCCGCACGTGACCGGCCACTAGCTGAGAGTCGGTGAAGGCGTGAAGCTTCTCCGCCTTCAGATTGCGGGCGATTCGGAGGCCGGCTAACAGGGCTTCATACTCGGCTTCATTGTTGGAGGCCGGGAAAGAGAACCGGATGCCATACTCAAAAGTTACCCCCTCCGGACTAGTGAGGACTAGACCCGCACTGGAGCGATGGGCATTAGATGACCCGTCGACATGGAGGAGCCACCGGGCCCCAGATTTTGGTTCTTCGAGGGATTCTGGGGTAGAACCGTCCTCCGGGATGGTACACTCGAGGAGGAAATCGGCTAGCACCTGAGCTTTGATGGCTGGGCGAGGCTGAAAGTGTATGTCATGCTCGCTCAACTCGATGGCCCACTTGGTCATTCTTCCCGACGTCTCGGGACGGTGGACTACCGCCCTGATGGGTTGGTCGGTCAGGACCGTCACAGAATGTGCTTGGAAGTACGGTCGCAGCTTTCGAACTGAGGTGATTAAGGCCAACACCATCTTCTCAATTCTGCTGTACCTTGTCTCCGCATCGCGGAGTAGCTTGCTGACATAGTAGATCGGCTTCTGGACTTTGCCTTCTTCCCTGACTAGCACCGAACAGACGGCACCCTCTGAAACAGCCAGGTACAAGAATAGGGTCTCGCCCGGGGCCAGACTGCTGAGGAGTAGGGGCGAGCCGAGGTATTTCTTGAGATCTTGAAATGACTCTTGGCATTCAGGAGTCCACTAGAAGTTTTTAGCCGACCGGAGGGTTTTGAAGAAGGGGAGGCATCTCTCGGCCGACCGCGTCACAAAGCGGTTAAGAGCCGCTATCCTCCCAGTTAGGCGCGGGACCTCTTTAACAGATGCCGGGGCCGCCATTTGTTGGAGAGCTTCTGGGGGTTAGCTTCGATACCTCGCTGGGAGACCATGAAGCCGAGAAACTTCCCGAAGTTAACGCCGAAGGCGCATTTGGTCGAATTGAGTCTCATTCCATACTTGCGCAGCGTTGCAAAGCTCTCTGAGAGGTCATCGACATGCCGCGATGCTTCTTTGCTTTTGACCAGCATGTCATCCATGTACACCTCCATATTCCGGCCGATTTGCTCCTTGAATACTTTGTTAACCAGCCTCTGGTAGGTTGCACCTGCATTTTTAAGACCAAAAGGCATGACACGGTAACAGTAAGTACCTCGGTCGGTTATGAAGGCGATTTTTTCTTCATCCTCAGGGGCCATTCGGATCTGATTGTAGCCTGAATAGGCGTCCATGAATGACAGCATCTGGTGACCTAAGGTGGCGTCCACAAGCTGGTCGATCCGAGAAAGGGGAAAGCTGTCCTTCGGGCAGGCTCTGTTAAGGTCGGTGAAGTCGATGCAAATCCTCCACTTTACGTTCGACTTCTTCACCATAACAACGTTCAATAGCCAGCTTGGATAATTCACCTCCCGGACGAAGTTAGCCTTGATGAGTTTGTCTACCTCTTCTTCAATGGCCTTTTGTCGTTCTGGGGCGAAGCTCCTCTTTTTTTGCTTCATGGGCCTGTGCATCTCGTCCATGTTGAGACGATGGACGAGAACCTCGGGGCTGACCCTGGCATGTCAGAGGCGGACCAGGCGAAGATGTCAGCGTTGCTTCGAAGGAACCTGATCAATCTGTGCCGAGACTCTCCTTTGAGCAGCGACCCAATTTTTATGGTTCGGTCAGGACGAGCCTCATCCAATGGTACCTCCTCCAATTCCTCTGTCGGTTCTCCTCGCTGTTCGGTGAAGTCCTCGCGAGCGTCTAGCCCATCAACTTCCGGCATTCTAGACTGAAGGCTTGTAACGAAGCACTACCGAGCCATGGCTTGACTTCCTCGAACAACTCCAACTCCTCGCTCGATGGGAAATTTCATGGACAGATGCGGGATGGAGACAACTGCCTTGAGGGACATCAGGCTGGGCCTGCCGAATATTGCGTTGTATGGAGATCTGAGGTCGGTTACTAGGAAGTCTGTCTGGATAATGGCTACAAGGGGCCAGGTTCCCGCGCGGACCATCAGGGTGACGACCCCTTCCGGGACGATGACGTCGCCTGTGAATCCCATCAGGGTGGAATCCACGGCTCGCAGGTTTTCCATGAGTAATTTCATCCTGGCAAACGCACCGAGGTACAAAACATTCACCGAACTTCCACTATCAACAAGGATTCGGCTTACATCATAGTTATTTAAATTGAGGGATACAACTAGTGCGTCATCATGAGGGAGCTGTATCCCTTGGAGATCATCATCGGAGAAGGAGAGCTCGCCCATCCGTGCCTTCTTCGGCGCCAATCCTTCACCTTCGCCCCTGGGGCTCGACCCACCGGCCTCCTCAATCATGTTGATGCGGCCGATTACGGATGGATTTGGTGGAGGAGGAGGTTGTTGAAGTTCGGGCTGGCGGTCACCTCCTTGTTCTGGCTTGGGCGCCCTCCTGAACTGATTCAGTCGTCCCCGCTGGATCAGCCTCTCGATTTCATTTTTCAGCTGCCAGCATTCTTCAGTGTCATGGCCGTGCTCCCTGTGGTAGCGACAGTACTTGGTGGGATCTCTTCGGGTCGGGTTCCCTCGGAGAGGCACTGGCCGGGGGAGCTGGCGCTCTATTTCCATGAGGATTTGCGCTCGGGGCATGGTTAGCGGAGTGTAGCGATCAAATCGCCTGGGAGGGCTCCGGGAGCGATTCCTTGGCGGCAGCGGGGGAACTCTTTGGCGGCGAGGTGGACTTGGCCGACGGACGGGACGGTGCCTGTCGGGACCTTTGGGCTCCTTCTTCTTTGCCAGCTCGGTGCGGGCAACTCTCCGCGATTCTTCGACCCTGGCGTATTTGTCCGCTAGGGCCATCATATCGGAGAGGCTAGGGGGGTAGCTGACTTCCATAGCCAGGTAGAAGTCACTTTCTTTGAGACTCCCCCTGCCAAGGCAGACATAGCCACCTCATGATTAAGGTGGTCCACCTCTAACATGGCCTTATTAAAATGGCCAAGATAATTTCTCAAGGACTCCCCCTCTCTCTGCTTAACTTCAGAGAGGGAGTCGGATCTTTGTCGGTGGCGGCGGCTGCTGACGAACTGGCCAATAAAAAGGCGGCTCAGCTCATCAAATGAATCGATGGAACCTGGCTTTAAGGCATTGAACCATGTCCGAGCAGATCCCCTGAGGGTGGAAGGGAAAGCGCGGCAGAGGACCGCGTCAGATGCTCCGTGGAACATCATTATTGACTGGAAGCTGCTAAGATGGTCGTCCGGGTCAGAAGAGCCGTGGTAGGATTCGACGGCTGGTAGCTTGACATGGGAGGGGATCACTTCCTCCATAATCCCTTTGGAGAAAGGGATGCCCTGCTTCGCCTTGGGCTGAGGCGGATGGGCCTGCTTGGCAGCGTCTAGCTCCTGACGCATCTCCTGGATCTGCCGACGGATCTCCTCTTCAGCGGTCAGAGGAGGAGCTGGGTGAGAGGATCGCTGGGACGGTGTCGAATTATGGTGGGAGGTCACTGGGGATAGGGACCGGGCTCGCCGAGATCTGGAAGGATCTCTGTCGTAACCGCCTCGCGGGACTGGTTTGTCCCCTTTGGGTCGATGTGGGGGGTCCGCGGATTTATGCGAACTGGAGGAGGAAGTTGCCGGCGAAGAAGGAATCGCGGCCTCCTTATGAAGGTGCAGAGCAGGAGGAGCCGCAAGGTGCTCCTGGACCAGGTGAGTCAGGGTCTGGACTTGCTGGACCAGCGAGGCAAACTGGTCCTGGGTCACTGGGATGGCAGGCGGTGACGGGGTTTCGATTGGTGATGGTTGCGGCGCTACACCGCTCACTGGGTCAGGCCTCTGGGAAGCGGCCTGATCTTGGGCTTCGGAGGTTGCTCTTCTCCGATTGGCCATTGGAGAGGTTCTACTCCGGACCGAGATCCTTATCTCCTTTCTTCAAGTTTTAATGGGACTTGAGGCCCTTCCTCTAGCGCCAATCTGTTGCCGCCGGGATCCGTCCTCCGACTTGGACACAGTCGATCTCCAGGGGCGGACCTGCACACAAGTCCTCGCGCGAGAGGCGTTGGGGGTGGCCCTCCGCGGAAGACCCTCCGACGCTCAAGTCAGTGGGAGGAAATCGGCGATCAATCAGAAAACGGGGAGGTGGATCTCTCCGGGGAGTCTCTCTGGGGGCAGCCAATCGGAAGCTCTAGGGGGTGAGAGCACCGATGAGCAGCTGGCGAGAGCGGGAGAGTGAGAGTGAGGGTGTGAGCGCGCGCGTACCTGAGGGAATCTGTGAGCGTGATACTTATAGGCTGTCACCTGGATCTTGAGCATCTTCTGGAAGGTTCAGAGGTTGTTAGGATACGGGGATGAATCAAATCGGGCCGTTGTGGGGCTGTTGGGATCCATATCTTGTCTGTTAGGGGATCGACGGCTAGGAGAGCTCCTTGATGGCTTGAGATCTGGTAGGTGTGTAGGTCTCGGGTAGCCTTGATAGGTTCTAGACCACTTCTCAACATGATTCCTTGCCTGGGAGGTTGTTACAGTAGGCTTAGGCTCTCCCGCATCAGGTTCCGCGGAGGTGAGTATTGGATCGTGGGTCGCTCAGTGGAGCCGGGCCATGGAGGCTCGGGGGAAACGAGCTATGGAAGCTCGGGAGGGCCGAGCTATGGGAGCTCGAGAGAGCCAAGCTATGGAAGCTCGGGGGAGCCGAGCCATGGAAGCTCGGGAGAGCCGAGCTATGGAGGCTCGGGGAGACGAGCTACTGGAGGGGGAGACGAGCTACTGGAGGCTCGGAAGAGCCGAGCTATGGAAGCTCGGGGGAGCCGAGCTACTGGAGGCTCGGGAGAGCCGAGCCATGGAAGCTCGGGGGAGCCGAGCTACTGGAAGCTCGGGAGAGACGAAAGGAGGAGGTCGGTCTTAGCCTCCTTGCACGGATATTAATGCAATGACGGTTTTACCCCCCAACACTTCCCTAGTTTTCTCTCCATCCAAACAGAGGGTAAGGCCTGGCTCGACCAACCTGTTCTTGATTTAAAAACAAATAAAGAACTGTTGATATATAAACTATCTGCTTTCTTCTTCTATCAACAAAAAATTCGGCTCATTCGAATACTTGTTTTCAAGAGCAAGCAAACAAAACAGTTATAAACCCTTATCATATTTCGTTACGTGCTTTCGTGCTTTCAACTTCAAGATGTTAGCTGACACTATCTATATATTCTAATTAAGCGACTCGTAATTCATGGTTATTTTTAAACCTCCTGATTTTGCTCATCCTTTCAGATCAATTTAGAACCTTCGGAGCACCTGACATCCCTTAGCGGATATTACGGGCCCATTGATCAAAAAGGTCCGACGGTCGTCCGATCGCTGACGTTTGAGAGCAACCGTTCCAAGTACGGGCCATACGGCCGAGAGGAAGGGACTCGATTCTGCTTCGACTTCCAGAGCGGTGTGAAGTTTGGGGGATTTCATGGACGTTGCAGCAGTAGCCATCTTTCAGCCATCGGCGTGCACGTCAAAAGCATGGCAAAGCACTGCTTCAAGCCAGACCCCCTTCGATATAACATCACGCCGTGTTTGTGCTACGCCTCCACCGAGTTGGAACACCGGCCGGACGCCAGCTGTGTTGCTCCACAGTACCCACCAGCCATTATTCCAGCATTCTCATCTGGAGCTACGACTCCAGCACGATGCTATTAAACTTATTATTATTGAGTCCCGATGTACAGAAGATAAAGTAAGTATATGCTGAACTCACTCTTCGTGTGTACATAAATAAATAATATGGCTGG
Organism: Calamus simplicifolius; assembly: GCA_900491605.1. NCBI lineage: Eukaryota > Viridiplantae > Streptophyta > Magnoliopsida > Arecales > Arecaceae > Calamus > Calamus simplicifolius. The sequence goes on from UESW01004511.1 coordinate 54,383, forward strand.
CTCTAAATGAGAAAGGTTATGCCATACCTCGCAAAATATTATAATAAAAATATACTGCTATGGATTTTCATTTTGCGACATACATTTGTTCAAACCTATCAAGGATGACATTGTATGATCACTAGGAAGTCCATATAGGTCATTATCGTGCAAGGCTAAGTGCCTAAAAATATGGCTGACCTTGTAAAAGCATCTAAATCTTCGTAGACCTTCTTTGAGGCATTCTTTTTAAACAACCTTTTCCTCTCATTTGGTTACTCAAATTTTTATTGACTTGTATTGGAGGGTCTTCCGCAGGGACCATCCCTTCGATCCTTGCGTGAGGGCTATCTTGCAAGTCCATCGAGTATAATAACCCGTCGCAATAGATGGTCCTATTTTTATTACGATCATTTCCACTAATTAATAAGTGATAACGGCCCCTTAAATGTTAAACGCCTGCTTGATGGGAGCAGGCGGTGGAATAGAAGGGATAAGGGATTTAAGTATCTCTTTAAATAGGGATCCCTTCCTAATCTTTTGAGACAATGTTGTCGAAAGAAAGAAAAAAAAAAAAAAACTAAAACAAGTGAAGGCATTGGGTCCCTGATCAAGAGCACATCGCACATCCCGAGGGCATAACCATCAGAGTGTGATGGCTCATTGATTGGAAGCGCTCAATCAAGATCCATAGAGAGGAGGAGAAAGATCAAGATCCATAGAGAGGAGGAAGATTAAGATCCATCGAGAGGAGGAAGATCAAGATCCATCGAGAAAAAGATCAAGATCCATACAGAGAAGGAAGATCAAGATCCATCGAGAGGAAGATCGAGATCCTGATTCAGATTTTCTAGAGGTAGATCGAAAGCAATGGCTGGAGGTAATAAAAAAATCCTAACTATTAACTCTATGCAATATTATGTAGATTGTTAATAGTTTTCTTACATCGAGAGTGAGCTACCGGATCCGGAAATCCCAATAGCATCAATAAAAGGATTTTTTTTGGATAAAAATTTTTTTTCTCCTTAAAAACAGAGATGTTGTTAATTTCTTGATCCGATGATAATTTTCTGGGAGACGGTTTTGTTTCCGCCATATGGTGAGATATGATGGGGCTTTCTTCGTAACTAGTTCGAGGTGTATAGAAAAATATATTGTTCATTGTTGTTGTGCTTTTTTTTTTTTTTTTTTCCATAATGTTGGCATCAACGGACGAGCTTTCTTCTTCTTAACCAGATCTACGCATTCATGCGCCCAATAAAAAGAATGTTGGGGCTTTCTTCGATGCATACGAAGTTGGTGTACTCGATGTCACTTGTGTTGTTTTTTCTTGAGCCGGAGTCTGTAAAGAATGGCTTCCAATGAATCCTTAATCATGTTAGAAATTGTTTAGCTAACTTCCCCATAAGATTAGGTTTGTTATTTTTTTAGAATTGAGTTTATGCTGAAATCTTTTTTATTATTATTATTATAATTTTTCTTCTATGTCAGTATTTGATTGATGTGCCATGTGTCCTTCTAGGATGAGACCATTAAATTAGCTCATATCAATTACATTAGTTATGGATGAATCCCGTATTTGGTGCAGGGCATTCTGCAGCACAAAGGCTTGCTTTTCCACCGGTTAGTTAATTACTGGACGGTGACTGGACCTGACGCATTGCCCGGTTTAAAGGCCCAAAGCTCGTGGATTTGTATCTGTTCGATTCCTTTTTACTGGGTCTGTCTTCTTTTTACTGGGTCTGTCTTCACTTCCACGGCAGAAGATAAAAGGGCTTTGAATCGAAACCCCAAACGCCATTAGAGAGGAATCCAGAGCCCAAGCCTTCCTGTTCTCTCTTGGGAGGTAGGGTTTTTCTTTGAAGTAAATGTTCGGGTTCTTGTCTTCCGTTATGTTTATTATTGGTCTTCGAAGTGGATAGATTGAAAGAAGCGAAAAAGTTATGAAAAAGTCTTTGTACACCATCTAAATGCAGCAAATCCTATATAGAGTACATCGCTCATAAATCCTATATAACTTGATGCGATAAGACGAAATGAGATAACAGGGATACCATCTTAAATTTTGATGTGATCTGCATTAATATCATCTGTTTAATTTTTTTTTTTAATTTGTGTACAAGCTGTAGTACATGTTTTCTTAATGGGTATAGTAATTTTATAACTACGGTGTCATAAATTTATAACTGGAATGTTATCATCTTTTTTGGCTTTCTGAACGGGTATCTTAATTTTATAACTATTGTGTCGTAATTTTACAACTGAGTGTCATCTTAAATTTTGATGTGATATGCATTAATATCCATTTACTTTTTTTTAAAAAAAATGAATAAACATATTTTCTGAATGAGTATCGTAATTTTATAACTACGGTGTTATAAATTTACAACTAGGATGTCATATTTTTTTTGCATGTTTTAATTTTATAACTACGGTATCGTAATTTTATAACTAGGTGTCATCTTAAATTTTGACGTACATTAATATTCGTTCTGCTTTTTTTTTTTTAGAATTTGTGCATAGACACTGGCGCCGAAATTTTATAACTAAGGTGTCGTAAATTTACAGCTGAGATATCATAAACTTTTTTTAGCTTTCTTCGTCATTTTATAAGTATGATATCATAATTTTACAAATAGAATGCCGTAACTTTTTTTTATTTGAAGTATCATAAAGTTATTTTAATATTTTTAAATAAATATAATAAAATCATATAGAATATATGTATATCAATAAAAAAATACGGTGCAGCCCATGTAAAAACCGAATACATTCTACAAAGTCTCTTCTAAAATTTAATCGCCCGCTGACAATCCTTTCCCTTATTATCAAGCCATGGAAAAGTCTTTGTACACCGCTCCCGATGTAGCAAGTCTTACGTGAGCTGCACTGCCTCTCCTGATTGGTCCACGTGGATCCTACGTGGCTGACATGCCGGACGGTATGGCTCTGCTACGATGTTACGTTCTGATCGTGACAGCCATGAAAAGCGCTTCGCCTTTTTTTTAAAATTAGCGTGCAGACGAAAATGCCCTTTCCCTTCAGCCTACTTCTACCGCCATTTTTCTTGGATTTCATCTGTGCAAGAAAAACTCTTTCTTCCCCCTCGCTCTGGCTTTCGGATGCTAAGGAATCGGTCAAAGGTTTGAGCACGATCCTATGCCCTCGCTCTGAGAGTTCGGTCGAAAGAAAATATTTCAGCTACTGGAGTCGTTGTACAAAAACCTCTGGAGAAAATGTCATCCGCAGTAGGAAGTAAAAAGTCCTTGCTTCCACTTCTTTGTAAAGCTCCTTTATTACACCAACTTTTTTATCGTTAGAGGAAGTTAATGTGTGACCAAATCGTTTAATGCACGGGTAAGATCCTTAGAGTTTAGTATTTTGTAGCACGAATGTCGTACTCTTTTAACTAGGATGTTATAACTTATGAACTGGGGTGTCGTCAGAGCGTTTCAATCGCCATAAAAGCTATGACACCCCAGATTTACTATTAAGACACCGTAGAGAAAAGCCTACGACATCTGGTCTTAAAACTGACCATGAAGAGAAGCCCTGCGACAACCCTGGAGGAATTCGGCCGAAAATATTTCGCGACACCCCAGTTAAAACCTTACGACACCCTAGCACCAATGCTACGACACCCGTGCTTATAACTGACCACGGAGAGAATCCCCGCGACACCCTAGGAGGAATTCGGCCGAAAATCCTTCACGACACCCCAGTTGAAACCTCACGATACCCTAGCACCAATGCTACGACACCCGTGCTTTAAACTGACCATGGAGAGAAGCCCCGCAACACTGCAGGAGAAATTCTGCCGAATATCCTTCGCAACACCCCAGTTTAACCCTTACGACACCCTAGCACCAATGCTACGACACCCATGCTTATATCTGATCATGGAGAGAAGCCCCACGACACCGCAGGAGAAATTCTGCCGAACATCCTTCGTGACACCTCAGTTTAACCCTTACGACATCCTAGCACCAATGCTACGACACCGTGCTTATATCTGACCATGGAGAGAATCCCTTCAGTTCAAACATCACGACACCCCAGCGACAACTCCTATAACACCAGTGCTTATAACTTATGATACCCAAGGAGGAATTCAGCCAGAAATCATTCATGATACCGCAGTTGAAACGTTATGACACCCTAGCGGCAACGCTACGACACCCATGCTTATAACCTTCGCGATCTTTGTTTGTTGCTTTTTGGGGTGCCGTAGTTTGTTCTCTGGGGTGTCTTTAACTGCTAAATGGTGTGTCGCAAGGTTTTAACTGACCCTGGAGAGAAGGCCCATGACCCTCCAAGAGGAATTCGCCCGAAAATCTTGAGACACCCTAGCGACAACGCTACGACACCCGTGATTATAACCTTCGCGATCTTCATTTGTTGCTTTCCGGGGTGTCGTAGGTTGTTCTTTGGGGTGTTGTGATTTCTAAATTTAGATCATAGATGGCATGTATTCCTGGTATCTGAGGTTCAATCATAATTATATTTCTTCAAGTGAGGTGTCGTATTGTTTTAACCTTCGTGTCCTAATCCTTTGTCGGGATATATTGACAACTAAATCTATGGATATCATTGTTCATGACTGTGTACCTATATTTCCACAGACGATGCTGAAATTATATATCGAAAAGAAATCGATAACACTCCCGACCGTGCACCTTCACCCATCGCTCCAAATGCAGGGGATGATACTGTAGTTCCTCAAACTGGAATAAAATTTAATTCAGCAGATGATGTATATACTTTCTACAATGGATACGTGAAAAGAGTTGGTTTTGGAATCACAACAGTGTGTAGCAGGGCCAACAATAAAAATAACTTTGCTTCAAGCACCTGGCGTGTTGGAGGCAAGGAAAATCTAGAAAACATAGAAGAGTATGAATCATAGGGATACTGGGAAAGTTGATTGTATGGCATCCATAAAAGCAAGACTAAATGCTACAAGTGGTAAGTTGATATTGGTTGAGGTTTCTCTAGAACATAACCATGGGATGTCCATAACATCAACTGGTTATCTATGGTCGCATAGGAGGATCAGCACACCAGAGAAGGCAGAGATTAGCAATTTACATGCCGTAAATATTCTGATAACTCAGATATACTCTGCCATAGCAAGGAAAAAGGGGGCAGAAGATAATTGGATTTCACCGAGAAGGATGCTCATAATTTTATTTATCGCGAACGTCAATCTAAGCTGAAAGAAGGAGATGCTCAGTCGATGGTAATTCATTTCACCGAAATGCAACTCAGAAATCCCAATTTCTTCTATACCTTAGACCTCAATGATAATAGTCATCTGAGGTCTATCTTCTAGATTCATCCAAGGTCAAGATTAGCATGCACATACTTCGGTGATGTTCTAAGCTTTGACTCAACCTACTTGACAAACAGATATCAAATACCTTTTTGTCCATTCGTCGGGGTCAACCATCATGGACAGTCCACCTTGCTTGGTTGCGCATTGTTGTCTGATGAGAGTACTGAGACATATAAATGGGTTTTTAGGCATGGCTGGATGCAAATGGTGGTCAAGCACCTATTGCCATAATAACTAACCAAGATAAGGCAATCGAGGCTACTATCAAAGAAGTTTTTCCTAACACACGACATCGATTTTATCTTTGGCATATATTAAAGAAGATACTTGAAAAGATTGGCCATATTTGCACAGCAAATCCCAAGTTTATGGTTGATTTCGATGAGGCGATATATGATTCATTGACCATACAGTCATTTGAGGAAAGGTGGGCACATGTTATGGAGAAATATAAGGAATGCAAGTCTATAGATTGGTTCAATGTCCTTTACGAATGTCGAGATAAATGGGTCCCAGTTTATCTAAAGAATACATTCTTCGTAGGTTTGTATGTCATTGTCTTTGGTTCATGTTCGCGTTCAACGCTTTTTTTATTGACAAAATTATGAACATGGATGTCATCTTTACAAAGGAGCAAGGGCATAAATAATCACTTCTTCGATGGGTTTATAAATTCGAAGACTACACTAACGGAGTTCATAGGTAAGTACGAATATGCATTGGAAAAAGGTACGAGGCCAAAAATGAGGAAATAATAGGACATTGCAAACGATTGCTTTCCTAAAGACATCATCACCTTTTGAGAGACAAGCTGCAGGAAGGTATACAAGGCGCATTTTCAAAAAATTTCAGAATGAGATCCCTTGAAATGGCTGCATCAAATACTAAATTGATCAAGGAAGCTGGCAACTGTTGTGTATATTCTGTAAAGTCATACGAAAGGATTAAAGTCAATGGAATCGGCAAGGAGATGATCAAAGATTATATCGTGTCATACGATAGAAATATTGAGGATGTCCATTGCCAGTGCCGATCCTTTCAGTTCAAGGGGTACCTGTGTAGGCATGCCTTGTTGGTTCTTCATCAAAGTGACGTATTTCGTTTACCAGATAAATACTTCTTGAAGAGATGGTGCAAGGATATGAAATACCAATTCGACGAATTTGACTACAATACTGAAGGTTATGATAAAAGCACACGAAAATCACAGTACGCAGTGATAATTTTTAATTGAAATGTCTTAATATATGTTTTCGATAATATTATGTTATTGATTGTAGATATAGTTTGCTGAGTCATCGGATGATGAAGCTCGCAGAGATAGCCTCCATGTCTGAAGATGCATTTAATTTAGTGATGGATGGTCTAACACCTATATTCAAAATTGTCGTGGATGCCAACTGCGTAGCTAAGCTAGGTACAGAGCTTGTAATTCAAGATCCTGAATAAATTAGGACGAAAGGTCACCCAAGAGAGAACAGATTAAAGAGTGGAGTCGAGAAGAAGTCAAAAAGATCAAGGAAAAATCTGGTCAAGGCAACCGTTGACGCTCCACAATGCAAAATGTAATAAGAGCTGCTTCAAGCAACATGCAGACTTGTATGCAGTCAATTAACACCGGAGAGGACAAGGAAAGAATTATACCACCTTTCGAAACTTTGATGGACGAATTTGATGCTTATGTATTGAGTCAACTTACACAGGAGCATATATAAAACACGGGTGTCGTAACTTTCTAACTAGGGTGTCTTGGTCGCAAATGAAGTGCTTTCTAACTAGGGTATTTTTTCAGTCAAATGAAGTGCTCATCTCGTCTGCCAAGAAGATTTGATATTTACGAATACGCTTGCACTGTTACGACATCGAAGCTCTGGGCTAACGACATCCCAGTACTCACGAAAGGATACTGAAGCTTTTAACACGACGATACCCCAGCTCTGGGCTAAGGACTCCTTAGCTCTACCGTGGCAACACCCTAAAGGTGAAATCCTACGACATCCCAGTACTCACGAAAGGACACCGAAGCTTTTAGCGTGACGACACCCCAGCTCTGGGCTAATGACTCCCTAGCTCTACCGCGGCGACACCGAAATGCAGAAGGCAAAATCGTACGACACCGAAGCTTTTAGCGCGATGACACCCCAGCTCTGGGCTAACGACTCCCTAGCTCTACCGCGGCGACACCCTAAAGGCGAAATCCTACGGCATCCCAATACTCACGAAAGGACACCAAAGCTTTTAGCGTGACGACACCCCAGCTCTGGGCTAACGACTCCCTAGCTCTACCGCGGCGACACCCTAAAGGAGAAATCCTACGACATCCAGTACTCACGAAAGGACACCGAAGCTTTAGCGTGACAACACCCCAGCTCTGGGCTAACGACTCCCTAGCTCTACCGCGGCGACACCCTAAAGGCGAAATCCTACGACATCCCAGTACTCACGAAAGGACACCGAAGCTTTTAGCGTGATGACACCCAGCTCTGGGCTAACGACTCCCTAGCTCTACCGCGACGACACCCAAAAGGCGGAAGGCAAAATCGTACGACACCGAAGCTTTTAGCGCGACGACACCCCAGCTCTGAGCTAACAACTCCCTAGCTCTACCGCGGCGACACCCTAAAGGCGAAATCCTACGACATCCCAGAACTCACGAAAGGACACCGAAGCTTTTAGCGTGACGACACCCCAGCTCTGGCTAACGACTCCCTAGCTTACCGCGATGACACCGAAAGGCGAAAGGAAAAATCGTACGACATCGAAGCTTTTAGCGATGACACCCCAGCTCTGGGCTAACGACTCCCTAGCTCTACCGCGGCGACACCCTAAAGGCGAAATCCTACGACATCCCAGAACTCACGAAAAGACACCAAAGCTTTTAGCATGACGACACCCCAGCTCTGGCTAACGACTCCCTAGCTCTACCGCGATGACACCCGAAAGGCGGAAGGCAAAAATCGTACGACACCGAAGCTTTTAGCGCGACGACACCCCAGCTCCGGGCTAACGACTCCCTAGCTCTACCGCGGCGATACCCTAAAGGCAAAATCTACGACATCCCAGAACTCACGAAAGGACACGAATCTCTGACTTCCTCATCCGTGAAATCCATCTTCATATCAGGATTGTCCCATCGAGCAAGACATTCCATGTATCTCAGACAGTATAGGCCGCAATCCAGCGATCCGGCCGGTTGGCTTGGGCAATCCGAAATCTCTTCCATCGGCCAAGTCATCAATCCTCCTTATCGCAGTAGATATGGAATATGTGGCCAAGAATTGTATGCCATTTCTTTGCATTGGCCTTGTACTTGGGGTTGCGTTTTAATGAATTCAGGTGCATGAACACCTTTCTTTCCATGTCGACAGCAACCAAATGCCAGTGCGAGTTATCGGAGTTTATTATGGTGAAAAGAAACCAGAATTGGGCCTTATCTTCATCGGATACATTGTCAAATATCGAGGCCCCTGATGTTCCAGCGAGTTCATGAGCAGGTGATGAAGAAGTCAGACACAGAGCGGATACGAAAACTGATGCAAATATGCACTTATGGTATCGGTCCGGATGCTCTGTCCAGTTGCGCATCAGAAACTCCTGGCCGGCATCAATTATCTGCCAATGCAATGTAAACCGATTAATATAATTCTAAAATCAACAACTAGAAAAGGTTTCTTGATATACTTACATCATCTATTATCATTTCATTGTTAATGAGATCTTGAAGACTTTTCCTTGTTACAACGCCACCTAACATATTGGTGTAGACGATCTCGTCGGTTAGTCGTTCGCTCAAAAAATTTTGAATAATAATTTGGTCATCTTCGACCGTTGTGTTGGGCTTTGACGTGCCCACTGTCTTCGCCGACTTTTTAGGACGGGTTGTCTCATAACAATCTCCGACGACCTTGGATGCCTTACGCTTCCTCGGCTCTTTTTTAACCCTCCTAACAAGCGAAGGCACTCCAACGATTTCTATGTCCATATCACCCTTTGGCGCAGGGGTGCCAAGTTTATTATCGGATGGATGGACTCCTCTTTATTTTCATTCCCATGCTCTTTTTATCATCCAATGAATCCCCCTCCAATCTCTTCTCCTCTGCTTTTGCATTCCCCGTCTCAGTTGGACACTCGGATGAATGGTCCTCCTCCATCTTCTTCTCCTCACTATTTCCATTACCAGGCTCGCGGAGGACCAACTCCAGGGAATGCCCCTCTCTGTTTTCCCGTCTCCCTTGTCCTCCTCATTTATTGCATTACTTTCCTTTCTGAGCAGTGAACTGAGGAGGCTCTCAGCAATGGACAGCCTGTGCCTGACATCGTCGAGTTGATCCTTAACGCACTCCAATTCAGTCCTCAACTCGGCACATCCTGCGCAGCTATCTGTTGGTTGAGGGGATGCTACTTCTGCTGAGTGAGAAGCCAGCGCTCTTCTGACAGTGGTACAGTAGCTCCCTCCATCTGCAACGCAAGATGATAACAAATTAATATTAAGTGAACATATTGACACATTAAGTTGAAAAATATGGTCAGAGCAATGGAGCAATGTACTAGCTTACCAAGTCGTGAGGCTGCAAGTCGGCAACCCGAACCGACTGGATCTTCATTTGGTGGTCATACCACTTCAACAGCCGGGGCAGTTTATCGGGATATGCTGGTGCTCGCATTGATGTATGCTCGAGGAACCACGCCTGAACATGATATTTTTGGATATTAAATAATGTAATATTAACAAAGAAATTATACTAAGAACTATTTCTGCATCTCAATAATCCTTACCACCAGTGCTGCCGAGCATCCGAACAGGGTAGGCTGCCTCCTAACTTTTTTTGCATTCTTTGAGTGGACCGGCTCCTCGGAACGCAAGCAAGCAGCTATTTCTGGGAGAGCCAGAACAATCAACTCCTTCAATGCCGAAGCCCAGTCGATGCTATCCAGTTGACTTAAGTCATCCAAGTGCTGGATGAGATACCGTGGACATCTCTGATTAGACTTTGGAGCCAAAAACATGGCCAACATGTATGCGATCCAAAGTCGGACGGTGTCCTCGACATCCTCCTGTGCCTTAGATGATCGGAGTTGAAATATTAACTTCTCCAAACCTTCTTGGCGAAGATCTAAACCCTGGCCAAACCGTCTGAACAACCTTCCGTTGAACAATTGGCTGGACGTGTCGATCTTCTTCCCATGAGCTGGAAGACCCAGAATGAGTGCGACTTCGTCGGCACTGAATAAAACTGGCTTTCCGCAGAAAATGAACTC
>UESW01004511.1:68236-281485 GCA_900491605.1 Calamus simplicifolius
TTAGCAAAATGATTTCCACGCTGTCTTATGTTCGAAATGGAGCCTTAGGTTCGGAAAATTAAATCCTAATTGCGTCTAAAATCTTTACGGAAAATCTGTTTCCGAAGGGCGGACAACCGAAAAGCATTGAGTTTTAGCTTCAGCCCATTACGTGGTGGCCCATTAAACCACACCAACCCTACTATAAAGCAACGCTTCGACGCTATTCTTGATCAATCCAATTCCAAGGGCCCCCAAAACCCTATCTCCTCTCAAATCCTCCTCCCCGACGGAAAACTACCCCTCCTCTCTTCGTTCGAGCTCTCAAAGCTTCGCAATGGCGGATTCCGACGCGGTGGCGGTGTTGGCTGCGGAAGAACCGGTGAAGGGAGGGGAGATTCTCCAGGACGACGCTGGGGCCACCGTGGAATCATCCGAGCCCAGCGAGATCGCGCCCGTCGCTCCAGATCATAAGAGAAAGCTGGGCGATCTCGAGCCGCACGAGGACGAAGAGGCCCCGCTCAAGAGGAAGGAGGTCGCCTCCGATTCCTCGCGCCGGCCGTTGATGAGTCGGGCCCGGAGGCGAAGGAGATCACTTGCGGCCTCGACGAGCCGCCCCGCCCGGAGGGACAGATCGACAGCTCAGGTATAAGGTCATTTTGTTGATCGACAGCTCAATTTTAGGGCATGACGTTTTCTTTATTTCTCCGTTTTCTTGAAGATTAGGATTTTATCACGGGTTATAGGTTTTCGATCTATTTTTATGGATTTTTCCCTTGAAATCTGATTTAACTTTGGAAGTCTTTATTTCGGTGCATCAAGATTAACTGATCTATCTCGTATCTAAATTCCAGGTCCAGGGCTTGAAGAGGTGAAATTGAATGACATACATGACACTGAATCAAAACCAGGGATATTGATGCTGAGAAACTGCGCCCGGATGAAGGAACTAATGGATTGGGTATTTGTCTCCTTTTGATTTGTTTCTCAACGATATTCTTTACCTCCTTGCTTGAGCCTTGGGATCCTTAGGATTGTACAATTTTTATAGGGGAAAAAATCTCGAAATAGACTGCATATTTAGATCGTCATCAAAATGAGGTTTTTCTAGCAAATCCATAAAAGAGGGCATGCTAAAGCTGCTGACATTTGTAGACGAGCTAATATGCTAGGTGTACCACGCGTCCAGCTGTTAACATGCCTCAAGGGTTGATATGCAACAGAATGTGATATCAGTTTGTTTCAAGCAATTCCATAGAAAGGGCATGCTACAGCTGCCCATACGTGGATGATCTTCGTAAATGTTGTTTCAGTTTGTTCAGAACAAAACCATAAATCAGACTTGCTACATTGTCCACACGTGGACAAGGTACAACTGTCTACACATGTAGATGAGGTAAACATTCTGGGTGTAGCTCAAGCCAGTGTCCCTTTGTTGTGGAATTTATATCAAGTGTTAGTAAGGCCTACGTATCAAGGGGTTGTAAATGCAGCTTGTGGATGGTTTCTATTGATGTGCATGTCGATTTAGGTCTCCAGTGGTTGGTAGCTTCTTGCAGTTTGTGGGCTGTAAATGTTGCTCTGATTCTTTTTTCTCTTTTTCTTTTAAAACAAATATACAACTCTAATGAATGAGTGGAAGATCTTGATGTTTGAGCAGACTTTCCCTACACCACTGTGGTGGTGATGAAATTTGAAACATCGTTTTCTTGAATTTTTACTATTGAATATGAGATGTAATATAATCTGTCTTGTTTCTATTGTCAGCTGCTGATGGAGGTCTGAGGAGCAAAAATCAGAGGCTCCACCAATGAATGGTCAGCTTTCTTCTGGTCAAACTCCTGCTGAGAATCTTGAGAAGCCTACTATTGAGGCTTCTCAGCTAGGTAATCTTCCCTCAGCAGGACAGCAGCCATCTGTTGAGCTCACTACTTCTCGAGGGATTGAAGTTCCTAACAGCAAGGTGCTTTTTCATACATGATTCCCTAATAGCCATAATTTTCCTTTGTAATTGCATTATTCTTGTTAACATTCAGTTGTGCATCAGATTGTTCTCATTAATCTATAAACACTGCATGAACTGACTAATGAAGCATTATATGGCTGTAATGCTCAAAAGTTCCGTACAAAATTAATGGTAAAACTATTCTTTCTTTTTAGTACACAGTGAAAAAGATTAGCTCAATATCAACATGCATGTGCAGGCACAAATGGCTACTGGCATTAATGTCCTTAATCTGCACCCTGAGTACTACTTGATCTGGATCCCAAATAAAAATTACCGCATTAATGTCCTTCTTAATCTGCAGCCAGAGTTACTACTTGACCTGGGGCCTAAATAAAAGTCTGGATAGTGTGTTTCATGTGGTGTTTAGTAAAGCTGTCTACACCAGTCAGATGGAAGTTGTATTCCTCAAAAGTTCAATAATAGTTGGCTGTTTGCTGGACCAAGCCTTCATGATGATAGAAAGTGGCAAACTTTTCTGTTTTATCATATAAGTAAAAAAAAAAAATACAATCATAATGAAATTTTACGAACAAGCATTATTTTTGAATTTCTTGAACTTGTTCTCTTATTGTAGTGTGCATGTGCTAAGCAACATAGTAAATCAACAAATCTATGTGCTTTGCATAACAATTTGCTGCTTATTATTAATCATTCAAAGAAATATGAATATCTTTACTTGGCTACTGGTGTCTTGACAACTTGCTTGTATCATGATAATGTTTTGTTCAAATAAAAAATGAAAACTATGTTAAATAACAAAAAAGACTTTAAAACACTGTCTTCAAAGCTTGATAATTATTAGCATGCACTTAAGTGTAGAAGATATATATATAATTTGTTAACTACCAGAAAGATGTGATGCTCTACTGCCTCAGGCATGGTTTTGTGGAAAGAATAAACTAGACAAATAGTGTTCTGTTGGTCTATTTGGGTTTTGGTTAAGGGTGGGGGATTGTTCTTGCAGTAGTTACTAACTCTTAGAAATCGTTTAAATACAGTTTGTCATTGAGTTGGAATATCTGAAGCAGTCTGGTGTAAATGTAGTATGTGAAAGTCTTCTCCTGAGAAGTGGATGATCCCATCATTTTTTTTCCAATTCATGGAAAAATTTCACATCATTTTTCAATTTGCAAAAAAAAAAAGGGGCACATTTACATATCATTTAGCAAACACTTCCAGTTCCTGTTACTTCATGCATTGTGTGTATATCTCTATCAAATTCAAATGATAAGCTTTCCATAAGTCAATTGTTGAGGTGTTTTGTACAGGTTGGTGTGCTTATTGGCAAAGCTGGGGATACAATCAGGTACTTGCAAATTAATTCTGGGGCTAAAATTCAAATCACAAGAGATGCTGAGGCCAATCCACAATCCTCTACTCGGCAAGTGGAACTGATAGGAACTATGGAAATATCAACAAAGCGGAACAATTAATCAAGGATGTCATTGCCGAGGTTCATTTAATTTGACATCTTATGCTTCTTCATTCTCATTAATATTTTTTTCCTATTATGGTGTTTGTATCATTGACCGAATTTGTCTGCATCTTTGGGTGTCCATCTGCCACGTGCAACATGATTTCTTATTATATTTTTCTCTTCTTCTTTCTTAGGCTGATGCAGGGGGTTCTCCATCACTTGTAGCTAGGGGTTTTAGTACTGTACAATCTGGTGGTGAACAAACTGAAATAAAAGTTCCGAATGAAAAGGTGACCATTCTTTGCTGGATGTTTATAATGATACTGCTTTTGCTTTCTAAGCCAATTTATGTTTCTGCATTGAGTAGGTGGGGTTGATCATAGGGAAGGGCGGTGAGACAATTAAGAACCTACAGACCAGATCTGGTGCTCGCATTCAGGTAGCATGGTTTACTACTCATTGAGCACTGAAGAGCAGTGGTGCTCTCTTGCTACCAATGATCTGCGTTGATTACAAATCCAACTATTGACCTTCTTTGTTTTTCAGTTGATCCCGCAACATCTACCTGAAGGTGATTCATCCAAGGAAAGAACTGTCCGTATAACTGGAAACAAAAAGCAAATTGAATCTGCCAAAGAAATGATTAAGGAAGTTATGAGTCAGGTCTGTTTGTGAAACTCAAGTTATCAATACCATGCACTTTATTGAATAAGTATGGAGATTATGTGTGTTTGTCTTATGTTGGATACAATTACCCTCTGGTATATGGGCTAATGTTATATGGCAGGGGCAAGGTATTATGGTTGACTAAAATTTGTTGCGGTGCAGTGTATTCTTGTTTTATATTTGATATCCTTATCGCATTATTAAATTTCCACTTTCTTAACTACATATTTTCTGAAGGCTTGATGTTTGTTGGCTTACTCTGTAGCATAGCTTAGAAATTATTTTCGATGCTATTCACCACTGTTTCATGTATCATTGAAGTGTGACATTTTGGAAAATTTGATTGAGATATTGCTGATGTAATACGAGGAGTTATGTGTAAAAGAGACTAAGAGAAAGAATTTCAATGAAAGTTACAGAATGTAGAGCTTGACTAAAGATGATTCTGCAAGCAATGAGATAAAATAGTCTTTAGATAAGTGTGATAATTCATAACTTGAGCACATGCATGCAGCTGTCTACAAAATTTTTTGAACAAAAGGTAAAAGATTTCAATACAAGATGTCATCTCAACTGCATCCCAAGGTGAAAGGCGTCATCTCAACTGTGTCCCCACACCTTCCATTTCTAATTTACCCCTGGCCTTCATCTGCTTCATTGATGCATGAACCCCTATGGTTTGGATACAATCCACCCGCTATTCCTTTGTTCATAAGGTCAAACTTTTTTTGCAAGTAGGTCCAATTCTGTTGGCAATGCCTTAACTGATAGATCATTATTTTTATCTTGTTTCTTTGTATTCTTCACTTGAACTTCTTTGTTACATTGTGTGATGCAAACTTCCATCATGATCCTTGTGACAATTTTCTCCTTAGTTTTAAACTCTCTAGAGAGATCCCAATTTTTTAAAGGCGCAGAAAAAAAAAAAAAATCTCCTCGAAAGAGAAATACCATATTGCAAATTGCAGAACTGTCTTATCTTCAAAAGTTTTACAAATTTCTCCAACTTCTTTATACCTATTTGGATATTGCTGTGCATAAAAATCTCGAAATGAAAAATTGATACTTGAAATCTTCGAGCCGCCAAATCACCCTCCTTGAACGTTGGGTAAGGACGTGGGTCCAAAAGACGACGAAGATGGATTAGGAATCCTCGAACGCCTCGTCGAGCAGAGATCCTGCAAGTCTTTGGGGATCGGTTGCATCGGTGGAGGCCCTCCGACGCTCAAGTGAATAACTTGAGAAATAGTTATCAGTAGTGGACTAAAAGACTTAGCCAAAATCTTAGAGTTCAATCCTTTTCTCGTTATGAGCGAAGGTTTTTATACATGTTCGGAAGTCCCTCTTACCCATTTTTTGAAAAATTATTGAATCCAAGACGTCATCGTCTGGCGGAGGATAGACGACAAGGCTGATAGGGACAGGTCGCAACCATCCCTGAGTTTGTTAGGGATAGCATGACCTGCCATCCATGTCGGATGGACCTGGTCATGTCGGGCATGCGCCGTAACTAGCAGCGGCCACGCGGGGTCGCGGGAGGTTGGTGGGCCACGTGGCGGTTGTAGGTATCTGCCAGGCCACGTGGAGACCTAGTACCGAGGCCGAGGGGGACTTGGGAGTCCTTGGGTTCCGAGGCCGAGGGAGACTTGGGATTCCCTGGGTGCCGACTTGGTCTGTCCGAGCCTGGCTTCGCCAGTCACTTAATCCGTTAGTCTTAACGTGGCTTGATCAGCCACATCAGATCCCCTCCACCTCTGAGATGGTGCGGGTGCATCCCTCGCTCAGTGAAAGGGGCGTAAGATCACTCGGTGGCTGATCCCGCTGCGTGCCATCAGTGGCTGAAAGGGGCACGTGTCCTCAAGGGGGATGACTACTTTTTAATGTCGAAAGTACGGGGTACCATGATGCCACCGCCTTGTCAATCCTCACCATCGGATCTGAGGGGGTTCTCTCTTGAAATTGGAGAAAACCCTTTGGAACCGCGGAAAGGTAATCGCCATCTTTGAGCTGACATTATCGATGTTCTGTCATTGGCCGTAGATCTCGCATCCTGCGCGTCGGGCGGTTGCCGAGGCGTCTCTTCCAGTGGCAGGTGTGCACGTGGCAAGTTGAGCCAGATGGAACAATTCAAGAGGAGCCATAAGAGGAGGGTTGCCCTGGACCCGGCTCCTCGCACCTTCGAGATCTCCCTCTTCTCCTGAGCCTGACCTTATTCGAGTCTTCCTCCTTTGAACCTTGCTGTTCTTCCTCCTTCGTTTAGGTCAGTCCTCTCAACTCCTCTTTGCTTCCTTTTTATGGCTTCATCACCCTCGTGGTCCTCTTTCCCTCCATCCGAGGACCGTGCTTCCCTTTCCTTAGCACAGCTGCGGGTTTCTCCATCCCCAACACCCTCATGGTCCTCTTCTTCGGAGGACCAGGTCCTTTTATTACAGTTGCGGAATGCCGACAGGGTCCCTGTCAGGGATCGTCCGGCCACCGCAGCTTCTCTGCCTAAGGTTAGGAGGGCATCCCTGGAGGGGACAGTCTCCACCATCACTCCCGCAGACTTGGCCTCTCTTAGGGTAGCCTATAGGATACCCGAGGACATCCGGTTATTCGCCCCCGACCCGACAAGGTGACTTCTTGATCTGGAATAGTTACCTTGTACGAGGTGTTTCTCAAGGCGGGTCTCCGGCTTTCTCTCCACCCTTTCGTAGTTAGCCTCCTTCATAAGTACACCTTAGTGTTCGCACAGCTGGTTCCGAACTCCATTCGGACCATCTGTGTGTTTCTAGTGCTATGTCGCTTCCAGAGCATAAAGGGTAGGGTTTCTTTATTTCGCAGCCTCTATGTCCTTCGCCCACAAGCCCACTGGTGGTTGTTCACACTCAGGCCCGGTTGAGCCATCAAACTAGGTCTCCCCACATCCGCCAAAGGTGGATGACCCAATTTTTCTTTGCATACCTCGAGAGGGTGAGGTCAGACTAGGGGGAGCTGAACCTAGAGCCCAACAAAAACTTGTCGGTGGTCCCAGGAGATCGGGAGGTGTTCGAGTAGCTGTTGACTTCTGTGATCCCTTGCTGCCAAGAATTCTTGTCGAAGGAGAACCTCTGGCTTGTGGGTATCACCCTGAGCGACGGTGAGCCGTCGTGAAGACTTTACTTTTTTTTTACTCTTGTATCGACATTTTTGTAAGCTCTTTTGACAAGCAATGAAAATGAACTTTCCATGTGTCTTTAAGTATTTAACTTTTGTAGCACGTTCCTTATCTTACACATGTAAGAATCCGTGATGGGGTCATCTGGCTTCCGGTAAGGCCAACACCGAAGTGGATCCTAAGGCAGGTATTGGGGCTGACTCTGAGGTCGGTCTTTGGAGTCGACCTTGGGGTCGGCCTCAGATGTGGATTTTGTGGTAGGTCCGTCTTCATGCCGACTCTGGTGTCGGTCTTTGTGCCAATGCTGATAATTGGTCTTGAGTGCTGACCCGTCATCGGTCTTTGGTGCCGACCTGTCGTCGGTCTTTGGTGTCGATCTGGAGTCGGGCTTTGATGTCGGCGTTGCATCGGTCTTTGGTGCCGACTTGGAGTCGAGCTTTGATGCCGGTGTTGCACCGGCCTTTGGTGCCGATCTGGAGTCGGGCTTTGGTGCCGACGTTGCACCGGCCTTTGATGCCGACCTGGAGTCGGACTTTGGTGCCGGCGTTGCATCGATCTTTGGTGCCGATCTGGAGTCGGGCTTTGATGCCGGCGTTGCACTGGTCTTTGGGCTGAGAAATGAGATACTTAAACATATCTTTATTAGCCGAAAGGGTGAGATATTCAAACTTATGAAGGGATGAAATACTCAAATTCATAATCAAATATTTGTGTACATTATTGGTAGTACCGACGGAGGTTATCCAAATTTTAGGTGCGAGGGAGTGGCTTTCTGTCGAGTTCTTCGATTGGGTAAGCTTCGCAATGGAGGGCTTTGGTGACCTGATAGGGCCCTTCCTAGTTCGGTGATAGTTTGCCCCTTCCGTGGGCCTTGAGACCTCGGCTCGTCTAAGGACCAAGTCTCCGGGAAGGAACGCCCTGGGACGAACTCGGACGTTGTAATACCTTGCGGTCCTTTGGCGGTAAGCGGCTATCCTGAGTTATGCCTGGTTGCGCGCCTCCTCAATGAGGTTGAGATTGGCCCGCAGCTGACTCGGATTGTCCTTTTCGTTGTATGACTCTACTCGAGGACTGGGGACGCCGATCTTCATAGGGATGATGGCTTTCAACCCGAACACAAGGCTGAAGGGAGTCTTACCGATGGAAGTCCGTGGCATCGTGTGGTATGCCACAGCACGTTTAGGAGTTTCTCCACCCATCTTCCTTTAAAGTCATCCAGATGCGCCCTGGGCCCTTGGAGGATGGTCCGGTTTGTGACCTCAGCCGCTCCATTCGTTTGCGGATGATCGACGGAAGTGAACTGTTGGCAAATGCCCAGCTCGGCGCAGAATTCTCTGAAGGGGGTGCTGTTGAACTGTTGGCCGTTGTCGGCGACAAGGGTGTAGGGCAGTTTGAATCGGCAGATGACGGATTTCCAAAAGAAAGATCTCACCTTGCCCTCGGTAATCTTAGTGAGTGCCTCGGCTTCTACCCACTTGGTGAAGTGGTCGATAGCGACGAGTAGGAACTTTCTTTGACCGGAGGTCAGGGAGGGGGGGAATGGCCTTAGGATGTCCATTCCCTACCGGGTGAAGGGCCACGGAGCCGACAGAGGGCTTAGCTGGGAAGTCAACTGCTGATGGATGTTGGCGTGTCGTCGACAGCTATCGCACTTTGCACTAGCTCAGCAGCGCCTTTCCTCATGGTAAGCCAGTAATACCCTTAGCGCAGGGCCTTGTACGCTAGCGCTTTGCTTCCCAGGTCTCGCGGAGGATGTAGTTGGCATTTGCAGGGCCAACATATTTAAGGAGGGGGTGAGAGAAAGACTTCCGGTACAGCTATCCGTCGAGCATCAGGAACTTGGAATCTCGCCATTTGAATAGCTTGGCTTTTGCAGGGTCAGCAGGAAGAGCACCGTCGGTGAGGTATCGGACGTACGCCTTCACCCAGGTGGACTCTTGGTTGATCGACAGGGCTTTCTTCACTTTATCAATGCTTGGGGCCTCTAAATGCTCCACATAAGTTTTCCCCAAAGCCCCATTGGTTGAAGTGGCCAACCAGGACAGGGCATTGGCCCTGGCGTTCTCACCCTTGGGGATGTAGCTGACACTAAAGTGAGTATAGGATGAGGTCTGTGATTGGATCTTACTCAGATAGCGGGACATGATGGGGTCCTGAGCCTCGTACTCTCCAGCAATTTGCCCAAAGATGAGCTGGGAGTTGGTGAAGGCTCTGAGGTGCTTTACTCTGAGCTCCTTGGCGAGCTTTATTCCTGCCAGCAAGGCTTTGTATTCGTCTTGATTGTTGGTGGCTGGGAAGAGGAATCGAAGGGCGTATCCCACCACCATTCCCTTCAGGCTCGCTAAGATGAGGCCAGCTCCACTTCCTTGGGAATTCGATGCGCCATCTATGTGAAGGATCCAGTCTTCCCTTCCTGCCACGGGCGTAGCGTCTGAGGGCGCTAAGCGGGGCTCCTTCGATCGCTTTCTGGTTCAAGTGCACTCGATCAGGAAGTCAGCCAAGACTTGGGATCTCATGGCCGACCTCGGTCAAAACGACAAGTCGAACTCTCCAGCTTGACAGCCCATTTCGCCAACCGGCCAGAGGTGTCAGGACGGGACAGAATCGCTCTGAACGGCTGGTCCGTTAGCACCACAATTGGGTGAGCTTGGAAGTAGGGCATGAGACATTGAGCGGAGACGATCAATGCGAAAATAATCTTTTCGATTTTGGAATACTTAGCCTTCGCATCGTGAAGCACTTTCTGGTGTAGTAGACTGGCCTCTGCGTCTTGTCGGCGTCAATGCGAACGAGTACGGAACTGATCGCCTCGGGGGATGCTGGGTAGAGGAAGAGTTCCTCTCCCTTGGCTTGGACAATAGCGGTGGAGTTGATACGAAGTCTTTCAATTCTTTGAAGGCTCTCTGGCACTCCTTCGTTCACTCGAAGCCGTTGATCTTGCGCAAGGCTTTGAAGAAAGGCAGGCACCTCTTCGCCGACTTCGAGAGGAAGCAGCTTAGGGTTGCCATCCTATCGGTGAGTCGTTGCACTTTCTTCTTGCTAGCCGGTGGCCTTATGTCGATGATGGTGCTGATCTTTTCAGGATTAGCCTCGATTCTTCGTTGCGTTACCATAAAGCCCAGGAACTTGCTTGCCATGACTCCGAAGGCACACTTTCGCGGGTTCAGCTTTATTTGGTAGTGGCGAAGGTTGCCGAAGGTTTTCGCTAAGTCAGCAACATGATCGTCGGTGCGGACACTTTTGGTAAGCATGTCATCCATGTACACCTCCATGTTACTCCCAATCTAGTCCTCGAAGATCTTATTCATCAGTCTCTGATACATAGCCCCAGCATTCCTTAGCCCGAAGGGCATTACCTTGTAGCAGTAGACAACCTTCTTGGTCACAAAAGAAGTGGCTTCGTCCGTCGGATCCATCTTTATCTTGTTGTACCCCGAGAAGGCATCCATGAAGCTGAGCGTCTCATGGCCAGATGTAGCGTCCATCAACTGGTTGATCCTGGGCAGCGGAATGTTGTCCTTGGGGCACGCTTTGCTGAGGTCGGTGAAGTCGGCACACATCCTTCAGCTCCCATTGGCCTTATAGACTATCATCACGTTGGCCAGCCAGTCGGGGTAATGTGCCTCCCAAATGTGGCCGGCGGCGATCAGCTTGCGGACCTCATCGATGGCCCTTGAACGCTCAAGGGAGAAGCTCCTCTTCTTCTGCCAGACTGGCGGGCACCTTGGGTCGATGTTGAGTTTGTGAGCAACATGGTCTGTCGGTATGCCCGGCTGTCCGTGCTGACTAAGCGAAGACGTCCGAGTTGGCCCGCAGGAAGGCGATGAGTCGGTCCCTTGCCTTTTCGGGAGAAGTGCCCCGACTCGAACCGTCTTCGTTGGGTCTTCCCCTAGTGGAAAGTTCAGCAAGCTCTCGACCGGTTTTCCTCTCCTCGTCGAGTCTCTGGGATCAAGTAGCTCGGGCATTAGCGGAGCAGACGCCTCCTAGGGATTTGGAGCCGTGTGATAACGGAGTGGTACTGGGCTCCGCTTCCTGTGCATCTCTTCAATTCCTCCACTGGTGGGAAATCTTACAAGTAGCCTCTTGGAGGAGATGATGGCATCTAGAAGGTTCAGGCTGGGTTTTCCGAGGATGGCATTGTAGGCTAGGGGGACTCGAACGACCGGGAACTTCATAAAGACCGTGCTTTGGCACGGTGACGCTCCAGTCGTGATTGGGAGGGTGATTTCCCCCTTCACCCTTACGAAGTCTCCAATGAAGCCCATCAGGGGCGTAGTCACAGACCGAAGGGAGTCGAGGGGTAAGTTCATTCGAACAAAAGCATTGTAACTGAGAATGTTGACTGAGCTTCCACTGTCAACAAGGATTCTCTTTACAGGGTGTTTCGCGGTTGTCATGGATACAACGACGCTGTCATCATTAGGATTATCTACCCCCTCTAAGTTTTCTTTAGAGGAGAGGATTATAGTATCTACGCCCTCATCCCCCTATGGCTTTTTGGAAGTGTCTTCTGCCCTCCAGGAAATCATGGCCATCGTCTTCTTGGTTGGGGCATTGTCGACACCGACCTGAGTGGTCGGAGGCACTGACGGACCTAGCACGGTCGGGTTTCCCTTCGAACAAATTTTTCCAGGTAGCCCTGCTGGATGAGCTCTTCAATTGCCCTCTTTAGTTGTCGGTAGTCCTTCGTGTCGTGGCCGTGATCCCGATGGAAGCGACAGTAAAGGTTCTTGTTGTGAGGGGCTCCTGGCTTCATGGGGACGGGACATCGGAGGTAGGGCTCGCTCTTGACCTCCATCAAGATGTGGGATATTGGGGCGAGCAGAGGAGTGAAGTGCTCTTCTTTGTGGGCGAGAGTCTGGGGCCGACTATCCAGTCGGTGGGGAGGCTCAGGCCTCCTGGGACAAACCCCACTGGGCTCCGGACGGGCCTGCTTGCTACCAGGTCCTTCGTCAACCTCCCTTCGGGAAGAGTTTGCCTCATCGGCACGGATATACTTCTGTGCGCGGCTTAGCAGCTCGGCGTAAGAACTGGAGGGCTTCTTGTCGAGGAAGTAGACGTAGCGAGGACGAAGCCCTCGCTTCAAGGCCAAGGTGGCCACGGAGTTCTCGAGGTTGTAAACTTCGAGCACGGCTTCCTTGAACCGGGCTACAAAGTCCCTCAATGACTCGCCACTCTTCTACTGGATATCGAATAGGCTGTCGGCCATCCGAGGGATCCTTCGACATGCATCAAAGTGCGCCAGGAAGGCCCTTTCCAGCTGCCGAAAGGAGTTGATGCTGTGCGGCGGTAAACGGGAGTACTAAGCATGCGCAGCCTTCCGAAGGGTGGTCGGGAATGCAATGCAAAGGAGGGAGTCGGTCGCTTTCTGCATCTGCATGAGGATCTTGTACCTCTCTAGATGGTTTAAGGGGTCAGTGGTGCCGTCATAGGGGTCTAGCTAGGGAAGACAGAATTGGTTCGTCAAGATCGGCTCCTCCATGATACGGCAAGACAGCGGGGGGGTTGTCGTAGTCCACCTTCGGCTGATTAGTGATCCTGTGATTGAGCTCCTTCAGTCGCTGGTTATACTTGTCCAGCCGTCACTCGGCCTGGCGAATGATCCGACCGTCGAAGGACCCCTCCTTTGAGGACCCCGAAGATGGGGAGTGGCGGTGCCGATGATGATGTTCTCGATCGGTCTCCTTCCCACGCCGCCGTTTAAGGGAACCTTCAGAATGGTAGGTGGAAGACCGAGGCCTCTTAGAGGCCCTTCGGCGGTGATGCTTAGGCGAAGCACGACGATGGTGAGTCTCCCTCTGTGGGGCTCTTCCACGGGTGGATTGCTGGCTGGGTTGAGCGGCCCCTGCGCCTTGCGAGGGTGGCCTTGGGTGTTGCTGTGTGGTCGTTGGCTGTTGTTGCAGCTCCTGAATCGCCGCCACAAGTGACTGGACTTGCAGGGAGAGGATGGCGATTCGGTCGTCCTGAGGTGGTAGCAAAGGCGGAGCAGGGAGGTTAGCCTCCTGCTGCTCAGTCCCTTGGCGATGCCCCCCAGTGTAGTTGATAGAAGCCTCTCGGATGCGCGTCACCACCATCTCTTCATTTTAATGGGAGTAGAGGTCTGCAGCTGGTTATTTTGAAGCTTTCTATCTCCTCGTTACTTACTCCTCCCTTCCTGGCGCGCCAATCTGTTGCTGCCAAATCACCCTCCTTGAACGTCGAGTAAGGACGTGGGTCCAAGAGATGACGAAGACGGGTTTGAAAATCCTCAAATGCCTCCTCGAGCGGGGATCCTACAAGGAAGTCTCCGGGGACTGGTTGCCCTGGTGGGGACCCTTCGACGCTCAAGTGAATAACTTGAAAACCCATTATCAGCAGTGGACTAAAAAACTTAGCCAAAAAACTTGGAGTTCAGATTTATGAGCGAAGGTTTTTATACCTGTACGAAAGAAGTCCCTCTTACCCCTTTTTTGGAAGGTTATTGAATCCAAGACGTCATTATTGGCGGAGGATAGGCGGCAAGGCTGACAGGGATAGGTTGCAACCGTCCTTGAGTTCGTCAGGGGTAGCATGACCTGCCATCCCCCTGCCAGGCGCGGCACTACAGGTGGTAGGTGGGCCTAGTCATGCCGGGCGTGCATTGTAACTGGCAATGGCCACGCGGGATCGCAGGAGGTTGGTGGGTCACGTGGCGGTTGCAGGTATCTATTGGGCCACGTGAAGAACTAGTATCGAGGCCGAGACTCGGGAGTCCTTGGGTGCCGAGGCCAAGGGGGACTTGGGAGTCCCTGGATGCCGACTTGGTTCCGTCAGTCATTTAGTTCGTTAGCCTTAACGTGGCTTGATCAGCCACATCAGCTACCAAATCAGAGTTTGGTTGTAAATGCTTAATCCCCCAACCCTAAAGAAAGAAAAGGAGTGATTCATGAAGTTTCTATAGTCCTTCACGTTCTTTTCTTTTTTTCCAATTATCTTACCTATAAAGCCGCAAAAAGATTTAGAAGGATAAGAGGAAACACTTGTTTCATTTATCATTTCTGAAGTCATGCCTTCAAGAGGATGTCAGACCATTTTTTTAAAACTCTTCCTTCCATGTAACTGTCAATGAAGTCCTCTTACTAGAGAGAAATTTAGGAGAAAAATAAGGAAAACTGTTGTTTGATATCTTTTTTGCCTCCAGTCAGGATGATGTCAACTGTTTTGAGACTCAATGCTGGAGAGCTGGTGGATATTCATAGTTTGGCTATGCCTTAATCGTCAATTTAAATCGATATATTCAACATAGGAGTTGTGGTTCACCCACCACTAGATGATATTTCTTTTGCTGAGATTTTTTCCCCCCAAAATAATCTTCTGTGGTTAGGGATATTGTAAAATCAAGCAACGATATGCTTCTGACATTTCAAAATAACAAGTTATATGTTTTAAGACTGAAGAATAAATCCTTAGAAGGCCACTTGGATGTTACAACCTTAGATAGGTGTATTGCATAATCATGTCGTTAGCCACCTGGAGTTTCTTATCCTGTGAGGTCCTCTTATTTGGCCCTGCACGGGTGCTTCTTGCATTGCTCTGTTTTGATTATGAGGGAATGATGTTAGAATTTATGGAATGTTTAGATGCATTTTGGAAGTGAAAATCGTATGATTGTCTAAAGAAACAGTGATTTATTTGTTATATTCTTTATCAGTTTGCTCTGTTCATTTGTAGCAAAGAAGGATAGGATGGTCCAGTAATTCTCTAGTACTTTGGAAACTATAATTTTAATGTTTCTCTTGAAAAGGATAAACATTATTTTAGCTTCTATCACAGTATAGGTTCTTTTTTTCTTTTGAAGAATTTTACCTTGTCATCTTCTGGTCATAGCCTCACACTTACGATGATGAAGCGTAGAAAATAGATGTTTCTGTGAAGATGCCTTGTTTGTTTGATTGTTTATTAATTATTATATTACCACGTGGGTAATCTTGTTTATTTGAAATTAACGACATCCTTTTACCATTTTGCTGCACAAATTCTTGCTTATCATGATAATTTTAGGTTTAACTCTCATCAAGAACTAGTACCATGGATACTTTGATGGTCTCTATGAAATAGGCATGTCGAAAAGAGTCTTAATCATATTTGTTCTTCAAGCAAGAGTTTCTGGTATGACAAGGTACTTCGTTCGGTTAACATGAAAACCTGCCAAAATAGAAGCATGTTATGTGCTTGTGTGAGTACGCATCATTTTTGCTAAATTTTCATGTATGGCTCCTTTTTTTTTTTTTTTTAGCAAACTTGCAATGAAATGCAGTGCTGGCTATCACTGGCACAGGTTTAGGTTTTGTAGGTCTTCTATATGCCTGAGTAATAGGAATGTATGTAGATTTTTTTTCTTTTTTCTTTTAGAAGCCGCCTCCCTTGATTTTTCTTTGAAGATATATCCCTGTACATGCATTTTAGCTGTCATTACAATATTGATATTTTCATTTGACTGTGATATGGGTACCATCTACTTAGGAAAATGGCAAGATGCTATGCATGAAAACATCTAAAGAGATAACCACATGTTTACAAATGGACATCCTTTTTTCATCAACCATATGAAGGACAAAAGCTATGCTGATAAAATCTGATCACGCTTGCCCTATTCATGCATGATCCATGTGAAAATCACGTGATGCCAGTTCCAGTGGTTTATTTATTCTGAAGGTGCCAATTTGTATATGGTTGGCTTTCATAATGCAGATATGGCCATACCTTTCACATGAGGTCAACATTGGTTTCTTGGTGTAGCAATAAACTTCCATTCTACACTCTCATCTACAGAAGTGGGATATGAGGCTTTAACCCTTGCCAATTGCAGAATTTTTATAGTTGGTAAGACTGCTTAAGACTTAATAATCCAATTCGTAAATTTGTCAGAGCGTTGGTGTTTTGTAGCGGCCAGAATGTTCCATGCTTGCACTGTGTTCAATATTGCATCATTCTAGATAAAGTCTTGATAGATTAGTGTTTGCATATTATCTGCATAATCCTGCATTTGAAGAATACCATGTCTATGCCCTTAAAATTTACAGTACTGCTCTGGAGATTATGCATGTGCTTCAGTCCAATGCATCATATGCTGCTCTAGTACAACTTCCAAATTTTCGATCATATTCATGGCGTTTGTATGTTCAACTGCTACCCTATTTACCTTCAAGTTCATTTTGAACAATCATATTTTACTTTTGTGGTGATTTCTGTTCAGTGAAGTCATGCATCCTCAAAACTGCATTAGTTCCTGTTGGCTGTGCTGACTATGTTCTTTCTTCTTCCTATCTCTGAGTCCTATGAAAAACTTGTTGTAAAATATGATTTCTGATTCATGCCTTATCATTCGAGTCATATTTGTAGAACCATAGAAAGATTATTGAGAAGAACATAACATTTGCTTGTCTTTTTGTACCAAATTCTCTTATTTTTTGGGGAAAACTCATTGTTATTTGGAATGATCCATCAACTCAAATAATTCCCATAACAGTGTCCTAAAGCTGCTTTTTCCCTGATAAAAGCCAGGATCTGCACATTTCTTAGATTATCTATTTTCTTGCAGGTCATTGAGGACTATCAGCTGATTTGCCTGTTGTTATCGATGAATTTTCGGGATTTTGGAACTTCTAAAACTCAACTCAACTCATCTAAGCCTTTTCCCAACTACATGGGGTCGGCTACATGAATATGCTTCCTTCGCTCCAGTACCAAGTCAACATTTAAATTACAAATAGTTATATCTTTTTTAATTATTTTTGTCCATATTAGTTTAGGTCTAACTCTATCTCTATCCTTACCATGAATTGTTAAAAATCACTCTTTCTAACTTGAGCATCTAAAGGTCTACGTTGTATATCTCTAAACCACCGTAATCGATTTTCTCTCATTTTATCTTCAATTGGGGCTACTCCTATCATTTCTCTTATATGCTTATTTCTAATTCTATCTTTTAAAGTTTTACCACATATCATCTTAACATACGCATTTTTGTTACACTAATTTATTCACATGTTGTTTCAATATTGTCCAACTCTGTTCCTATAGCATAGCTGGTCTAATAACAGTTTTATAGATTTTGGAACTTATGTTGTCTCTAATTCCTATTCTCTCATGCAAGTATTCGTTTGATTTTGTTCCAGACTACTAGTATCAGGAAAAAATCTTCATGCTTCTGATTCCTCCTCTTCTTACATCATAGATGGTAGTAACTGGCTTCTTGATTGTATGAAACCTTTTGCAAGATGGTTCATATTATATGTTCCCAGGACAACAACAACAACCTAATTGACCAGTCATAGTCTTCTTTTTCGTCTATTTGGTCTATCAATACCCAACCTTGACTAAATATGGTCTAGCCCAAATTAAAGACCCTGGAAAGATTTTGAATTATTTTAACGGATTATTGTTAACTACAATTTTATTTTTGATAAATATTTCTTGTGATAATAACTCTAGAATGCTTGCAAAATAATGTCTTACAATGTTCTGACAAGCAAGGATAATTAAGGTTGCGATTACTTTTCAAGAACATTTTTTCTATTTTCATCTTCTAAAAGTAGTTTATTATCTATTTTTGATTTTGATGAAATGTGTCTGGTAACTCAACTAATCTAAGTCTTTTCCCAACTACATAGGGTCGGCTACATGAATCTGCTTTCTCCCCTCTACTCTATTCAGGATCAAGTCGACATTCAAATTATAAATAGTTATATTTTTTTTATTTATTTTTGTTCATGTTAGTTTAGGTTTCTCTACCTCTATCTTTATCATGGATTGTTAAAAGATCACTATTTCTAACTAGAGCATCTAAAGGTCTACGTTGTATATGTCCAAATCACTGTAATCGATTTTCTCTCATTTATCTTTAATTGGGGCTACTCCTATCATTTCTGTTATATGTTTATTTTTAATTCTATTTTTTAAAGTTTTATTACATATCCATCTTAACATACGCATTTTTGTTATACTTAATTTATTCACATGTTTCAATATTGTCCAATACTCTTTCCATATAGCATAGCTGGCCTAATAGCGGTTTTATAAAATTTTTCTTTTAATTTAATGGAAAGCGCTGATCATACAATACTTCCGAAGCACCATCCACTTAATCTATTATGTTTTAACTTTATGATTTATATCTTCATCTATTTTACCTTCTTGCTAGATAATTGATCCTAAATACCTAAATTTTTGACTCCTTGATATCCTTTGACTTGCAATCTTCACTTTTCTTCATTTGTATTTCTACTCCCACTAAAATTACATTTATGTATTCAGTTTTAGTTCTACTAATCTTAAAACCTTTAGATTCTGAATGTTCTCTTTAAATCTCTAGCTTAGCATTTACTCCAGATTTAGTTTCATCAATCAATACTATATCATCTGCAAATAACATACATCATGGGATATCATTTTGAATATGTTTGGTTAATTCATTCATAATTAATACAAAAAGATATGGACTTAAGGCGGATCGTTGATGTAACCTAAAGTAATTGGAAACTCACTAGTTTCTCTATTGTTGTTTTAACAATAGTTATTGCTCTATCATACATATCTTTTATCAATTCTATGTACCTTTGGTAACTTCTTTTCTCTAAAATCCATCATATTATTTCTTTAGATATTTTATCTTACACTTTCTCTAAATCAATAAAGACCATATGAAGGTCTTTTTTTCTTTTCCTATACCTCTCCAATAAATAGCTTCCATTGTATAAATCCAAATTGATTATTTGATATCAAGGTTTCAGCTCTTATTTGATTTTCTATTACTTCCATAATTTATTATATGACTCATTAGCTTAATCCCTCTATAATTTGCACAGTTTTGAATATCTTCTTTATTTTTGTATATGGGTATTAATATGCTTTTTCACCAATCATTTGATATTTTTTTAATTGCTACAATTCTGTTAAATAAATTGGTTAACTACATCACTCCAATTTAAGTCTGGTAAATGAAATAATTTTTTTTTTCTTCTGTTTTCTACTTTTGATATAAATGATGAAAATAAGGGGAAAACTGTCACTCATATGTGTTCTCTAATTTTTAGTTTCTATTTTTTTTATTTTGATGAAAAATGGTGAAAATACCTTTAAACTGTTTTCAGTTTAATAAAATTTTAGAGATATGTTTTATAAGAATTGTTTTTCATTATCAGTAACCAAAAGTGTTTTCATAAGAGTTTTTTGTACTAAAAAACGACACCCACCCTGAAGTTTTTCGAGTCTGCAATTGTGGGAAAACTTCAGCGGGATTTTATCTCAAACTCTTTGGTCGGTAGCCAATTTTGGTACAGCCTGTGCTCTTCTGCCTTGCCTTTTGACCTTGCTTCTCTGAATTTCAAGTAAAGGTTTAATGCTCGGTCACTCACATTCTGGATCTCGTTCCTTCTACATAATCTTCTATATGACATAATGTTCCTTGGTTTTACTTTATATAAGGTTTTCATCCTAGCTCATTTGTCTCCAAGGAATCCTGGTATCTGTAATGATATTTGGAATGCATCCCACTTTCACCTTTAAGATATCCAAAGTATGGTGTCATTCAGCATTGTACTCTGCCATTTGAATTTGCTGATTGAGATGCTATTTTTGCTAGTCAATTTGAAATGACCTAGTTCGTTCATTTCTCACTTGTTATTATGTTTGAGCATGAGCCATGGAAGCCCAAAATCTGCTGTTCAAAATGTTTACTGGAAACTTCCATCTCTTTGACAGCGGTACAAATTATTACCTAATATTGCTTCTGCAAAATTGTGTTTCATTTAGCCTTGTTCTGGGTTTGCTTGCCATTTTTATTGATCCTGTATTAAACATGGAAAACATGGACCTTCAATTTTTACAGAAGTTACCACTGGCTTGATCTTTTACCATATGTGCATCATGAGATCCTTATTTATTTCTTATGTACCTAGAAATATCTATACAAACTGTTTTACATGTTCACTTGATGGAGATATTCAAGTATATGTGCAACAATTTCATTCATCCTGTAAAAACCAATTGAAGATGTAATTTTTATAAGTGTTTCTTTTTGGGGGTTCTGATTTCAGGAGAGCTAGAGTTATGACTAGTTCAGTTTTGTTATGCTTTATTGATACATATCTAGTGCATTCACCTGATTTCTTGATTATAACCACTGATGGTTAAGGTTATTGTGAATACACAGGAATGGGTTTCTTGCAAGTTAGCTCTGGTAAGCATAATTTTTTATATCGCAACATAATCATTCTATCCTTTAGTAATAGATGTTAGCTTGTCTGTATGTGTTTGCTTACACAATTTTTGAGCGGTATACGAATTGATCTGGATTATTATTTTTATTTCAGATCATGTCCCCCTGCAGGTGGTTTATAATTCTTTTATCTGTTACAAATATTATTTCTTATCATTTATTTTCATTGTATTTTTTGCTTATATCGATGCTTGGTTATGGTTCTAGATTATAGATATTCTCGACATAATATTTGTTTGATGACTAGCAGAATCAGCAATCGGAGATTTTTGCTGATGCTTATGAATTACCAGCTGAAAATCAGGGACTGCACTGTTATGACCATAGGAAAACGATTTTTCTGCAGGCTCCGACGACAAGGCCCTCACCTCTCTCAGGTGGATACAGTCAGCAAGGTTTTCGTCCCCGTGGACCTACAACGGCACCCCAGTGGGGACCTCCAGCAGCAGTACCCACGCGCCCAACGATGGGTTATGATTACCAGCAACGAGGTACATATCCACCACCTCAGACAACACAATATCCTCAACCATATGGTGTCTATTCACAGCAGCCCCCCCCTCCAAGAGGTGGCTGTAATGCAGGTTGGGATCAGAGGCAAGTAGCTCCTGTTCAGAACACACTTCCAAGTGGTGGCTATGACTACTATGGTCAAGGTGGCCCAGCAACTGAAAACCAACCGTCTAACACAATGCCCAACCCTCTCTAGCATCAACCCCTGCTCCTGTGAACTATAACTATGGACAGTCCCAAGCTCCGACGTATGGACAACCAACACCTTATGCACAGGCTGCCCCTACACAGCGGAACTATGGCCAGGGCTATAATGAACCAAAGTACGATAACCAAGCACCTAGCCAACAGTTCTATGGGCAACAACAACCTGTGACCTCACAGCCAGGAGGTGTCTATGGGCAACAACAAGCAAGTGCACCGCAGCCAGGCTACGTTCAACAACAGACTTACAGTCAGCCGTCTTATGGTGCACCATCTCAAGAAATGCCTCCTCCTTATGGGCCACCCAGAACAAGCCAGCCAGGAGATCCTATGTATCCTTCCTCCTATGGGTCAGCGCGCCCGCTCAACAATCATATCCATACGGTTCAAATGCACCTTCTCAGCAGCCAGCACCTGCTTATAATCAGGCTTATGGACCAACATCAGGTGCTATGGATGGCTGTACGCAACCTCAATTAGCTGGTTATGGCGGTGGTCCTGCTTACACACAATCTGGTGGTTATGGGCAGTACCCATCATCCCAGCAAGGTTATGGTGATCCAGTCGCCGGCAATGTGAATTATGGGTATGCTGATGCAGGTCATGGCAATAACGTCCCAAGTTCAGGATATGGTGCACCACCACCAGCAAGCGGTCAGCCAGGTTATTCTCAGCCGCCATCAAACTCATTGGGCTACTATGATCAATCCGTTCCTTGCAGTCAGGTTTTGGCAGTCATTCAGGGACTGCGCCAGTTGGTTATGTGAAGAGCGCGTCTCCCAGCCGGGATATGGAGGCCAGTATGATTCTGCTCAGATGCATGGTCACCATTGATGCCACTACCGCCTTTTTTTTAGAGCATTTGATGCAGTTATCTTATGACATCAAAGATAGTATTCTAGATTTGTGTTTTAGGCAGTTACATTTCAGAGTATGTTTTCGGAAACTCTTGTTTTATTTCCTGTCACGTAACAGAACTGGAGAAGAATATCCAAACTATCCTTGAAGGCTAATTTATGCCATCAGATTTTTATATCCCGTCACGTAACATAACTGGAGAAGAATATAACTATCCTTGAAGGCTAAAGGTGATTGCTGCCTTGGAAGACCAGGCGTTCCTTAGAAGGGAGTTGCGAATGACGTTTGGAGAAATTGTTGCGGACGGACGAACTTTCAAAAGGTCCACGGACAATTCCTTCTCAAGTTAAATTTTAATTTGGGTGAGATCTACTCGCGTTCCATTTCCTACCAATCTTACATTTTGGGGAAGAAATTAGGCTGCAATTAAGAAATAGGTGGGAGGCCTACCTTCAGCTCAGCAATTTTATATCCTCAAATATAAAGCTGTCCGTATGCACAAACAAAAATTTGGTGCTTGGTTTTTTAAATACGGCGCTATTTTTCATTTCTCTTTATAAAAAAAATTATTCTTTTATAAAATATGTTTGGTGATTGAAAAATAAAAATATTTTTCTTAAAAAATACAATCCTAAATATCAGAAAACCTAAATTGAACTAAAGATATTTCATCATTTTTCTTAAAATAAAGAGGAGAAAAGAAAATAAAAGTCAGAGAGCTTAAAAATATAAGAGTAAATAATACCTCTTTAAACTTTTTCTCTCATTTAAAAAATCGATTTTCTTTTCACTTATTAAAGACATTTTTAGCAATAAAAAAAACAAAAACCATTTTTAAAAAAAATAAAATGAAAATAGAAAATGTATAACCGTTCGAAATGGTTATACTCCTACCTCCTGCCATCTCCTAAAATCTTCAGCATTGCTACCTTAGAGAACCATCTCATAAAAGTTCGGTGCTGTAACCAGTTGACAACAACGTC
This sequence comes from Calamus simplicifolius, assembly GCA_900491605.1. Taxonomy (NCBI): domain Eukaryota; kingdom Viridiplantae; phylum Streptophyta; class Magnoliopsida; order Arecales; family Arecaceae; genus Calamus; species Calamus simplicifolius. The sequence goes on from UESW01004511.1 coordinate 91,238, forward strand.
GGTCATCTGCCTTTGCCAACCATGAGAACTAAAATTATTAGGGCCTAACATATATGGATACTAAAACCGATCATTCATCACCACATACGCAAGAACTGGGTTTGAAACGAGCTTCTCGTAATTAACCTGGGAATTTACCTAGGTAAACCCAGAGGGTATATGAACCTGTTTAAAAGACATTACCAAAGCAATATTTTATCATCCAATAGTTAGTAAATTACACTAATAAATATGATAAATTTTAATGATTATAAAGTGCAGACCCACAAAAGAACTTCAGCAAAGCTTGTAAATTGTCAACTCGAACTCAAAAATTGCTTACCCGTATTTCACTCTCGCTATATCTAATGATTGCAAACAACATACAAAATCATATAAACTTTCTGTATTTTTTCCCTCATAAGAACATTGGAGCATCATCCAGGCAAATCGCAAAAGAGCTAAGTAGGCTAACTTTTGTGCACAAACAAAGAACCTTAAGTGGGATCAGATCAAACATAGACTCTGGTTGTGCGCCTGTACTGCAACCTCTACAAAAACAGGAAAAATTAGCCGCGAATTGAGAAAAGAAAAATAAGGGAACATCATCTGGGCCATGCTTGATCTACACATTCATCAAACAGTCCATCCTACTTAAATGCCTGAAATGCACCAGCATACGTTGATGCAGGGTCCATATGAGGTGGATGAAGTTGGTGATTCATGTTGCAGTAGGTGGCTTTTGCCTACATGAGCGTTTATACATAGCATGTTTCATTATGAAGAACAAAAAAGCTGGAATCTATTCCCTACCCAAAGATTAATGTCACGCCCAGACCAGAGTTTTAAGACTCAGAACTGCTCATGGTTTTTATATTTTCTAATCAAATTTGTTCATTCTCCATGTTAACATCTTATTGGCATCTCAAAACTAGAAATCCTACCTCAAGCTAACTTTCTTCATCCACCAGATGGTTGCCTCTAAGCCAATTCCAAGATCCATTAAAGGAGCCATATCATCATTAAGCAATAGAGGTAAGGGGGAACCCTGTCACAGACACCACAGAAAGCACACCCACATCATGATCAGCAGTCAGATGATTGATCTGAGTATCACTAGAAGTTCATTTGTCATAAAAAGGTAGTTTTGCATGCATTTATAAGATTCACAATTTTGGATACAGAAGATAAAACATTGGAGTAGTGCCACCAACTATCAGCTACAAGAGAGGAACAGCCATAACACAGGCATGTTTGACTTGCAACAAACTTTTAAAGGAGATGAACTGAGGTATAGAACTACAGCTTCATGAGAACATGGATCACAAATCTGAAGTTCAGAAGCTAACTCAAGAACTAGAAGATTAGAAAGGTTGATCACTTCCAAAAAAAATGCATTACTGCCAGCTATATTTTCGTGAAGTAGCCCATGTGATAAATGCAGCAATAGCAGAATAACATCAAGCTATGATGATAGCCTAGAAAGTACACTCAAATTATTTGTAACATATGCAACACATGCAGTTCAAGATGAAGAAATAAAATCAAGCTATCTCTATCATAAAATTAACACTGTATATCCAAACCTCTTCCTGAAGAAATAATCTCAACTGGATTCCTTTCAGTTTGAAGAAACTCTCACACAGAACCTTTAACCTGCCAACCTACAGAGATCATGGCAAAATAGCTTCAAAGTTACAAAATCATAAAATAAAACGTGACATAAATCAATCAAGAATGACATATAAGCCAGTGTTGTTGTAAGATGTAATTAGATTTCAAAGAACAGAAAACCAACTCTATTGTGTTGCAACTTTTCATCAGTCGTGTTTTACTCAGTTTAGCAATTTAGAGTGAAAAATTTTAAGTTTCAGACCATGACTTACCACACATTTTCTTTTGGTCTCGCAGCTGTAGAGAGATAGCAGGGCAGATGAGAAGGGATGTTGTTTATGCAATGTTGCTCCACTACAGTGAGCGTTTGTCACCAAGGGAAAACAAAATATGACAGCCACCAGCACAGTATGGATCAAAGATTGCCAGGAAGTAAGAAAGTCCCACCTTCATGGATGGAGTCAACGTTGACTCATGGTAAAAGAACTGAATATATTCAAGTGATCTTTGGAGCTGCACTAAGGTTGAAGTGATGCTGGTTCAATTTTGGTGGCAGTAGCTATCTAGGATGTGCAGAATAGACTCAAGACAGTCCACTGATAATCTTACAGGCTTAAATTAGTGTTAATGGATCTTAAAAGATGGAAGACTTTAGAAATCTCCAAATAAAAAAGTTTTGAACAAGCTTACTTTGACAGAGGATAATTTCCTTAATATATAAATGCAGTGCAATAAAGAATTTGGCTTGGATGACTTAGGTGAGGATTATTCAGTATAATGATGATTATACACATAGACATCTTAGCGACAGAGCTATAGCCATATAACAAAGACATGAAACTAGGCTATTTTGGGATTTCAATTATATCGGACAAGTCAATCTCCAGGTGTAGCAGGAACTCACAACATGACTCTACGATTTGCTAGACTTTAAGATTACTTAGACATTTTCTGATTAAAACAACGACCAAAATATTATACCATTTCATTGCTGATCAAGCAACTTTTGATCCAAGAATGCATACATGGCCTGAGAAAACCACTCAGGTGCTGATGCCCATACATTATTGGTTGAGTTATTCCTGGGAAGCATTTTTCACATGAAGTCCAAGTTGATGGGAAATATTAGATTTCAGTAGTTCAACAAGTGGTTAAATTGGGACTATCAGTGCAAATAAGCTACAAATCCATATTATAGTCTTCCATTTTGCCTCCTAGAGTTATGATCCATTGCGAGGACAACTTGATAGGAAAAGGATTTAATCCATCCACCAGTAAAGAATTTGAATATTTGTAGATACTTGAACATCCTAAGAGTAATTTTCTTTTACAGATTTGGGGCTCTGAAGATGTAAAGATAGATACCCTGTCCAAGTTAAGGACGATTAACCCAAGGACATTTAACAAGGGAAGAGAGAGAGAGATTGGAGGACTTATATGAATTTAGATGAGTAAGTTTTCATAAAGATCTTTTGCAAATACTTTCAGGGAAAAATGAGTTCTATAGGCTAGTGTTTGAGGGAAGAAAGTTTAGAGGGAATTGAAGTCTCCTTTTGAAAGAAGCAACCGATTTATGTGTTATGAATACTAATAAAAGAAAAGCCTGACATAGCAAAAGAACTGAAGAGAATTCATATTCTCCTTGTTTGCTGCATTAAGGCAAATATGAATGATAAAGACTTTTAATATGAAGAGTAGGAAGAGGGTTATTTTTAATCTGTGCTTTATGCTCTTCTAGTAGAGGTCACCTTGCTAGCATACTACTTCTAAGGAAAAAACATAACTGTAATCTAATTTCATAATTACTATCTCAGAGTCAGTATGTCTCTTAAGTTATAAAGAAGACAGAAAAATAAAATATAGTAACAAGTGTTTAAGTGCTCACAAAATTCGAAAAAGGCATACATACAGTAGTTGTAGGTGGTATTTTCTTTGTCAAGGGTTGCTTCTCTCCAATGGAAGCTCCCACACATTTCAAGGTGATACCTGCCAGAAACAAAAAAAATGCTAATCATATCAAAATAACAACATTTATTTGATATATAAGCAATGCTTGAAGTCATACAAACAAGTCTGGAAGCCATTTTCTGTGGTCCTGGTATTCCACAAGATGGCTTCTCGTCTTCGATGCCATGTAGTGCCTTAAGCTCAGAAAACCTGTATTAGAAATTATTTGGGAGTTAGAGAATGCCAGTCTCATGGCTTCATTCAGTGGGATTGTTAACAGTATAACAAATCTGAGAACAAAAGATGCAAATATAGCACACTACAACTAGCAAGATCTGATAGGATTGGTTGCTCTTTTGGTCAGTAGCTGACAGCAACTGCTGCAAGCTGGCAGATGGTAACGTAGCTAACATCTCTCTCTCACACACATGCGCACGCACTCGTGCGCACACGTGTGTTCTTGGCACTCACTTTTTAGCCAATAATGTTGACAATTAGTAAGCAGGTGTTTATACAAGCAACCCTCTCTTGCACCATACGAGGCCATTACATAGTTAACCATCATATGGTAAGAAGTTTTTTAATATTTTGATTCCTTTAGAGTCACTTATTTCCATGTCAAGATGATATCTTATCATCTCCTATCTTTTGAAAACACAATATGATACCTCATCAAAGTTGCACGATAACTCTGACGATTAATAATGCATTATATGAGAAGCTTATCACATGTTTCTTGATACATATTCTGACCTATTCTGGCTTATATTTTTTTTCAAGTTTCAAGTATCCATAACATGTTAAGCCAAGATAGATCTTGCAAATATTTGAACCGAGCACAAAAAAAAGTAATAAACTACCTAGGGTGAAGTTGCTTGATCTCCTCTGAATCATCTGACTGCATCTTGGCCATGACAAGACGGACATATCTGAAACAGTTGCTGGATTAGAAACCATACAAACTAAAATATTTATTGACAAGAAATTTTCAAAAAAGAAAAGGTCAATGAGCTGTAAATCTTAGAAGAAATTCTATGAAAGTGGAATCCACATCTGGTATTAGGGCTCAAAAGATTCATAGCAATGCTAAAAATATTTTAAAGGAGAACTTGATATTTTGCTGTCACAGTAGAGATTTGCCATCTATAATACTTGACAGCATGGTATGCCATACTGGTATATACTGCCCCATACCAAGTATGTAGTACCATGCGAGTACTGAAACAAGACTTGGTACAAGATGCATGTCCAGTCTTGGTACATTAAATCAACTAGTACTGAATATTGGGTATACCAACACTATACTAATGTGGAACCGGCATAGGGTCCGATACTAAATGACAAACCTTACTTAATCGCATCAAAAATCATGTGTTAGCTGATTTTGTACCATGCCATGATCGTGCTGCAAGACTGCCAAGATGACATATTAGCATATCATGTATTGGCCTGGATTGAGTATACAAGCTTAATATCTTAGAAATATTGCAATGACATTGTAAGGCATTGCCAGTGAGCCTCAACTAACTCTATATATAAAGAGATTCAACAATGTCATACACCATATGGAGACATGATTAAATATTGGTCCATTTCGTATCATTGCCAACAATGATATTAACTAGTTGTATATATAAAGAGATCTAACAATGTTGTACAGCATATGGAGACATGATTAAATATTGGTTCATTTTGTACATTGCCAACATGATGACAACTAACTGTATATATATATATATATATATAGAGGTCTGACAATGTTGTACACCATATGGAGACATGATAAATATTGGTCCATTTTGTACGTTACCAATATGATATGTATAAGCTTGACTTAGTTGCACTCAAGAGGTTCTTCATTCAGATTTGGTCAAGTCTAGATTTGAATGATAGGGATCTTACATCAATGTTCTGAGCTGTTCCAATAATCATGTGATTTTGAAACTCATGCTCTATGCATCGAGTGGTCAAAATATATACATATATATGTATATATGTTGTTTCAATATATAGACTGACCGATTTTTTGCCCACTTGATGCATAGCCTAGGATCCAAATCATATGATTCTTAATGTTCAAGCATCTCAAAGATAGTAATCACATCTAACAACTTGGATCATTGATAAAGAACTCCATAATCTAGTGTAAAACCTAACCAAATCCAAATAGACAATTTGCTCAAGTATAGATAAGTCAAGCTATATATATCAATCACAAACATAGCCACTGCACATTATAGTATCAGTCTACATAAGTTAGCAATTTATCATCTGATTATATGCATTTAGAACCCAACAGAACTTCAAATAAACGGTTAAAGATCAACTCACCGAATTTCTGATTCCTTCCTTTCACGTGGGCTAACCTGCATGGTTACGTATATGGTTTACATGAACTGCAGAATGCAATGGATAAAATGACACAAATGCAGTGGCTCACAAAATTCAGATCATACCTCGCTCCCATTTAAAATCTTGGCTTTTGCTAGACGGGCGACCAAAACAAATCTTGGTACACCACCCTTAGCTGGATCAACTATGGGATTCTCAGAGAGCCTGATGTCCTTTGATAAATTCCCAAGTGTTATTATCAGAAAAACCCAGGGATAAGCATGTTACATAATGCATACAGATCTCCAATAGCTAAATATGACCAATACAGCTTTAACCATGCTCCACAACACAAAATTGTGCCTTATTGGAAAATATTTACTTGAGGGTCTCAGTTCAGATTCATAGAAAAAAAATAGCAACCCTCATTTTGAAAATATGAGATGCATATCTGTGTTATGAAAAATATTATGTAACCTTCTTTGGCAGCTGGAAATCTCCGATCATTTCATGCCTGTTATTTGGGACTCAACTTCATAATACCATAGAAATGCAGCATGATTGTCATGTGTTAGACGGAAATAAGTTGACATTCCACCTAGGATTGCAGACATCCATGCCACTTCCACAAAATGACCAAGTGTCATATCCTACGACACCCCAGTCGATGGTCCATGAATCCTTCACTATACATGTATTCCTCTATTTCAAAAACCCTATAAGAAACAGAAATCTCGGACTCCTTGGCACCTGTTGACCTACAACTAGGTAAACCTGTGGCAGATTCCTTGCCATCTGTACCAGCAAGCCCTTCTTATTTCTCCCCTTTCCAAAATTTCAACTCTGACAACATTCCCCCACCGTGCCCGCACAAACTCATGGCAGGATGGCATAGTGGGCAAAAGGAAGCTGGTTCCAAGCTCCTTACCGACCATTTAACCCGAATTTTGATGGTGAGTTTCTGTCGGATTTCACTGGAAATTCAAATTCAATGATTTTATCCAGGACCAAGGGCCAGGCTTCTATCGATTCGCCATCAGTTCTAAGCTCAGAAAAGTCACCAGAATATGTGATTCACCCTGGAGTGCTAGTGAATCACCAGCATGCTGAAGAGGAGATCGAGGTATCTGTCAATTAGAGCTGCAGTCTAAAGCTTGAGGTCATTTGGGATGTATGACAACAGTCCGTGGTCCCAAGATAATGGATAGGAACTTGAGTTTCACAGTGGGACACTCTTCTTTCCTTCTCCCTTTTCTTTTTGCCATTCACTTAGGATAGACCCCGTATCAAGGTTAGTTTCATTTTACTACCCTTCCTTGCCTTTTTTTCTGGCAGGTTTCAATAGGCCACATACTGTGGCAACACTACCATCCTCCCTGCCAATCTCCCAAGTGTGACTAGAATCAATTCGTGCATGCATAATCATTCGTGACCTATCACTACACTACAGTCCTAATTGAAATTCTATCTTTTTTAGATGACTTAACAAACAAGGAGGCCACTCATAAAGCATACTCTGCATAGGAGGAAGAACCCACATTTACATATTTTGTGAGCCAACAAGGAGGCATCTCAGTAGCCAAATTATTCAGGTTCCCAAAACCAAGAACCATATTATACAGTGGCAACCCTCTACAAGCTGGAAACAGCACAATCGAGTTCCACAAGGATGTATCCAATACAATATTTCACAAGACCTAAAGTAGGTTAAACATGTGCAGGAGGAATCAAGAAGCCTGAATGGAAGTGGATTCCAATGCAAAATCAAAAAATAGTCCTATAAAATGATACAAAGCAAGATCTACTAGAAGGCTAAAAATCCTTATATAATCAGTAAATAAAATTAAGGTCAAACTGATTGGTAGTTGTAAGAATATCATTTACTACGAAATTTGGATATGGAAAAATTTGCCAATAAGCATTTGTTTTAGACAGTGCTATGTAGCAAAAGCTTGTGCTAAAGGCATTTGTAAAAGCTAAGGAATATCTGGAGGAAGAGGCAGGATGGGAACAAGCAAAGAAGCCAGATTTTTGCAAAGAAACCAGATTTTTGCAACTAAGAAGAAACAGTTTAAAGGTTTTTCTAGTCACCAGAGTCAACTAGACCTGCAGTATTAATGTACAACCATGCATTTCACTGAGATCCATGGTATTAATAATGCTGAATATGCACATGCATGTTCAGATGGTTAAACCATTGCCAACCACTTAAAACTTCTAACTAGTGAGTTTCAACACTTTTAATCACTGCTTCCATAGGAAAGCAGGACAACTCAATTACCTCAGTCCGTAGATGCATACAGTTAATACTAGCAGGTGGGGATTCTACTGTACAAATTCATTACCTGGTAGACTTGACCAGCTTGTGCTAAGTACTCTCACATATGCTGTTTTATAGCTAACTTCTAGCAAGAAAATTAACTAGCAAGATGTCCAACTGCTTAAGGTCCAAGCAGCTGAATGCGAATCCTGCTAATATTAAGGTAACAAGAAATCAATACAACATATAGCATTTGCCTGTATATTACCTTTCTCTAGGCAATGAATGAAAGAAGAAAAATAAGCTGCAGCAAAAGTAAGTAACTACATCCATGCTTCCACATAGGATTAATTGATGAAATGATACAAACAATTCTTTAAAGAAAATGAGCTCACCACCAAGCTTGGGAAAGAGTTTAGTGAATCAATAGATGCCAGGTCTTCGATCTCATTACATCCTGAGGCGTGTTGCATTGCAACGGTTAGTCAAAACAAAAAAGCATGGGCTGCTCATCAAGAAGATCATATAATTACCTAAAAGAAGGCAGTATAAAGTTTCAAAGAGCCTACATCAATCATCCAAGAATCCAGAAATGTATATTATCAGAGTGGACATTGAAAGTTACCTAAAAGAAGGCACTGCAAATTCTCGAAAGGCCTCTTAGATGTATCTTTCGTATAATAATCAATTGGTGTTCCTGGACTCGGATGATTGGCAGGGTAGTATATATGCTTCAGTTTATTCTTGTTCAAATGAAATTGCTCCAAGCTGAAGCCAAATCCAAACATTATAATTTTCTTAAGGTCCTAAAGAATCATAAGCCTGACATAACCTACTTATGGGAATCTTTGACATGCCATTATATAGTTATACCTTCTTAGGTAAGAAAGCTTCAAGATTTCATGCCACGAATCAATATAGTTGTCTTCCAAGTTTAAGAGCCGCAAATTATCAAATCCTCGAACACAAGCTGTCAATGGCACAGAAGGTGCAGGCTACATGAAAAAGATGACTCTAATCAATCCTTTCTGCATAAAACTGAGTGGTTACACATGGCAATGGCATTACGCACCAAAAAAATGCTAAGCACAATAGCAAATCACCTCATTGACTCTTTAAGAAGAATGGAAAAAACTGTTTACACATATTCAATACCTGTGCACAATGAGAGATGAACTTTGGATCTTTTGATAGGTAACCCAAAACCATCATTCTTCAAGGTTATGATACCACAGGCTCATAGCTAATTAAGATGACTTGTTTATGAATATAATTAGAATTTGAATGAACAGACAATTAATACATGCATACTTAATTACAGAAATGATTTATAGCTCGACAGGTCACCTGATAATCCAGAGGAACTAATAATAGGGGAGATGACTACTTTTTACCTTACTAATTGAATTAAGATATAACAATGCAATAAGTACAAAAAAATATTTGGAAAAAACTTTTTAATGATCAGCTTGTAACTGTTAGTGTCATCTCTGAAGCTCAACAACTGAGTACTATCACAGACAAAGTGGATCTCAGTGCTAACCGTGATTGTCCTTAACTTATTTGCCATTAAATGAAGCTCTTCAACTGCAGGAAGTGACTCTTTAAGTATTTCAACCTGTTTCCAACCAAATCAAAAATGGTTTTCAATATGGCAAGACGAACAACAGTAGCCAACATGAATAAGGAAGATTATGAAGCATCACCTCTTTCCATGTCATGCCACAATTATTAAGAACCAAAATACAAATGTTTTGTAGCAAAGGAAGTTCCGCTACATCATGTTCCATGAAATTGTTTGTTAAATTGAGAACTTGAAGTGCTGGTAAGGCATCACAAGGGAACCAATGTCCTGCAACATAGTAGCACCTTAACATTAATATAATTGACAAGAAGCTTCCTGAACCTATATAATGCCAATTTTCCATCTTAAATATAGATGTATTGGCCACATTGAATTGCCTTCTTTTCATGTCAAAAATATTATAGAAGTATTCAATAAATGATCCTATAATAATTTATCCTTCAAAGTCATTTTAAATTATGATCTATGAATCAACAAAGAGCGAGAATGCTGTGTGCAATTTAATGAGTTCATGCATATTTTCTATGCGATGCATAACAGAAGTTCATGCAATTTAAAAGTTGCTAAACAGAGAAAGAACATAAACACCCTCATAAGTCCTGACTACAGTGATGTTTTGTATTTTCTGATCTTTCAGCCAAACAAGCAATCAGAAACAGCTACTCCAGGATCATTTTTTAATATAAAACAGAAATCACACTCCACCAGACATGGTTATACATGTTTATATTCCCTCATGCTATAAACTTAAATTCCCTTGCACTTCTCCTAAACTACAAAATGGATATTCAGACAAATCAGAGGTTATGATTAACATTACACACTTTTCTTAGTAGAAAAATTGAAATTCCTAGTACATTTCTTATCCTAATTTATTTTATTTATCAGGCTTCCTTGTTACAATGATCAAAATACTCTGGATATAATGAGAAGCATGATGTAACCCTAGTTTAGCTTCCTCATGAGTTAGAATACTGTTGTAACTCAGCTTCAGTCATGCTAGTGATTTTGACTATATTTAGGTGTCCAGCAATAATTTGGAACTGTGTCAAGCAACTTTGTCTATTTTAGTAAAAGTTGTTCCATAAGTATTTACTGCTAGAACGCTTGGTACAGGGATGTTTTGCTCCTATAATATACGATTTTGGGGTAGTTCATGATAGTAAAATACTGTAAACAGTCAACTTATAAAACTAAGTTGTGATGGTGTGATCCTTTATTTTGTGGATCATTTTAATGCCCATAACCATGATATTTTTCATGAACACAATTGTGAAAATGAATATAATATAGCATTATAGGATACTCAAAGCAAGGATCGGAAGTGTCAGTTGCACCATCCTAAACATAATGCATGGACCGAGGTCAATACTACTGTGGCTTGTATGTCTTGGTTTGGCCAAATGTGGCCTGAATTGTTTGGGTAAACCTTTAAAACCCCCTTTTTCTTTTGCATGTGTGTTTTTTCCACCATTTGAAGCAGAAACAACCAGGGAGAGGGATTTTGGAGGTCAGAATGATGAGGAATTGCAAAATTGGATCACAACACCTGATCTGGGACTGGAAACAAGCTTCTCGCTAGGGGAGCTCCTAACTACATTTTGATGTTGATACTTGCCTATATTTTTAGTGTATTTATGGTTGCAAGTTATGTTAAGTTGTGTGATAAACTAGCACTAGCAGCAAATCAGCACTAGCTGGATATGATGACTAGGGGCTAGGGCATTTATATCAATAAAATACAGCATAAGGAAAACAATTTGGAGGACAAAATAAACCTTATAGGGTGCTGACCAATACTCTTTCTCAATATAGCGTGCAATATGGTAGGATACCATACTGGCCTGCCATTGATACACCCCCATGCCTTGATATTTATATCCTTGCTTCGAAGCTTTAAATGAAGAAGCTTTGAAACATCTTACATGAAAACCTAGACCAGGTCTATGGCACTTCAATCGTGCTGATTAACATTTTCAAGGTTTTCATGGTTGTAATTAGTAAACAAAGAACTAAGGTAAAGGCTAGAGCTTTAATTTGCAATTGACACTACTGAGAAAGAGCATAATGCCTTTTCTGCAGCTATGGATTTGTTGATTTTTTATATTCAATATTTAATTGTTCACGATCTTGAAAAATGAAGTGATCATGGTGTATTCCTGTTTTACATACATATAAATAAACATAAATACTTATTTATGGCATAAAAAGAAACTAAAAGACACATACGAGGTCTTGGAAAGCAAGAAAACAAGTAAAAGCATTCATAAGAGGAATTATTTAAAGAAGAAACTGTTTCATTATCTTCAAAGTCTGAGCTAGTTAAATATAACAAGAAAGGTTAGGTGCTAAAAAGCAATGGTATTCATTGTGTTCTCAAGCAAAACATACTTGCCATTTTGAAAGTAGATTTCCTGTCAAATCAAGCTCCTTAAGATCTGTAACAAAAGCAAAATATTCATTAGTGACAGCAAAGATTTAACATTAACAACAGACTGCAAGATGCTATAGTAAAAGTTGTGGAGAAATGCACAACTCAAAGTTCAGATGTACAGGTGAAGGGTGATGATAAAGTTTCATGTAGGGAAAAAAAACCCAATAGAACAATGATGACAGCAAAAAAAAAAAAAAAAATCAAGATTCTATCCAAAGGATGGAAGGAGATGGGACTCTAAACTATTTTAGATAGACCTACAGAAGGATTTTCAGGCTAAGAGGTATATGATTCAAATACAATTTCTACCTTAAGCTTCATCAGTAACTTAACCCCCCAAGCCTGAGCAACAATGGATCAACACTTTGCAACTTTGTCACACTTTGCCATTAAAGTGCATTCACCAAGACAGGTTTTCTAGTTCACTTTCTGATACATTGATGCGCTGAACCATTTCTCGATCCTTCTTTCTTTGCATTAATAATGTGATCTTTGTAGTACAATAGTTCTCATATTCACTTAATAATTCCCCAATCATCTTAACCAGTCATTAGCATTTTACCACACTCACTAACCTATATAACATGTTAACTGATCAAATTAGAAAAGGTCGTGGGGTTAACATGGATCATTAAACTTCATTCCCATTATGTCTTGGAAACTTTATAGCATACAAATTAATTGTTGAGGGTTCAAAGATTAGATCTCTTTTCCGGAAAAGAATAATTAAATCCATGTGTTGGATAAGCTAGCTAGCATCAATACAAGTTTTTGCCTAACAAAAACAAATGAGGCAAATCAAAACTATGGACATTGATGAAATTTAGAACATCATCTTGATCATCTTGAAGTTTGTAGAATTTAACATGATATCAAAGTGATAAACAAAACCACTCTTACAGGTAATGTGCTGCAATCGAGAGTAGAAACCGCAGTGGAAAAGAAAATTTACTTGGAACTAGAGCACTGATCTCATGTGAAGGTCCAATCAAGCTAACTCCCAAATAAGAAAGCGATGCCCCGTGCAACTCCTCAAAGTGTTTTAATTTTTCTTGAACTTTATTTTTTCCCACAAGTTGTATGGATACACGTTTCTTGCTAGTTGAAAGAACATACATTTCATCTGCATAATTGGTCACCAACATAGTTTCAATGAAAGTTCTGAAACAGGTAAGAATAAATAAACATCAAACATAAAGTATAGGAAAAATGAAGTTCATATACTAGGAAATTAGAATGAACATTTCAAAGGCATTTGAATTGAATTCTTAGAATTCTAAAAACTAAATCTTTAATTCTCTCAAAATTTTACCACAGACATCAGCAAACACTTTGCCAGCCTTCTACAATCGAGCTAACATTGCTATCTTTTAGTCAGCCGAAAGCTTCTAAGGAAAATTTTCTGGCAACCTTTATATTTGCATCAATTCGAGATTACAAATAAAGACTTTCTAGCATATTTAAAGAAACTAAAATGCCTCCAGCAAGAACCTGTTTCTCTACTGCGAGGTGACCAACCTTTGCATCCATATCCAACACCATTGATGCCATCTCAGGAACCTATCGGCGCAAAAGATAAACCCTAAACCCTATCGATAGCGTTTTTCCAAGCGCACTGCGTGCTCCATCACAGTTCTAAAACTCAGAAACCTTATCAAAATCTTTAAAAAAACAGAAAGAACTTTTTCTTTTCCTTTCTTTTCTTGGTTTTGTTAACTCTAGTTCGATCTCACCCTCTTCTTCCTTGGTGGAATCTCCTCGGTACCGGAGATGGAGTGCTTCGACGAATGAGATCCCGGCGCTGAGATTCTTAGGGCGGACGAATGACGCCGACCTCTCGCCGGCGGCGCGAAGTACCGGATCCCATTGATGGATCCGTCGTGCTTCCCCTCGCCGTCGTCCCAGTCGACGCCCACCCATGCCCCGGCATGCCCCTCCACCGCTCCGACGTACCGCACCGTCCCCATCCGCCCGGGATTGCCGATCGCGTGGACCCTCTGGCCGACCCGAAACCCGGCGTCCTCCTCCGCTGCCGAAGCCCCATCGCTCCCATTTGGATCTGATGCCGGGAGCTTCGCGGAGTATTCGTCCATTGCCGCGCGCGTCCACGGCTAGGGCTCCGTAAGATGGCGACTTTTAAGTGCTCGGCAAGGGCTGTTCTATTTCTTTTTATCAGATAAGAAAAAGAGAACCGGGAAGAACATCCCGCCTCCGCCTCGTTGGCACGGTTGGCAAATCACCTCGAAAGGAACATAAACGAATTGCGACTACCTCAAGGATGAATAAAAAAAAAGAATCAACCCGTATCCGTTCTGTTAAATAATCGTCTCAATATTCCAGATCCATATCAGATCGGTATTCAGGATGTTACGTATTTTCAATCCATCCATTATTTAACTTGGCATCAAATTTTACTCTCTTATATAGAACGCCTAACACTAATTTAATTATAAATTAATTATATAGAGGCTTTTGCTGGAATGATCATGATTAGCTCAAATGATTAAAATAAAATTTAAAAAAGGATTTATTACATAAAAATATACAGAAAGGAAGAGCACATGATCAATTCAATCAATAAAATTTTACGGGCCTTATCAAGGTTGGTTGACTCTCAGAAAAGGATGAGGAGTTCGTTTGTGGTGATGAACAGATTAAGATAATCTCAATTGCTAACGTAGAGTGAGGCATTACTAAATACCTTACCTTGTATCAGCACATAGGGTTTTGAGAAGCATTTAAAATATTAGTTAATCAAAACAACCAGTTTGTTGGACAGAATACTGTAAGCAACCCTATTTTAATGAACGATCGATAAAAAAGCATCATAGTAAGCCCTATATATATATATATTTAATAATAATTTTTAAAAATTAAATTAAAGAATGAAATTATCTTTGGATATATTAAACAGGCTTAGTAAGCCATATATAAATTTATTGGTTATGTTGCATGAATTTATCTATTTAATAATTAAATTAATAGGATGCCAATTTTAAATTAGCATGTCAATTCAACATATGATTTATTTATTAATTATATTTAATAATTTAATTAAATTTTAACTCAAACCTATTTACGCTCAATCCAATTCTATTAACTTTATATCTAATTCAAGTTTGTGTTCATGGGTAAATTGCCACGTCTCCTCTTTGGTGTTAGGTAAATGTGCTTGTTGCCACAGGATCTTTCATTCGGACTTTTTTTTTCTTCGAACTAAAAGATATTGTGTAGCACTAGATCCCTTAATCTAGTCAGCCTTCCCCTATCTAGACATAAGTAAATAAAAACTTTTTTATTGAATTCCCATAATATAAGCACACACAAAGATCTATCCCAATGGTTTCTCAGTACATGTGTATCCCTAGTCTGAAGGTATCTGTCTTACAAATATATTTGCAATAGACAGTTCTCCCAACTGCTTGAAAGTTTCCTAAACTTCTAGGAACTTCCTAACCTGAGTCTCAGGCCATACAAACCAACAACCACGTTGATAAGAAAGTTTTGGGAATCACCCAAACTCCCTCTGATAGACAAACTGCCTTTTCCACTTAGACATTCAACCAACCATGGGCGCACCCAATGATCACGTCCATCATTCCATTGGGTTGATCAAACCCTCAGTTTAAGAGCATCGAACCAACTTATGCATGCCCACGGCCTTTTAGCATGCACCCATTCATGCCTTTGCATCTATGCTCCGAGCACAATTCAGCCAATGCCATGTGTCATGGTTTGACCATCGCCATGCAAGACTCCGTGGATGACAACACTTATCTGCATAAAATTTGCCATGGCCACTCCAACCTTGCACAATGGCCAAGTCCACACTCATCTTGGGAATAGAGCGCCTAGCAAAGCACCCACTCTCACTACCCTAGAGGGGCATCCAGCCAACTCCACCCCAATCAATCTGATCTTTTCCTTTTCCCAACTAGCATCACCCTCTGATTCACCTTTCCAATGAATACTTAGTTCGACGATTCTTTTTACCATGGCCCAAAGTCCAATGATCTAAAATCTATTGCACTTCCTTTTCATTTTGTTTCCTCACATTAGGAGGAGCCAGTTGTTCCTGCACTCGAGAAGGATCAGTACTTGGATAATAGGGCTTTAGAAAACTCACATAGAAAGTGAGATGCACTTTCAGCCTTTTGAGCAGGTGCAGCATGTAGGCTACATTTTTCACCCTCTTGATAATCTTGAATGAGCCATCATATCTTGGGATTAACCCTCGATGCGCTCTCTTTCAACTAATCTGCTTCCAAATCTATGGGGTCAGCTTTAGCATGACTCTATCACCCACATTAAATTCCAAGGACCGGCGTCCCTGATCAGCATACTTTTTCATCCGCATCATAGCCTTTTGCAGGCTTTGTTAAGCCTCATCAAACATCTCTTATTGATCCCTGGCAAATCGATAGGCAGCAGGACATAAACCCCTCCTTTTCTGCAAGGTCACTTCTTGAGGAGGTAAGGGGTTGTCATCATGTCGCCAACTCGAATGGACTGAATCCTATAGCAGAGGACCGATCTGATGAAGATTATAACAAAATTGAGTAGAGTCTAGCAACTTTACCTAATTTTGCTAGTTTGCTGAAACATAGTGTTTAAGATATTCTTCCAATAGTACATTCACCCTTTCAATCTGACCATCAATCTGATGGTGATTGGCAGTAGAAAATTTTAACTCCGATCTCATCAATTGAAAGAGATAGGTACAAAACTTACCAGTAAACCGAGCATTCTGACCACGTAATAATCTCCGCAGGCAACCCAAATACCTGACAACATTGCGATAGAAGAGATCCATAGCCACTCCTGCTGGACATTCTTCTAGGGTTGGGATAAAGACATCATACTTAGAGAAGTGATCAACCACTACCAAAATGGAAGATAAGCCATCCACCTTTGGGAATCCATCGATGAAATCCATAAAAACCAAAATCCATGGCTTCACCACAATTAAAAGAGACTATAGTAAATATGCTTCCTTCCTTCTCTCAACTTTATCATGTTGGCAGATAAGACAAGACTTGACAAAAACTTCAATGTCTTGCTCCATCCTTAGCCAGATGAAGGAGCGAGATAAGAGAGCCATCATGCGCTCTCTTCCCGAATGACCAGCCCACTGAGGGTCATGAGATTTCCTTATTAACTGGTTTCATAATCTTCCACCATGAGGAACATATACACGACAACCTTTTGCCATCAAACGATCGTCTTTCAACCAGTACCTCCGAATAACTCCATCTCGAACTTGTTGAAGTAACTTTTGATAACCAGCATCCGATTGAGCCACTTCTCTGATTTTGTTAAAAAAGTCTACTTCAATATGAGAGATAGCAGCAACTATCTCTTGAACACCCCTTCGACTTAGGCATCCGCAATCTGGTTGTGCCTTCCAGGTTTGTGCTCCCAAATGAAGTCATATTCTACAATAAATTCTTGCCAACACGCCTATCTAGGTGATAGTTTCTTTTGCATCAAAAAGAAAGTATTAGCCACATTGTCAATCTTCACTACGAACTTGATCCCCATCAAATAAACTTGCTAAGTTCGCAAATAGTGCACTACTGCAAGCATCTCTTTTCATGGGCAGGGTATCTTTGTTCTGCCTCCTTCAGTTTTCAGCTTTCAAAAACAACCGGATGTCCATCCTGCACAAGAACTCCTCCAACAGCTACATCAAAGGCATTTGTATGGACCTCAAAAGGCTTTGCAAAGTCAGATAACTTCAACACCAGTTCTAAAGAAATGGCTGCCTTAATCTCTTCAAATGCCTTCTAGCAACTTTCTAACCATAGTCAACGTTCGTTCTTCTTCAAAAATCCATCAAAGGATATGCTTTTCTTGAGTAGCCAGTCACAAATTTATGGTAGTAATTGGCTAGCCCAAGAAAACTCCTTAATTCCATCATCTTATTTGGCTTTGGCCATTCAATGATGGCCTGCACCTTCCTTGCATCCATCTTTACCGATCCATTGCCGATAAGGTGCCCAAGGAACTTGATTTCCCCAAGGCAGAACTCATATTTTTCCTTCTTTATATACAAATTATTTTCACTAAACAACAATGTCATCCAAATAAACTACAATAAACTTGTTAATATAGTCATGAAACACATTATTCATCAAATTGCAAAAGTTGTAAGAGCATTAGTCAAGCCAAATGGTATGACTAGAAACTCAAAAGAGCCATACCTCATAACAATTGCGGTCTTCGATTCATCCCCCTCTACAATTCGGACTTGCTAGTATTCCGATCGCAGGTCCAACTTGGTAAAATGAGTGGCCTTAGACAAGCGATCAAACAAGTCTATAATCAGAGGGATCGGATACTTGTTCTTATAGTGACCTTATTCAGGCCTCTATAATCCATACAAAGTCTAAGAGAGCCATCCTGCTTCTCTTGGAACAACACCGAAGCACTGAAAGAGACTTTCGATGGTTGAATCTTTCCCGAGTCCAATAGTTCTCCCAACTGTCACTTTAATTCGGCCAACTCCTTTGAGGGCATTCGATAGGGAGCTTTAGCAGGATGCCTTGTGCCAGGCATAAGTTCAATCTTGTGGTTTACACCACGATGAGATGGAAGCCCCTTAGGAAGCTCTGAGGGCATGACTTCATAGAATTCCTTCAAAATTGCAGCCACCTCCGTTGGCACCCTGCCATCTCCTCTGGGCCCTTCTTCATAATCGCTGCGAGGTAGGTGCCTTGGCCCTTTCTGCAACCATGGGCCAACTGCCTCTCAGAGACCATCTTCACTTTGCAAATAGGATCCTTTCCTTACCCAGAAATAAAGCAAGGCTTCTTCTCATCTCCGATGAGTATTCCACATAAATGTGGGATAATGAAAACTTTGGCGCCAATAAAAAGAGTCATTGCCAAGTATGACATCAAAGTCATCTAGAGGTACCACCATCATATCCAATCGGCCTTCCCAGTCGCCAATGGATATCTTGACATCAAAGGCTATGCCTCTAACGGCCTAAGATTGGGAATTCACCACCTTGATGTAGCTTGAGTGTTTAGACATACTCAAGCCCAAAGTATTGGCCATCTTTTAAGCAACAAAACTGTGAGTGGCATCAGTGTCTACCATAGAAAAGACACGATGCCCATTGATTCCAGTCTAGATAAACATCAGTCAGAGTCAATCCTTTGTCGCTTCTTCTGCTTGAAGGACTCTAAGAAATTGAAGAGGAGCAACTCGTTCAAGGCCTTCCGGGTCTGAGTCACTCCCATTTGCGTCATCCCCAATGAGAGCATTCAATTTTTCCCACTTTGGACAATTCTTGGCATAGTGAAGGCCATTGCAAATATAGCAACCTAGGTGGGGGTTCCCTTTGTCCTTCTTCAAGGAAAGGCCATCTGCCTTTGCCTTCATTTTTGCCTTCTCAAAGTCTTTTGTCTTCTTCCCACCAATATCTTTTTGCTTAGAGGTCTTTTTAGAAAATTTGTTGTTAGGGAAGGATTTGTTGGAAGGATCGGAAGGGCCCTTATTTATCCGAATATCCATAAGTCTTTTCGCAACAGCCAATGTGGCATACAAATCTGTGACCCCTTGCTCCGCAACTCCAACTGGGCCCATGGTTGAAGGCCAAATAAGAAATTGAACAACTTATCTGCCTCTAACATATCCTTAATGTCCAACATGAGGGAACTAAACTCCTTTACGTAGTCCCTCACATTGCCATCTTGCCTCAATTTCTTCAGGGCATCCCTTGCAACCCAAGAGGTATTGCAAGGAAGGAATTGATTCTTCAATTATTGCTTCAAAGCCTCCCAAGTGTGAATCTCAAGCCAACAAATGTTATTTGTTCGGGTCCACCACCAAAGCTTCGCATTACCTGCAAGGTACATACAAGTGATGGAAACCTTTTTCCTTCCAAAACATGAGCAGTCTTAAAATACTGCTCCATGTCCTAGAGAAAGTTCTCCAACTCCTTGGCACTCCGAGTGCCATGATAAGAATGTGGGTCAGGGACCTTCATTTTAACTTTTGCATCACCCTGAGGATGGGTTTGGACCGCTGTCTTGATTAGTCTGATATCCGATATTACCTTGTCAATCCAAAGTTGTGCAGCCCCCATCGACTCCTGCAGCACAAATATGTTGATTGAAAAGCTTCAACTTGCACCTATAATGGAGTCGCTTAATCTGTCTGAGGCAACCCGACAATTGCCTCCAATCGGGCCATCCTTTCCCTCAAAGTTTCTATATTGCTACCTCGGCCGGCATTAACGCAATAATTCTCCAGAAAGGAAATCTTTTAAGAGCCTGCAATCGGGCTCTGATACCACTGTCATAGGGTCTTTCATTTGGACTTAATTTTTTTTCTCCAAACTAAAAGATCTTATGTGGCATTATATCCCTCAATTTGTCCTACAAATATACTTGCGGTGGATTCTTCCCCCCATCGCTAGGAAGTTTCCCAAACTTCTGGGAACTTCCTGGCCTGAGTCTCAGGCCACACAAACCGACAGCCACATTGACAAGGAAGTTTTAGGAACCACCCAAACTCTCTTTGATAGACAAATTGTCTTTCCCACTTAGACATTCAACCAGCCACAGGCGCACCCAATGGTCATGTCCATCATCACATTTGGTTAGTCGAACCCTCAGTCTAAGAGTACCGAACCAACTTATGAGTGCCCATGGCCTTTCGGCATGCACCCATTCATGCCTTTACGCCTATACTCCCAGCACAAATCCGTCAATGCCATGTGTCATGGTTTGACCATTGCCACACATGACTCCGTGAATGACAACACTTGTCTGCATAAGATTTGCCATGGCCATACCCATCCTACACCGTGGCTAAGTTCGCACCCATCCTTGGAATGGAGCACCTGGCAAAGCATCCACTCTCACTAACCTGGAGGAGCATCCAACCAACTTCCACCTTAAGGGTTTCAGAAGTCTGTGCAGCATTGCAACCTGGGCCTGTGCCCTATGCGCACAGCCCTCCCGCTGCAGGGCTAGTGCCACACGCGGCTAACTTCTGCATGGCCAACGCCGCGTGCCCAACAGTCCCTCACGGCTAGCGTGCCCATCCATCCTGTGCGGCCAACATCGCACGTGCCCATAGTCCTATGTGGCCAGTGCCTCGCAGCCGACGCACCCAACCATCCCGCACGACCAATACCATGTGGCCGATGCATTAGCCATCCCATGAGGCTAGCTCCGCGTGCACCAACAATCCCGCACTGCCAATGCCGCACGGCCGGTGCGCCTATGCTGCACGCCCCCTCACACCCTCAATGAGTCGGCGGGGGTCCGATACTTGCCAACTTACGTAGCGTTTGCAAATAAGGCCAGCCATGGGAGCTAGCCAACTTTAATGCACAACAATGCATATACAAAACAATAGGCTTGTTAGGCGTTGCCAAAAGAAAAAAACTTGCTACACCGCCCTCCATTGCAGCAAGCACCCATCATGCGTACGTACTACTATCGAGCTTCGCACGCATGACGGCATGAGCGGACGACCAATCCGCACACTCGATGCACGCTTGCTACACCGGAAGGCGATGTAGCAAAACTTTTCCTTACCAAAAAAAGTCATCGATAAAAACTTTCTCGCTCAACTAACCTTGGTTAATAGCCAGTTTGCGAGATGAAGTTTTTTTAAAAAAAATGTTATTTATTATCTTTTAAAAAAATAAAGTAACAAAAAGTTTTATTATCTTAAACAAAATAAGGAATGATATAAAATTTATGTAAAGAAATGCTATATTCTACATTATTCTTGACATAGTATTTCTCTGATCCTCGAACATTTTATCTAACTATAATATATTTTTTAATGTAAATAATGTTTGGGAGCACCTGTTTTGTATCTTTCAACTGAGTAAGGAAAATTAACAGCGTAAGAATTTTGATAAATATTGAGGCCAGCTATAGACCAACCAAATAACTTTTTATGTGCATTAATGGCGACCCAAAATATTTTCCTCAATGCACCGTCGATTTATTCAAAAACAATGGTAGAATAAGAAAATCATCATCTTCATCATCGTTTTTAGTAATAGTTGTTCCAGCAATAATAAAGAAAAAAAGAAAAAGAAAAATCTAGTCGTAGACTGCGAAAAGGTTGTTGTCATCTCTCGACAGTAATGCTTTTGTGTGTAATCCATAACAACAGTAATGTTTTTGTAAGGTGGACTTTTAAACTGGGCTGGTCTGTCATGGCCAGACTGGAAGGCTGGAGGATTTTCAAACCACCAAAACATACCAATATCCCAGCCAACATATAAAAAACCAATATATGGAACCTGGTTTCGGAGTTAGTTTCACAACCATGATTTTATTCTTCCTTGATGAATTTTGAGAGCTGAAAAATGTAGGAATTTGTTAAGTTTACTAGGAGAATGAAGGTATGCAATGGAAAAAATAATAAGATGAACCGCGCTTCGGATAGTTGTCATCCGCTTTTCCTAATTAGAGGTTCTAGGTTTAATTATTTAAATAGTACATCCAAGATAATTGCAATGCAGTTAGATACCCTCTCCAAGCATATATATATATATATAAAATAAACAATAGAGAGAGAGAGAGAGCATAAATTCAAAAATTTCCACGCAAAATTTTCCAACGGCAATAATTCAAAACATATATAAAATTTTATTGTGCAACTAAACACCCAAGACTGCGGAAAAAAAAAAGTGATAAGAGCTAATGCAAAAATTCTCACTGAGAGGCCGACATCTCCAGGTCCTTAAAGAGCCACAGATTTTCTCCCCTTTTTACCAGATCAGATACAGTTCCAGAAAAATGGATTCCTCGGACCCAAACATGGCCCAGTTACAGACTTTGTACTGGCATCTAGCTCGACCGATCAATCTCTGGTCCTGGTAATG
The DNA here is from genome assembly GCA_900491605.1 of Calamus simplicifolius. Taxonomy (NCBI): domain Eukaryota; kingdom Viridiplantae; phylum Streptophyta; class Magnoliopsida; order Arecales; family Arecaceae; genus Calamus; species Calamus simplicifolius. Next base: position 114,252 of record UESW01004511.1, read on the forward strand.
AGAAGTTGAAGAATAGATCCTACACATACAGAGAAATAAATTGCAGAGAAATTTAGGCTTACATGCTTTTACGCACTCCTTGGAGGGAATGAACTACAATACACATTGAAATGCTCAAGGTTTTAACACCATCTCCAACAACTAGTCATGAATAGATATTATTAAATATGCAGCTCCCACATTCCTAGGAACAGAAACATCCGTCCCACCCAATCAAGGAGCTTCCCAAAGGTACCTATGACTTGTGATTCATGGCCTTAGCCTACTACAAGTGATTTCATAGATAACTCTGAGAAAACATTTTGAATGTTCTTCTTCTGGCAATTCAAGAAGCTTTGCAACTCTGGAGAATGACGCTTGGTGCTTAAAGAGAGCATCTTCATTTATCTCTGTCCATGGTTCCCCGTGGAGCTTTGGTGGTGACAATGCCCACTGCATGGCCCATATGGCCAGTGGGCGCATGTAGCACAAGGATCGGTATTGGTCATCATTGTTCCAAGCTTCAGGGGTCTGAAAGGAATACCTGTTGTTCAAATTAGACCATCAGATTGGAAATCGGTTAAGTACAGAAATATAGTCAAAATATTAGAAATAACAACATCTAAAAAACATAACAGCAAGTTGAGATTGATATAAATAATTGCCATTGCTCCATATTTTCATGGAAGCCGCACTGGGCAAACAATTCATCGCATCAGAAAGCTTATCTGCCATTCACTCTTATCAAAGGACATCCACTGCCACTGCAAAATCTTGCAGCTTACATCATGTTATCTCAAGGTCTTCGCTTTTTTTTTTTCTTGTTTCTTCAACAAAAAAATTTGAACCTTCCCCTTGTCAAGGCTCCTCTATCTTCATTGAAAAAATCTGTAGCATCTTATATGGTTTCCACATCCTCACACTTGGTTAGTCCACGTCCTCTGGTTTTGCAATATATTAAACTCAGCTGCTATGCACAGATTTTCTAACAACTTTTTATCACCCAACATGCAAGACTAACAGCAGCATTGACCATATTTGGTCCTATGAAATTTTTCTTTGATTCACCTCTTTTGACCATCTTTCTATTGTTTTATGGTTATTGAAATAACAAAAATGATCAGATTATTTAGTATCTGGCCCATTGATTTTTGACAACCTAGCTCATTTCTGTATCAAATATAATTCCGGTCCATGTACTTTATTTTTTGTCCTTCTTTCTTAGTTCTTATCCTACTTTCCATTATCCCAATCTAGCATTTCACTATGACCTCATCACCTCCACTGACACTATACCAAAATTTCAGCAGTATTCACAAATCGCGAGTTAAGAGATGCTAAAAGGGCAAGAAACATGGGCATCTAGAACATAACAATGAAAATATTGCTACCAAATTATTCATAATAAAATCTGAAGAAAAGTATCATTTTAATTTCAACTCTGTAAATGACTTGAATTAGGGCAAAGATGCACGAGAGAATTAAATGATTTTTCTTTTTCAGTCCCATCTGTTCCTTCTTTGGTGCATACAAGGCACACTTTGGAAATAACATACGACACAAGAAAGTTTTATTTGCTTTGATAAGCAATATTGCTCAAAAGTTTAGGCCAACTAATCTTGGCTGGTAGGAACATCTGACCAATGGGATGTATCAGCTGAAGATGACATGTAACCTACTTGTAGCATCTCTTTTGGAATGCATGGCATAAAAATAACAACTATTACTCTCAGAACTAATAAAAGTAACAAACGCTCACCCAAGTCCTTCTTGAGACCAAGCAGCTTCGTAGATCCCCTGTGCAGTTTTAAATCCCATTTCCACCATGCCTTCTTGGATCATAGTAGCAGCAACTGAATATGTCACACCAGGCCATATCTCTCTTGATTGCATTGCAGACATGTCAACAGTGCCATCTGGTCTCATCCCATTAACTGCTCCCCTCTTTCCATCCTTCAACTTTAAAACATTGAAATTGAAAACTTTTTCAAGTGCACTTTGTGCTTTCTCTTTATCGACAACTGACACGAGACCACATGATTTAGCATACCTGGAAAATGGTTAAGTCAGTTTCATAGGGAATCTTTGGCAACTTTGAGCAATTAGAGACAAGATTGGGTTACCATGCTAGCCTGGTGCTTTAAAGAGTCACACCTCACAACCACTCCAAAAAGTGAAAAAGAAAAGAGAATTAGAGAAAAGGAATACACGTTACAATTAGCTAGTTACATAAATCACATCTACAGAAGATTTTAAGCTTGAACAGAGAAAAATAAAATCCAAGAAGAAGGATTGTTGAGCAGGTATTCAGAATGAATGGTGTAATAAGGATGATGAAATAATGATGCACATCCATTTTACAAGAGCAGTGCCTGGGGAGAAAATCAGAAAACATTGTGGAAAAAATTAGGTCCAACAAATGTACTTTCATACACAAAAAAGAGTTTCTCAGAGCAGCAAAATCCAGTTAAGAGAGAATATTGATATATAGAATAAACTAAAAAAACAATTCCTTCAGGAATAAAGGAACTTTGTTTGCTGAATTAAGTAGCATGGTCTCATGAATTTGACTTGATACATACCATTGTCCAGCCAATTGATCTGCTTGGATGGATGAGCTTGTCTTGCCACCACTGTTGTCATAATCAAAGTAAGAACCATTCCACAGCTTCTCATGCACAGATTTTGCCTTTTGGTATTTGTTCCAGAAAAGTTCTTCCGATGATTTGTCACCAACTTCACGTGCCATGGCTGATGCAGCCTGTAAAGCAGCCACCCATAGTCCTCCACTGTAGGCACTCACACCAGTCACCGACCAAACATCATAAGTCTGATCAGGAAAGCCTTCATTTTCAATCATCCCATCTTTATCCTTATCAAACTGATCCATGTATGCCATTGCCATGTATACTGAAGGCCAAACAGCTTGCGCGAAGGACTTGTCACCAGTAGCTACTGTGTCCCTATAAACTTGTAGCACAAATTTGGGGTTTAAGTCTTTCCACCTGTCTGTGTTATAAAGAGTATAAGCATTAACTTTGAACCATGGATCATATAATCCAAGATCATGAGGTACAGCACCAAGAACCTTTCTTGGAACCCACTTGCCATCATGCAGAAGTTTGACTTTCTCAGGGTCATGCATCATTACTGCTGCAGCAAAGTCTCGTTGCATGCTGAGTTCAAGTTTTGGAAAAAGCATGATCAAAGAAAAGGAGGAGTAGAAATGGACATCATATGTATTCCACATGTAATACTCAATCCCTTCAAGATAGAGAAACTGGCCGATATTTTCTTCTCCCTGAAGCAATGATGTTCCAACAGCTGAATTTGATGCAATGGGTGCATGTATTTTTTCAAGTACTGATGCCATCCTATCAAGGATGTGTACTGCAGTATTATTTTGGGGGATGATCCCAGTCAAGTTCTCGAAATCTCCATTTAACATATCAAGGGAAAACTTCTTTCCTTCAATGCTTGCTAAGCTCTGGATTGGTGGTGACCCATCTGTGGCAGGAATAGTGAGCTTACATTCACCAAACTAAACGTAACACTAATAAATAGTATGTGAATTTTGACATGACAAACACCTGTCCAAATTGTTCCTCCAGCATTAAGATAGTATAGTTCATTGAAAAGAGTGACTGGATACCTGTAAGAAAACCTTTGGTGAGTATTAAGTTATTCTGTAATTAATATAATAACTGGTTATTGTGATTGATTCTAGGATCATACCAAGCAGGAAGCCTCATATCTTGCAATATAGGCCTTTGCCATTCTTCAATCTGGGATTCCCAGGAACCATGGTCTATTAACTCAAAGGAAAATATATGATTTAGCCAGGAAAACAGATCACTAATTTTGGACAAGTACAACAACAAAAGATGCTCCCGTAATTCAGTCATAAAGTAAAGAAGATGGAATTGTCCATACAGAATGTGTAATGATATATGATAACAACCACAACTAAATCATACAGACAGAAAAACCAGAGGGCATTCTAAACTAGCACACCTTTTACACCAAAAAATGTAAAGTATCAACAAAAGTACTTTCGGCTTTCAAGTACATTCAGTTGTTGAGTGATGCCATTCAAGTACATTCAGTATTGTTCTACAAATGAAAAGTAGCTATTAGCAAATATTGAAACGACGATACAACTGCATTTGAGGTTATAGGAAATCAGTAAGCAAATATTTTTTCAACAATTTGTACACATTTTCTGCTTGACAGGACCAATTTTTCAATAATTTGTACACATTTGCTGGTTGACAAGACCAATGTGTCAAGATAGACAGCAGAATACTACACTCTGATTAGAGAAAGCCAAGATTAGCAGCAGCATTGAAGTTACAGTGGGTTATTTAAGATGGGCTTTTGATGAGGAGGGAGCACGGATTTTTAGTTCTGGAAGATTACTAAGCAAGTGTGTCACCTTCACGTGATGGCACACATGCATAACCAAGGATACAGCAACCTTTTTCATGTAAACACAACATGCAGAAAAGGAGAATATGGTAGAAAAGCTTACAACATAAGCATATAAACCATCTCTTCTTTGATACCATGACATGAAACTACTGTGCAACATGAGTAATAAAAAAATTAGGTTTTAAGTTGCAAAAGACAATTAGTTACATAAGAGGGAACAAAGTGATAATTAGGAAAGTTGCTATCTTTGAGAAATTTCATTACACCCCAGAACTTGCTTCAATAGACAAAAGATAATTGTGGGGCAAAAAAAAGCATAAAACAACTGAATTCTGGCTGATTTGGGGCATGTAATTGATGGTGAACCCAATAAAAACCAAAATAGTGATTCTGAAATTTGCTCAGCAAAGTTGGAGATGAGCAGCAAATTTAATTCATCCCAGTATGGAACTATTATACAAGAATTACATCGAGATCCTTCAAATTTACCAAATTTTAGTGAATTCTATGGTAGCTAGCCATACCCAAATCACCAAATTCTGGAGATGCACTAACAGATATCCTCAACTGCAATAAAGATGATCAAAGTGCTGCATACCTAATGGCCAATGGTCAAGAAATGAACTCTTTGTTTCTGATATAATGTGCACATCCCAAATATCCTTGGGAGCTACGGGACCTAAAAATGTGCAGGCAATTTTTTTTCTTCCTCATCATTATAACTACAATAACCCAGGATCTCACTAAAAAAAAGGCTAGATAGAAAGATATTATTTGGTTTCGGGCCTATGTAAATACCCAACATCTATCTGATACATAACCGATGTGAGATAATAAATGCTAGCATGAGCTCTCATACACTCCCTCTGTTTAAGCTCTGACATCCTCACTAGGTTAAGAGTCTAAATCCAAATTCAGTCAAATTTAATTATAAATACCATAAGCCTATCTGCAATATCCCCTAGTTTATATGGGCCATAGGCCAAATCTGCTTTAGTACCATTTAGAACAATGTAGGACATCACCCCTAGCTAAAAAGGTATTATTAGGAATAAGTATCCAAGATCTACTCAGAATACAGCTGACATAAGACAAAATGTGCACCACCATGAGCTTTCAAAAGAATGTTACAATGTATGAAAATGGCCTTTTTATATTTTTTATATAAAATACATGCTAAATATCTTTGAACCCTATGACTCACCCAGTTTTTATTTGGATTTTCTTCATCCTTATCATCGGGATATAAGAAATCCATCTATCTATAATATATATATCCCTATTTGTCTGTCTATCTATATGTGTATCTTTGAGAGAAAGGCAGGAACACCAACCCACACTTTATCTATGCCCAAAAACTTAGGGATGTACCACCTAAAATTTGAAGCCAGAACCTGATTGTTAGGCTAAGGTTCTGACCATTGAGGAAAGCCCCAATTCACATATCTATATGCAAATTAACAAGTCAATGATACTACAAGAAAATCCTAGATGAGAGATAGTTTTATGAAAGAAAGAGTTCCAGCATGTGCATAACAATAATGAATTTAATTATCATACCCATGATAGCATCATGTACAAGATTTGCTGCTGCATGCCTATCGGTTCCATAAAATTTGGTGTAACGCCTGTGATCATAAGTCAAATCATATAGATGTCAGGCATAATTCTGCTCCCCTATATTTTGGAGATTGATCTGCTGACCTGTGATAAATCTTTCCACAAGGAAACTTTACTTCAGGGCAATCCCATGCCAAGGAAAAAGTCACACTATGGGTTGCCTGTGGAGACAGCGTCACAGAAGATGCAATAGCTGCTCCAATCGATGATCCTGGTTCTGAGCATGCTGATGTTGTGATGGAACCAAGGTGGTCAAAGGATCCATGCTGTTAGAATGAAATATATGTCAAAACTCCAAAATAACAATTACTAAGAAAACAAGTTTACCTTTTGCATGATAGAGAAACCCATGTTGCTTATCGATTATTCATTTAATTTCACTGCGTAAAGCATCTTACAGATTCCAACATATATGATATTTTGAATTATATTAGCTTAGAAAAAGAGAAATAAGCATATGCACAAATATATTAATAAAGTCAATAGATCAATATTACTGCAGATGATTACAGATTCCAACATATATTATATTTCAAATTATATCAGCTTAGATTGGTTTAGTATTAGCCAACACATATTTCAAAAAGGATTCTCATCTAATAATTTTTAAAAGTGGATATGATGCTAGTCATTTTATACCCTTCAGTCATCCCTTCATGGTCCTGACTAACAGTCCTATTACCCCAACCTGTAGTTATTCAGAACCAACAAGAGTAGAAGCAGACTATCAGAGGAGTTTGAGCTACAATAAGCTAATATTGAAGATGATGTTTCCTTCCTTGCTGCAAAGTTCCTGCCTCTATCTAGTACTTCTGCAAGACTAATACTTTGGATGGTTCAATTTAGGCTACAAAAATCTATCCATGCCTCAACTTCAAACAAGAACAGTATCATTTAGGAAACATTTCTTGCTGCCAAGGTGGCTGCCATCCTTATGCTTATTATCCTCATGATGGTCGTGATTATCATTTTTTCATAGATTATCATTTCATTAACTCTTTAAGTATGCACTTCTTCACATAGACCTCCATGAAGCCTGTAAACAGACCACCTTTTTGGCCTTCTCCTCAGCTTATTTAGCATGCCTTCAACACCTTTCAAACTTTTTATGGAACCAAATAGGTTCAATCCTGATTTGAGAAATTCATTTAGACGAGGATTGCTAGCTTCAACTTCAATGAATATGATGATAAACATCTTCAAAGGGCCACAACATATTATTTCTATATGAAAATCATTATTGCTGAAGACGCATCTCACCTTCAGTCCCTCTAGCAGTCTCTTGGTTGCACACACCTATGGGGCAAGGACGTTGATTTATTTCAATATTTTCTTGAGGATGTACAAACTGCTGGATCATCTGATGCATAAAAAATTACTTACCACATCCCATCGCCAAAGCTTACCTAACAGATAGTTGGAATGTCACTATCTCATTTAGCCCAATCAAAAATTTCCATTATCAGAAAGTCATTGCTTCATCATCTCAAAGACTGAAATTGCCTATGCCAGGCATGTCATTTGTTAGTTTGAGCTGCACCTTGCACTAATTATTCAGTTGTCCAGCAAGTCCTTTACTACCTCATGAGTACCATTTATTTGCCTCTGCACTTCCCTTCACCTCCATTTCAAATGAGCGTGTATGCTTATACAGATTAAGATGGAAAATTGAAGAGCCATTGCTCCACTGGCTGTCAGGTGTTTCTGGTGGCATTTCTCTTGGAAAGCAGGAAAAAAAAGGAAATCCTAAGACTTCTTCAACCTGGATTTTAGCATCACATGATATCAGGTACCAAGACTGAAATCATTTGGCTTCTATATCTTATAGATATTGACATCTTCCCCGCCAAGCCCACTCCCTTGCATTGTGATAAAGTTATCACTCACTAGCAATCTAGGTTTCGATGAACAAGCACATCAAGATTAATTTCGACTTTGCTAATCATCTCTTCACAACTAATTGCCATATATTCTGCTTGGGGTGCTGATTGCAGACTTCTTCAGTGTCCTAACTTATTAAGCTTTTTCTGAACTCAACAATCACTGTGAGCGGCTCCCTGGATCTTAAGATATTTCAGAAGGGGGCATCAAATGTGCATATATTCATGTTATATTAGTTTGTAATTTTAAAATTTTACTTCGGTAGATTTATTAGGAATTTTCGTTATGTTGGGATCACCATCCCATTTACACATCTACTTATATTTTAAGAACTTCCTTTAATGATGCCTATTTTGCATTTTTTGATAAATCTACCAAGCTATCAAGACCTATAGCCCAAACCAAGGATTTAATCTCATGGCATGAGGCCATCCTGATTTTTTCATGCAGTGGGATGCTCCATTCCAGCACTTGGGATAAAGGTTGCCCAAAGATAAGCTAATTGGGATGCTGAAATGATGATGGGGCAGTTCCGTTTCAAGGCACTTAGAATTGCAACTCATCTTAACATCCAATGAGACATCCTGTTGGGATTTGAAACCATGGTCTCCATAAATTTTAGCAACTTTTCAAGCAGTTGCCACAGGATGAATTTCACTGAGTCTATCAACAAACATATGACGATTAAGAAGGATGTCATAAACTTATAATCAGGGTTAGCTGAACCATTCTGTACCAGGTGGATTGGACCGAACCCAGCCAAACAAGCCTAGAACCATAATGGTTTGGCCTCCTAGTTCAGTACAAGGGGCAAACCATCTTAAACAATCCGTACCACCCATGTACTTGCATATCAAACCATACTGAACAGCTAGTTCAGCCTAGTATAGTAGCAAACATGGGTGGGAGCCTCTCAATCTACCTAATCAGTATGCCGTTGGTTCGGCACAGCACACACCATTTTAACCTAGTATTGGTACAATACCCAACATGGCGACCTTGCTTGTAATGATTTAATTCAGAAAAGACTGTCATAAGTGGTTGGGAAAGAACCTCTTGTTTTTATTATTTTGAAGCTTTTCTTGCACTAGAAACAACGAGCTTTGCACCATGTAACTTGAGCACCAATGAACATGTAAGTTGAATCTCATAAGGGCATGTGTTTATATTATAAAATACAAAGTAATCAAAAAGTTTTAGGAAAGACAATATAAAGAGCATGTGCATAACATCATAGAATCCTAGTAGATAGACATATACAAAAATACTCAACTCATCTAAGCTTTTTTCCAATTACATGAGGTCGGCTACATGAATCTGCTTCCTTCACTCTGCTCTATTCAGGACTAAGTTGACATTTAAATTACAAATAGTTATATCTTTTTTAACTATTTCTGTTCATATTAGTTTAGGTCTACCTCTACCTCTATCCTTACTATCGATTGTTAAAAGATTACTTTTTCTAACTGCAACATTTAAAGGTCTTCGTTGTATAAGTTCAAACCACCGTAATCGATCTTCTCTCATTTTATCTTCAATTGAGGTTACTCCTATCTTTCTCTTACATGTTTATTTCTAATTCTATCTTTTAAAGTTTTACCACATATCCATCTTAACATGCGCAATTTTGTTACACTAAATTTATTCACATGTTATTCCAGTATTGCCCAACATTCTGTTCCATATCGCATAGCTGGCCTAATAGCGGTTTTATAGAATTTTTCTTTCAATTTTAATGGGATGCGTCGATCATGCAATACTCCCGAAGCACTCCTCCACTTAATCCATCCTACTTTAATTCTATGATTCACATCTTCACCTATTTCACCTTCTTGCTAGATAATTGATCCCAAAAACCTAATTTTTTCACTCCTTGGTATCTCTTGCCTTGCAAACTTCATTGTTTCTTTATTTGTATTTCTACGTTCACTAAAATTATATTTTATGCATTCAGTTTTAGTTCTACTAATCTTAAAACCTTTAGATTCTAAAGCTTCTCTCCAAATTTATAGCTTAGCATTTACTTCAGATTTAGTTTCATCAATCAACACTATACCATCTGCAAATAATATACACCATGGAATATCATTTTGAATATGTTTGGTATAGACTTATACAAAAATAAAAAATAAAAAAAAATGCATACAAAAGCACCATAAACATGCATGCATGCATGCATATATAGAAGAAAGCATGCAGTTATATGCTTTAACTTTTTCTAAATCCTCCAAAAAGAATCTGTAGTTAAATATAGATACCCCTACAATCTAAAAGCAGATTGTTGTCCATATGACACAAAAAAAGGAAAATTAAGTACTAGCACCTCATAGTAAATACACCATGAAGTTGTCAATGTTATCCCAGACACACTAGAGAATATTGGAAGCCGAGAAATATCAGCTTATCATATCATATGAGCCACCAGTTTCAGGTCTTTAGAATCAGGATGCACTGGAACAGCTTTAGTATGTAACATTGACAAAAGATTAGAAGGGGCAATTTCATATGTAATGAAAATATAAACAGTTCAACAAGCAGTAAATCAACCTCCTTAATTGCATGCCACATGTCCCTTGCATTAAATGCATCACTGCTTCCGGATATCAAAAAGAATGGGCATTCAGAGACACGAACATCAGCTGTCTGTTGTGCTGCTATTGCAAATGTTACTGGAGGCTTCCCATCTGCAGTTCTGCTTTCATATAAATATTGCTTCAGAAAATCTCTATTTGACAAATAAAATGATTTTTCCCATTTCACATTTTGAAACTAATTTGATGATATAAAGAATGATGTTCAGTTTAGGAGTTTAAAACTTGAATTTACCTATGATGTAAAAGTACTCCACGCACACCATCTTTTTCTCTGGATATAGGAAAATGAATGTCAGTAGGTATCAGTTAAGTGGCTGACAAGATGCTAGTAATCCACAAATTTTTCAACAGTTAATGTTGGACAGATCGCACAAGAAAATGTGTTATCTATCTCTGGTTATTGAGTATTGTATTCTTACATCATTTTCGAATTGGAATGATATCCAGAAAACTCAGAGTTGCCACCCACAGAATTCTGTATCAATAAAGGATAATAAATGAATAAATATTACCTTCTCGAATTTGAAATGCAAAAGATCAGAGCTTGTATTATCAAATTAAGGAAAAGAATGGCAATCCTTCTTATTATATCAATGGAAACATCATTGATGATACTTCAAAATAAGATTTTAAATCATGTGGAACAGGCTCTCACAGTTTTTCCATGGACAGCAAATCAGATCATGCTTCAAAATAAAGAGCCATGATGCAACGGAGAACAGTTTCAATATTTGAACTTACAGCCCATGAAAATAGCAAGGTTACTTCTGCAGCAGTCTTCCCCAAATTGATTAGCTGAAGAAATCATAAAACAGCTACTTAAGAGAACAAGTAATTTATTTCAAGTTGATCATAATCTATAACAATCAAGGTTTGCAATCTCAATATCAGACTCCATACTAGTACCATGTGAGTACAGTATCAATGTGCCTGGTATAGGAGTTGGTTCAACATACTGACCCATAGTATGCCCCTCATACCAAGTATCACTTCGGTATTGGTACAATGCAATATTGTCCAATATGGAATGGTACATACCAGTACTCCAAACCTTGAACACAAGTTACCAAAAAATGCTTTTATTACCGTGAAAGTAAATACTGCAACAGGATAGCTGCTTTCTTGATAATTGTGGGGTATAAATGGTGAAATCTGACGACATATTATTTTAAGATCTGGATCAGGTTCCCCTACAATGACAAATATTTACCAGAAATAATAATGAATTACATGACACGATAGTGAGTCCATGACAAAATGCAAGAAACAAATCCTTTTTTACAACAGTTACCATCAAATACAGTCCAGGCCCTTGGATAAAGAGCATGATAGGTAGATTTCTGTCCATTTAGGTTCCAGTCCCAAGATCCAACTCCTGAAATGTTATTTCCTCTGCATATCACAAACCTCATTTTTTTTAATGTATTCCTGAATTATCTGGATCTTAAAGTAAATCAACTGATAGTATCTAAAGAGATAATTGACATTCATTTTGTTTATACTGTAAGAAACTAAAGTATGCTTACTTGAGCACTTCTGGGTTCCCAGGGGACAGCACAGTAGAATATTTTTTACCATCTGAGCGTGAAATAAATATCTGCACAAGAAAATATTCTTTAATCATGCTAAGAAACAGAGAAATTGTTCTATGATAAAAAAATCCAACCATCAAGACTTCATCAACAGAAAACAAGTGAAAATCTCATTTTTCAGAACACGGATAACTACTGGGGAAAACTGATAACTGGAACTCTCTAATACAAGTCTCTAAATTTATAACAACACTAATAACTATGAATCAAATGGCATCATGTTTGAAGAACCAAAGCATCTGATAGGCATCAAGGGATTCCAACAGAATATAGCCATATCTTGGAACTTTGCATATAGACAGCTTTATATTTCATAATAGAAGTGCTTATCAAGCTTTCTTTCCAATCTCAGTAACTCCACATAATCACACCAAGCTGCAGTCATTTTGTAGATATATTTGATGTGTTCCATGCTCCATCTGACTTCCAGTTCTCCTTTTTCATGCTACTAAAGCCCAATCCTAGTGGTGTCATAGAAGAGCTTTGCAGAACAAATTTGCAAAAGCATCTAATTGCTCAATCCCATAATTAAATATAAAAATTGATCTTCCTACATGTCATTGCTGGAAAATTTGCCACAAAACAATTGCAAATTCGGAAACTGAGCATGGGTGGCTGCCCTAATGACTAGTTTGTAATATACTTCTAAAACAACCTTCTCAAATGAATAAGTGGTTCTCACCAGAATTGTGCCTTTTGATATCATAAATGGAATGGTGTATGAGTAAGCATCAGACTTACAGAAAATTGATTTGCTAATACAGGTTTATCTTCACATGTTCCAGGGAACAGCTGCCAGCGTTGAAAATCACCTTTGTAGCTCCTTCCGATACTTCCTGCACTGAAGGCCAAAATTTCCAACCATAAGGAGAAGAAAAGAGATCTTATCAGAAGCAACTTAAATCCATAGCAGTAAAAATCTTCTCTGAGTAGAAAGTTTCAAGAAATTCTATTTAGTTAATAGAAGATCACAACTAAATCAAAACTCTGGTGGCACAACAAAGATGCTATTAGGGCATCCTATATTAATTATCATATTTAGAGAAGAAACTAGCTCTTTTGTAATAACAGAACCGCTACAACATCAACAATATTGAAATGGTTGTTGTAGTCAAAGATAAAACCCTTGCAACATTTTCTCATCGCAAAACACAAAAAAGCATAGCAGAAGTCAACTGCGTAATATTGAACATCCTTTGAAGACTGAGGTCATGAAAATAACGTGACACTTTTCATTGATGATATGTACTCCAAAAACTAAGAACGGAAAAACATCAAAACAGATGAAACTTTGCATGGTCAAACATCCATAAGTAAGTCAACTCGTACGCAGATCAGTGGCTTATCATTTACTCCTCATTTGGAAATTAATAGTAGGCATCTGTTCCTTGTTCCATCTTTTGCAATGGTCAAATATATTGCAAAGCAAAAAATCATTTTGATGTTTTTCTCAATCTTCTGATTTATTTCTTGATATGTCTGTGTTCCTTAACTGATCAACATTAACTTTCAGGACTGCATCAAATCATGATTGTTAAACCTGAAGGCTAAAATATTAAAAAAATGTGAAATCATCTCGATCAATGCAATGAGTGATAAATGTGGTTAGATATTCATTGTCATTCAGTGACAACAAAATCTTTAACTAACATCTATGGAAAGAAACTCTCATAGAACAACAATTAGCATCCATACAACCATAGTGCCACAGGCAATTACAGCAGCATGCATCGGTTCTTCAAATGAATTTGTATGACACCCAATTCTTAACCTGATCAATGTACAAGATTTGAATGTATATTGACACTTATTGGTATTGATAGTTCTAGAATTCTATCAGAAACCAAAACTTTAGACAGGCCTAAAATTTCAAGGAAACCAATACTTTCTTTGCTACTTGCAATCCACTAGTTTACAAAAGAAAATATTAAAAAACAGCAGAAGAATAGTTATAAAATAATCATATTTTATTTAAAATCTATAATAGCATTTTGATGGATCATACTAGCATGGTTCTCTTTGTGCTTTTAGCTTTTGTGTTTTTAGCTATAATCCACATCATGTTTTGGCTTACTAAGTTGTGGTTTATTTACAGTATGTGTGTCCGCTCTTATGTTTTAACCACCATATTCTACAATAGAACAAGTCAGAACTTTATTTTCTTTGACGTTAAGGTAAATTCAAGTTATGCACGGTACAAATTAATGCACATCTAGAAATATGTAATTACATTACCAGATGTTTGTAATATGGAGAATCTGGCACTGTACACTCACATTTGTGGTGATTTCAGGCTAGGGTGGTAGTATGAAAGCAGCAAAGGAGCATATGCAGCTAGGAAATAAGATTCATAATACTTTCTTTATTTAAAGATGGCAGGAAGAATTATCAATGACAAAAGGCTGTGTAGTCAGAATTCATGTCTCCATTTAACCTCTTTCAATTTTTCAATTATAAACTGCGATAATACAAACTGGACATTTGACAAAGGATCTACAAAACTTGAGGTGACACCAGATTTAGCCAGGATCCACAAAATTGAGGTGATGCCAGATATAGCCCTTAATAGGCATTAAAAGAAAAACAGAAGAAGGATTCATCAAGCCAACCACAAATAGCAACAGCAAAGATTAATGGTGAAGGTTATGGCGAGCCTTCAAACATCAAATTTCATGAAATTTAAATTTGTGTTAACTTCTATGACAATATATATGTTGTGGTGGAAGATAAAGACCTACCCAATGCCACCCAAAGGAACAGCCTGACAAGATGTAGCAATTCGCTTTTTCAAGGGATCAATAACTGCAACCTATAGAAAGACGGTAGTCACAAAAATGGGCATTGAAGAAGAAAGGTAACACATTATAAAAGTTGTAAACATGCTGAGACCAATTCTATATCATATGATCTGTTTCAGTGTAGGATGTTAAGCGCACCCGCCCTTTTGAGGTTTCTTCAATGATGTGACGCCCCAATCTAATACCTAAAGAAGCCTGCATAAAGCAGAAAAGAAAAATTAAAAACTAATCGCACGCATGAGAGAGAGAGAGAGAGAGAGAGTTGTGCACAGACAAATACAATATATTTTGGCTAATGGCCAATGCATAATAAAAATATTAAGGTTTTGATTCATGACTCCAACAAGACCTGCCAAATCTGATGGTTGGTTTGCTTTAGTTTTGAAGCAGGAACTTATGTATATTCTTGCATGTAATGCATTGGTATGGCATAGCACATCGGTATACAAATTATTAACTTAGATAAAAAATTAAGTTCCTTTAGGACCTGTTTGGAAGCCCCCATAAACCGTTCCTGGAATATATCTGAATGCAGTTACCAGTTAGCAGAAAATAGTGGTGGAAGGGAAAGAAGAGAGAGTTTAACTATTTATAGAAATCTGGAATCATCCAATAGCAAAATAAGAAAAAAAGGGAATGCATGAATCATCTCCGAGGAGGAATTTAGTGTCCTAGTTTTCAAGGCTTGTGTGATATGTAGGCTTCCCAATTACACCGATTTTTTTCTTTCAGCTTCCCTCCACTGTTTTGGCCTTTAGCCTTTTCACTAAAGGTTCATCAGTGGACATCCTCCATCTAAACAGGCCCTTTAAGCACATGGAAATCCCATTCACCCTGGTGACCAAAACTCCAAATCTTTCTCCTTGTAAATAGGAAGCCCTAATTTGTACCCAAAAAATATGAAGCCCTACTACTCAGTCAGCATATTGAAAGGGCATCTCTTTGATTAGCCATGACAAAAGCATATTATAGAGACAGTCGCTATAGCTTGATTACATATTCTTTATGATCAACACAAATTTCTTAAATTTACATTTAACAGGAAAATCAACATTCAGTTTTCAATATCAGCTGTTAAAGCTTTAGGTGCTTTAAAGATCAGCTGGTACAGGCTAAATATTTCATTAGTTTGATTAGAAATGGATTTGGAGCACTATTTTTCTTCCCATGACCCAACCAAGATAGGACCCATCAATGGGTTAAGAACTAAGGGGCTGTTTGCCAATTTGATCTAACAGGACTGCACATGCAAGGGAAAACCCAGAAAGGTCTCAAGCCGGTGGCACCCTTAAGCACCAAATCACGTCTCTATATGATCATATTGATTCTACATCAGAAAATGACAACCCTTAAGAACAAAATAACATGTCTCTGTGTGATCATACCAATACTATATTAGAAAATGAAAATTTCCTAATCATGAAGAATAGATTCCATTACTCATTTTTGTACAAAAAGGCCCTCAATTTTTCTATAATATATAATTTATCCCCCCCCCCAAAAAAAAAAAAAATGGCGATGATGAGTCCATTAAGGGAAAAATTTAGATTGCTTTTTAAAAAATCCAACCAGTTTAAAATATGGAATTATTTCTTTCAAATCAAATCATATTTGTTGATAACTACTTTTTGAAACTAATTTGAAAACAAGTGATGTACTAAAAGTATGCATAGATTTTGGATCACCTTTGAAGACACTAGAATATGAGAACGGAAATGGTTCTTGCAAATTAAATCCTACTTGCTGAGGGTTATTTTATAAAAAATATACTATCTATAATTTTTATGATTTAGACATAAAATAACTAATATTTCCATTTTTCCCTCGAAGTGCATTGCATGTATATAGTTGCTAGTGTTTCACAAATGAAACACTTATAATGTCCAAGTTGGTTTATGTGCCTTCTAATATCATGTCTTGACTCTTGGCATCTACTAGCTCTTGGTCACACATTGTGCACATGGTCATGTTCAAACAATGGACATGCATGCCCTCACCTTCCTAGAAGCTTGACATGTGATGCTTGGCTGGCCAAACTCTCCTTTATATAATTTACATATATACCATTCATTTTTTTCCAAAAAAAAATCTAAGAATTTATTCACCTGCAAATATCCCACAAGTTTCCATTCACTTATTATGCATCTACAGCTAAATAATTGAAATAATTGAAGGTGAAGCAGCCTATTGAGAACATTCTAAAGTTACCAATGTACATCTGGCAATTTATTTGCCTGTGAATGTGCAGCAACTTTCTTTCTGCTGATTATGCATCTACAGATAAATAACAGACAAACATAGTGAAGCCTACTGAGTACACTCTAAAGTTGACTAATAGTTCTTAGCAAACCAATCAATCCTACTGATGTTACTGCAAGCTTGCCCAAATCCTTTTTAACAACTCTCATCCATGTCAGGTTAGGCCTTTACCTCCTCTCACAAACAGTTAAGGGACCATGAGAGCAACCATCGCATTTTTTTTCCTCCATCTTCCTTCATGTTGCTGCATCTTCTATAAAGTTTCCTATTGAAGGCTTCCATATGATCAATATTGATCTCATGTGTAACGCATGACTCTTATAACACTTAATTATAACTGCATCAATCAAATATCCACACTTCAATTGACAATTTTGTTTATTATATTCATTCACCATTAGACCCATTACAACTACTCCATCTCTTTTATGTTTTCCCTTCCACATATTACTAAGCTTGTAATTGCACCATTCCAATTGGCATCCTCAAGTTAAACTATGCCACCTTCCTTGTGCTTATTATGTACAAGCAAAGGGCATGTGCAATGTGTATGGAGGGAAACGAGAGAATAAAAGACCACTTGGAAGGGAAGCGGTGGGAGAGATACAGTTGTCAGAAGGTAGTTTGAGAATGGGAAAGGGAACTTGGAGTAGAATAGACCCTTCTTAATTTGAAAACCACATATTATGATTTTTATTTTTAAATTAGTTTTTCTCTCCCTTTTTCATAAAAGTATAGAGAGATGCAAATTTACCTATAGACTTCCACAAAATTGAAACAGCATGATGACTTATTTTATGATTTTTTTATTTTTTATGAGACTAAAACATATAAAATGGGGGGTAAAACATGGGATTGTAAGGCCAAAATCGCTATCAATCAACCTGTCTTTTCTCAAAATTAATCCTATGTTTTATATTTTGATAAGAGTCTTGTTCAACAACAAAGTAATGGCAAGCATCATCAAGCATTCTGAAGGAACGTACCAGTTGCAGCTTTTCTCGCATAGTTAGAGTGAACTCTGGCAGTTCATATGCATGATCACTTAGTTTCCTATGCCATGTTAATGACCCAGGCTGCCCAGGATCAGCCTTTACCTATAGAAATTAAACAAAAAAAAAAAAAAACTATGAGAATGAATATGAAACCAAAATTCAGGACAATAAGCTGACCCAAACAAAGAGAGTAATAGAGAGTAAAATGCTAGCTGTCAAAATTCCTCCCATGTTACCATGATAGAAATAAGTAAAACAAAGAATCCATTTTCACTAAAAAGAGGTCATCATACAAATCTATTTTCATTTATTATATTTATCATATTCTTGCTGAAAACGACATAACAAGATGGGTAGTGAAAAGCATGGAGAAGAATATATATAGAGATTACATCCAGATATGCCCATGTAGTACAGTGCATTAGCTCAAACAAAACTGGGAATGGAAAAAATTGAGGGCAAGGTTGACCTTGAATCCATGATTGCAGGTATGAATGATAATGTTGGCATTTTATGTCATGGAAAAAAAAAGTCTTTTCTTTTACATAATCTATACCCTGTTAGCAAGCATATTCAAAATGAAGTCATTGTAAATTTTCAATACTTATGCATTTTTTTTCTCCTTTTTATGGCTTATGAATCATGAGTCATTACTACTGTAGTTCATGGGAAACACATGTTGAATTGTAGAAATGGTAAAAGCATATGTAATTTAGGGAAATGGATACAAATTGTGGTGCACTAGCTTGAGGATTCCAACCATATATCTGAAACATGTAACACATCTTATCATTTATAAATAGGGAAGGATGCAACATTCAGCACATTACATGAAACTGGGGACAAAAAGAAGATGAGAGCAATAGAAGCGAATTGATCCCATCAGGGAATTATTATTTGCCTTTGTAGGTTAATTTTAAGGATTAGTATGCTTCCTAATAAATAAAGCAAGAACAAGAACTGCATAGAGTATGCAGCATAGTAGGTGTTACTGCCCTTACATGTTGGTATCTTGCTAGGTAACCAGTATGACAAAATCAAGGGTTTTTAAACTGATCGCATATGTTGTTTAAGCTATAATTAACTCAGATGTGCATCATCAGACGTGCAAAAAATACTAGTTTAGTAGTATTGAATCTGATATGATAAACATCTAAAGCAGCAATAGTATTAACAAGTCGCTGAATTTGTATGTAAACATGACCATTGATCATTCAAAATGAATGTAATAGGTAGAAACCATTGCCCAATCAAAGCTCACCCTAAAAAGGACATGAAAAATACAAAATTTATTGATTGCAAGCCATGTCTTTTTAATATGTTGCAGGAGGGGCCCCATAAATAACATGTAGTATTTGCTATGAACATTTCACTTGCTCTAAATATTAACCAAATTAGATTGTTAGTATGACTTACCAAAGAGGCATTTGACTCTGAAAGTCGATGATCAAGGAAAGCTTCCTTCTTTTCTTTATCAATTCCATTCTCAAACATCATGAACCAGACAACCTGGTCACATTGAAATCATTAATCACTCAATGATTACATTAAGTTAACTGCTACAGTAAACACATGATGAAAACAATATAAATCAGACCAAAATATTCAATGCCATTATGGAGAAAAAATAAATTAATTGTCCATACAATGTAGCACAACTTTTCTTTTCTTTTCTTTTTATGTGTGTATGTGAACTTGATGCTAGTTATATGGCAAGTGAAATTAAAAGATGCCTACCATGCTGGTGTCTGCAAACCTACCAGTCTGTTCTTTAACAACATAGAGCAATATTCCACATAAAATGTAATTTGCTATTAGATTTCACAACATAAAGTGCAATTTACTATTAAATTTCAAAACATAAAGTGGAGTTAGCCCTTATCACTAAAAATTTATTTAATAAAATTCTCTTACAAGAAGACACTCAATATTATGAAAAAACAAAGGACATCAAACCCTGGCATTTATTTTTTCATCTGCAGAGCAATTGCCTCGTCCCATAGGTATCGGTGATTATTCATGAAACTAAGTGGTTCCAAATGCTACATAAATACTGATGCAAACTAGTTTTAGTAATGTCTAAGTGGTCGGGAGTATGTCCATTCTTTGTCATCTATGTCCATTCTTTATCATCTTCACGATTTTCCATTCGAATTACTTCGCCCGGTGACCTATTTACATTACCGGTCTCCACAAATAACCGATAAGACCGAGACATCCAAAGAAACTCAAATGCAGATAAAATTACAGATAAAAAAAAAAGAGAAAAAAGAATATCCTCGGGTCACAACAAGAACATATTCCAATGAATCATCCACAATTAATTTTAAAAGCCAGTTCTAGTTTCTAGCCTCGGATTTTAAGAGCACAGTAAACAAATTTTTTCATCAATCTTAAACAGTTTTTAAATAATATTTACATTACCGGTTTCCACGAATAACCGATAAGACCGAGACATCCAAAGAAAACCCAAATGCAGATAAAATTACAGATAAAAAAAGAGAAAAAAGAATATCCTCGGGTCACAACAAGAACATATTCCAATGAATTATCCACAGTTAATTTTAAAAGCCAGGTCTAGTTTCCAGCCTCGGATTTTAAGAGCGTAGTAAACAATTTTTTTCATCAATCTTAAACAGTTTTTAAATAAATATTGGGGCAAAAAATCCAATACGTGCAGAGAATTCAGCGTGCATCGCGGATCTCGATATTCTAATAGAAATCTGCAATCAAAGAAATCATTCGAAGTGGACCGAAGAAAGAATGCACTAAAACTATCACAGAAAAATCCGAAATCGATATGCAATGTAAAAAATGGCCCGAAATCAATAAGTAATGTGAAAAATTTATCATCAGATTTCGATACAAAAGCAGGTGAAAAGAACTAGGAGACGAGCAATGATCAAGATCTCTGATATCTGATTACCGAAGGAGACTTACGAAATGCTTCGACAGCCAAGCGCTTTCTCGCCAGGGCTCTCGGGTTGTAATTCTGTATATATATATATATATTTTCTTATATATCCATTTTCCTACATTCGGAAAGCCGGAGAGTTACAGATAGGGTGCAACTTGGGCCGGGTTCAACCCGAACCCGACCCGCCCAACCCGATTTACAGCAGTGTTTAAACTCATGTTTACCCAACCCAAACCCGAAAGACCTGAGTTTAATCCAATCCGATTTGCAATTGATCCGGGTTAGGGTTGACCACAACCTGAATCCGAGATAACCCAAACCCGAGGGTTACCCGAACGGGGGTAGCTTATCGGCACCAAATTTTTAGGGATTTTGAAGGCGCCAATCGGATCGGACGAGATGGCCAACTTAAGAGCGAGAAGGGCAAGGTCGTCGGTCGCATACGAGAAAAAGGACAAACATAAAGGTGGATCATCCGCACATTTCGTTTCACTTTCAGCCTCCTTCTCTTCTTTGTTTACGACACCTCCTCCTCTTTTTTATTCAAGTAAGATTTTTTTTTAATACAATGTTAAAGCCCCGAGTCCAGCTTATGCGTTCGACAAGAAATTTTTTTTCGTCTTTGGGATCCATAATTCGGTGTTTATTTACTTTGAAAAAAATATTTTATTTTATTTTTTTCATCAACCCGAATTCCAATCCGAAACTCATCCGAGCCCAATTTTTAAAATAGGTTAGGATTGAGGTTTTACAAATAGGGTTAGGGTTAGGGTTAGGGTTAGGATTGATATTTTACAAATAGGATTAGGGTTAGGATTGAAAAAAATCCGAGTTTCATGAGCCCGAATTGCCCCCTAGTGACAGAGGCAGCGAACCGGGGCCTTTCGGTGAGATGGACCACCATGAGTTCAATGGCCGTGATAATTTGGTCGATCGATCGATCGGACGGCTGTGAGTCGTTTTCACTGGACAGAGTGGTTGGCCGTCGTGTTCTCGGGTTTCTTTGGTCGGCCATAGATATTATTTTAAGATTTCGAGATTAGCCGAGGCTCAATTTAGATGAACAGAGACCGTCTGATGGAGATCAGACGGATAGAATTCGACGCTCTCCCGTTTTCTGAAAGCCAAGAGAAACTTTGATTTAAAAGAAGAATAAAATATTAAAATATTAGTACCGATTTGACGAATGAGAGAATGACAGATCGGCCAAGTCTTAAATGAGGTTATTGGAAGAATTTGTCTACAAGTGGGTGAACGCGTCGTCGTGCACGTGACGTGGCGTTTAAGCTAGCACGGATCTGACGTATTTTCACCCATTCGTTGGCTCAACCCATTCACCAAATCCAAAATGGCGTTTGACATGGCATCCCCTGATTGGTTACCTGTTGAATTTCACCACTAGCCACTTGCCACATATATGAGTGACCTTGGTAGTTGGGTGGTCCAATGGATCATTCAAGCGTGCCTCATGGACAAAGATTTAACCCATGTAAAGCCAATCACATTGCAATATGGTTGGGAAAAGACAAACCAATGCCTTCGCAATTGTAGTTCACGAAACAAAACAACCCATTGCTCGCATAAAAGCAGCAAGTGAAGATATGAGGCGCGCTATATAGACTACAGTGTACACTTTGCCTACTTCTAACAGGTTAATATCTCCTTTGGGGAATGTCAAACAACCCAAATGAAAACTATCCTACAACTGTGAAGTAGTCCTGAAAAAGTGAAAATATGAAGCATGCTATAACATGTCAATGGTGTGCATAAGTTAGCTTGATTTAAAAATATTTTTAAAATTAAATAAATTTAAATTATTTTTTAAATCAAATTGAACCGATTATTTTAATAGATTAGATTAAAAAATTGATTTGATTTTGACTTGATTTATCAATTTATTTATACATACTTTAAATAACTGTAAGAATAATTTTCATCACAAATACTTGAACAATTTATTTATACATAATCTAGTTATCCATATATATATTTATAGCACCTTAATTTTAATAGTAGCATAGAAAAAATTTATATAAGATAAATATATGGTTTCATTAAATTTATATTAATTTTTTAAAAAATAAATTTTTTTATTTTAAAATTTTTAACTAAGATTAATGCGAGAAGTGATGACGCAAATCAAACTAAAATTATAGTTTGAATGAATTTTATAATTTAGAATTTTTTTTTTTCTGCATCTCTAATTAGTAACCAAAAATGTAATTCTTGTAAGGTTTAAAAATTATTAAAATTTATTTATGCACAACTAGGTTCCACAGGACTCTAGAGTTTTCCTATGATTCAAAGAAGAGACCTTAAGGTAGTATTTGATAGAAAAAATATTATCCATGGATAAGTGTACGGGATGGAGTTTATTTCCTGGCTATCCCATTGATCATATCAAATGCAATAATGTAATTCCATAGGATAACTTTTTTTACTCTTATTTGGAAGGATAACAAGCTATTCTTGCATTTTATAGGAAATAAATTGAGGGGATAACCCAAGGTTAACCATGGGTTATCCTTTTGGTTAACTTTATTTCCAGCTATCCCTTAGGTAGTGTTTGATAGGAAAAATGTTATCCATGGATAAGTGTACGGGATAGAATTTATCCCCTGGCTATCCCTAGGGATATCCCTGGGCTATCCCATTGATCATATCAAATGCAAAAAGGTAAATCCATGGGATAACCTTTTTTTACTCTTATTTGGAGGGATAACCAGCTATTCCTGCATTCTCTAGGAAATAAATTGAGGGGATATCCCATGGTTAACCATGGTTAACCATGGATTATCCCTTTGGTTAACTTTATTCCCTGCTATCCCTTATAGTTATGGCTTTTGGGAATAAGAGGGGATATCCAGAGGATATCCCCTTTTATCCCTATTTCAAACACTACCTTATAGTTATTGCTTTTTGGAATAAGCAGGGATATACCCTGAATATCCCATCTTATTCCCTACTTCAAATACTACCTAAGATAGTATTTGATTTCTAAAATGATATCTCTGAATAAGTGTATAGAATAGAGTTTATTCAGAATATAGTTGAAAAATAATTATTTTTTTTAAAAAAAATTTTTATAATTTTTATTTTTTAAAAATAAATGTAAAAATAATATAATTAAAAAATAATTTTTTTAAATTTATTTTATATATTTATAATTTTTATTTTTTTTTTTATTTTCAACACAGCCTAAAAACTAAAAAGAATTTGGTACCACCGACCACGTTTGAGTCCCCGCTCTTTTTGCGACCGTTGTCTACGGTCTGCCCCTTGACAAATGAATCTAGAACGGCAAGATTCCTCGAGAACGAGTTGCACGGGGTGTTTGTCAGATTCCAAAGAAGGAGATTAGCGGTTCGCATCGATGCCGGAAGCACAACTGCACATTGTGTCATGCTGTCGCAAAGCGTGACTCGACGATATGATGTCCCTTTGCCCTGCAAAGGTTCACGTCCATTATCCTTTTTAGTAGTAAAATAATATTTCAAGAGATCCCAGAATGATGAAAGAAAATTAAGATTTTTTTTTTTTTTTTTTGTTTTGATCTCCTACCCTCTTATGCATGAGATTGAAGAAAAAAAAAGTTCTGAAAAAAAAATTTCCGGCTTCGACCATTCTAGCCAAATGTAAAAATGTTGCCCTACCCGTTTCTTTCCTTGTTTCTGGCTTGTATCCAATGATCTTTTTTATACCTTTAAAATTTATCTATCAAATCAATTAATTTATTAATAAATTAAAATTAAATAATTTTAAAAAATAGATATAAATTAATTGATAATAAATAAATTTTAAATTTTTTAAATTTTTTAATTAATGTAAAATTATTTTAAGGTATTATAATTTTTTTATGATATAAACCGGTTAGAATTTAGTTTAGACAAGATTATTGATATTGCAAGAATGACTGCTATCAACTTCTATATGTTCAAATTCGTTATGATATTATTTATATATTTTAAATTTATTTATTAGTTTAATTAATTTATTATTTTAGAATGATTTTAAAGGCTATATGTTATTAATTAATTTATACTTAGTTTTTGTTGAACTAATTGATAAACTTAAGGCGTTACAGACTTTAATCTAAAAATTGATAATTAGTATCAAAATAATAATAATAGTAATTGCTAAATAACATTTGGACTAATTTTAGGACCCAATATGTTTAGCATGAAAGAAAATGACAGGATTGAAGGAACAATTGCTTGATGAAAAAGGTCGCTTGAGAATCACAAATTTCTAGTGTGATTTTCGTGGAGGAATGGCTAGTTCTGATGAAAAATTCAAACGGAAGAAGAAGCCTTCAACTCTTTTTACATCAAACATTAAAATCTGAAGGGACTGATACCAACCAAAGCTGCAAACTAATTAACGTTTAATTAATTCACAACCATATGCACGACCTATGTAGGTTGTGCACGACCTGTGTATATGTCAAATTTTTTTTTTTTTTTTGGGTACAAGCGGACAATCACAATAACTTCGTGCGAATCAGCCCAGACATATCAGAGTACAAAATCTGCTTAAAAACAACAGGACAAGAGTCGCCCTGATTACATATCCAAAAATCCGAATGATGAGCCACCGCCGATGCAACCTAGTCAGCCGCAGAATTAGCTTCCCGATAGATGTGCCGGATGTGAACTCTGTCGGTCTGACTCAGTATCGACCATATATCACGAAGAAGGGGATTGGATGAGGAATGGTCACCATCTTCCGCCTGAATCCATCGAACGACAGAAAGAAAATCCCCTTCAATGAACAGACTATGTGCATGGAGCCTCCGAACGGCATGGGAGATCCTAGCCCACACAGCATAAAGCTCCGCCATAGGGACAGAGCAATCTAAGGAAGCAAACCCTTCAGCCGACAGAAGAGCTCCATCAGTCCCTCGAATAACAAAAGCAGATCCAGCTAGTCTTTCCCGTACACTTCCATCAAAGTTGATTTTAACAAACCCTGGAGGGGGGTTCCCAAGATATGAAAACCGTACGACGGTTCGCTGCCAGAGCAGCAGGGGATCCCCAGAGGCCAGGATTGCATAAATCAAACCCATTGATTAGAAGTGCACTTTCAGCAACCATAGTTCTTATCTTTTGCTCTAATCTGTGAGGAGAGAAGGGATTATTAGGGAAAATAAGCTGGTTCCGTGACAGCCAAATCTGATAGGCCGTATTAGCCCAAAGAATACTCCACTGTCGGGTGGAACTCCGAAGGGCATCAAGGAAAGGAAAACATGAAGAACCTGACCCGTCCACTCTACATCTATAACCCATCCTCATCCAAATCCATCTCCATCTAGGGCATGTAAGGATCGCATGGCTAGTAGTCTCCTCCTTCTCATCACATAGAGTGCAAGTCGCTACCACCGAGAGACTCCTTCTAGAAAACAATGAACAGAAAGAGAGACAATTTCACAAAATCTTTGGAATGCAACATATCAAGAGAGACGTGCATGTCAAATCTTTGGAATGCATCATATCCAATGAGACGTGTGTTGGGCCTGGTGTGGTGCTATCAAGGCCCAGGTGGGCTAACTTGTATTGGGCTGGGTTTGAGTCCAAGGGTTGAGATTAAATCAAGTCACGGGTGTACACGGGCTTGGGGATTAGTTTAATCTCATTGGTTTAGTCCATGGGAGTTTTTTTGTTGAGTCTGGGCCTGGCCCACTTCGTGGATGTATTTAAACTCTAGTCTCTAGGGTTTGGATAGATAGAGAACAGATTCTTTTCTCCCAAAAATTCCCTTCTCTCATCATAGGGCGGCAGCCCTTTCTTTCTCCTCCCATCTTCCTCCTTTTTCAAGAAGTAAACCTAACAGGATTAGAAATCCTTAGTTCTAGTTCTTGTTGAACGGGGAATCCCATTGCTATTCATCAAGGTCTAAACCTAACAGGATTAGAAATCCTTAGTTCTAGTTCTTGTTCAACAGGGAATCCCATTGCTATTCATCAAGGTCTAAACCCTAACAAGTGGTATCAGAGCCTGGTTCAAGGAGTAATCTGGAGGCCTTCAAGGAGTTGAAATAATTTCAACAGAATCTCGTCAAGGTACTTCTCTATTTTATAAAATTTATTTTTGTGCTATTTTTGAAATTGGCCATGGGGAGTAGCATAAAAATAGAGGTTGAGAAGTTTGATGGGAAGGGAAGTTTCTCCATGTGGAAAGTCCGGGTAGAGGACCTCCTTGTGCAGCAGGGTTTAGATTTGGCTTTGGAGGAAAGGCCAGATGGGATGACAGACAAGCAGTGGATTTCATTGGAGAAGAAGACATGTTCAATGATTAGGGGCTGTCTGGCGGATTCAGTCCTCTATTCAGTGCTGGAGGAGAAGACCCGAAGGGACTCTGGACGAAGTTGCACACCCTCTATATGGGGAAGAATATGTGCAACAAGTTGATGTTGAAGAAGCGCCTCTACAGCCTTCGGATGTCAGAAGGTGGAGATGTGCTGGGTCACATCCAGATATTCGACCAGATGAGCAATGAACTTCTGAATGTCGGGGTCAAGATGGAGGAAGAAGATAAAGCACTTCTGCTTTTATGTTCAATGCCCACGTCTTATGACTCATTGGTCACAACACTGCTCTATGGGAAGGAGACATTAATTTATGAAGATATTGTCTCGGTGCTTCGGACGAATGAGCAGAGGGAGAAGATGACCAAGGAAGCTGTTCCCTAGGAGGGTCTATCAGTTGGGGAAAGGACAGGCAGAGGTAGGGGCAGGGACAGAAGTAAGTCTGGAGGACGATCAAAGTCCAGGAAAGGCAAGAGAGAGCTGAAGTGCTATAAGTGTGGAGAGGTAGGACATTTTAAGAAGAATTGTCCTAAGTGGAAAAATCAGAAGGGAGAAAAAGGAGGATCTGAGTCAGTGAGTACAGTTGCAGATCAGGAGGTGGAGGATGATCTCTTGGTTGTATCAGATGATCACAGGCACAGCACAGAGATGTGGACCTTGGATTCAGCCTGTTCTCATCATTACACTCCCAACCGGTCGTGGTTCAGTACTTACACAGAGGTTGAGGAGGGGAATGTGACTCTTGGAGATAATCACCCTTGCAAGGTGGCAGGTATTGGCACAGTGAGGGTGAGGATGTTTGATGGTATGGTGCGCACTCTTACCAGTGTGAAGCATGTTCCAGAACTCAAGAAGAATCTGGTATCACTGGGGTACTTGGAGCGGACTGGATACAGCTTCAGCAGTCGTGCCAGGAGTGGAGTTCTGAACATCTCCAATGGAGCCATGGTGGTGATGAGAGGGAGGAGGCTGGAAAATAATCTATACAAGATGGAGGGCTCTGTGATGACTGTGAAATCTGAGGTGGCAGCTGTGGAGCAAGATCCCCGGGATGTGTACAGGATGTGGCATTACCGCCTGGGCCACATGGGAGACAAGGGGATGAAAGAACTGAGCAAGAGAGGTCTGCTTCCAGACTTGAGTAGCGGAGATATGGAGATCTGTGAGCCTTGTCAGATGGGAAAGCAGAGGAGAGTACAGTTCTCAGTCAGCACAGCTAGGAGTGCTGAACCCCTGGAGTTAGTACACACAGATGTCTGGGGACCAGCCCCAGTTTCTGCAAGGAATGGGGCCAGATACTTTATGACCCTGATAGATGATTTCTCAAGGAAGCTGTGGATCTACTTTATGAAGGAGAAATCAGAGGTCTTCACCAAGTTCAAAATCTGGAAGGCTGAGGTGGAGAAGGAGCAGGGTAAAAGTGTGAAGTGTCTGAGGTCTGATAATGGCGGGGAATACACCAGCAGGGAGTTCCAGATTTTTTGTGAGGAGTGGGGCATCAGAAGGCACTTCTCGGTGATGGGAACTCCTCAACAGAATGGGGTGGCTGAGAGGATGAACAGAACACTATTGGAAAAGGCAAGATGCTTAAGGCTGCAGGCAGGGCTTCCAAAGATGTTCTGGGTTGACGCAGTAGATGCAACTAGCTACTTGGTCAATCGGTCACCGCACACCAGGTTAGATGGAGACATTCCAGAGGAGATATGGTCTGAAAGGAAGACAAGCCTAAACCATCTAAGGGTGTTTGGATGCACAGCATATGTGCATGTTGGAGCTGGGGAGCGGAGTAAGTTGGATGCCAGGTCTAAGAAGATGGTGTTCCTAGGCTACCCGCGAGGAGTCAAGGGGTATCGGCTATGGGACCCCTTGGAGAAGAAGGTTGTCATCAGCAGAGATGTAACCTTTGATGAGAGCTCAATCCTCCAGAACAGAAGTGGCATGGATGCACAGCAGGGACTACAGGAGGTAGAACACGGTAACACTAGTCAGATAACCTCCTATACAGTTGTGCCATTTGCTAGTGGACCAGGAGGATTTGAGATTCAGGTGGAGAGGACTGACAGAGGGGGTAGAAGCCAAGGAGTTCAGCAGGATGCAGCTGAACAGGGGACTGATACTGGGATCGCACAGCAAAGGCCCAGGAGGAACGTGCGACCACCAGTTCGATACGGCTTTGAGGATTCGTTGTCATATGCCCTGGTGACAGCGAATGGAGACCCTTTCACCTATGAGGAGGCTATGGAAAGTCAGGATAGAGATAGGTGGATCCATGCTATGGCAGAGGAAATGCAGTCTCTTCACAGCAATAATACGTGGCAGGTGGTCCAGCTGCCACAAGGAAAGAAACCCATTGGTTGTAAATGGGTTTATCAGCGCAAGGAAGGAGCTTCAGAACAAGAGGGTATCAGGTATAAGGCAAGACTAGTGGCCAAAGGATACTCTCAGAAAGAAGGCATCGATTATGGTGAGATATTTTCTCCAGTTGTCAGGCACACTTCCATCAGACTATTATTGAGTATTGTAGCAGCTCAGGACTTGGAGCTGGAGCAGATGGATGTGAAGACAGCATTCCTCATGGTCATTTGGAGGAGAGCATCTACATGGAGCAGCCACCAGGGTTTAGAGAACCAAGATCAGATGGGAAAGTCTGTTTGCTGAAGAAATCTCTGTATGGGCTGAAGCAGTCGCCGAGGCAGTGGTACAAGAGATTTGACACTTATGTTAGGAGCATTGGACTTTTCAGGTGTGAGTATGATTCTTGTGTGTATGTTAAATCTCTGGATGATGGGTCTAGGATGTACTTACTCTTGTATGTAGATGACATGCTGATAGCATGCAAGAGTAAGAAGGCTGTACAGGAACTGAAGATAGCTTTGTCTCGGGAGTTTGAGATGAAGAATCTGGGGCCAGCCAGGAAGATCCTAGGGATGGAAATCATCAGAGATAGATCCAAGGGTGTGCTGCATCTGAGTCAGGGTGGCTACATTAGAAAGATTCTGGAGCGATATGGGATGAAGGATGCCAAACCGACAGCACTACCTTTGGCAGCACATTTTTCCTTATCGAAGACCATGTCACCACAGACTGAGGTGGAGGCTCAGGAGATGGAGAAGGTACCATATGCTTCTGGTGTTGGGAGCCTTATGTATGCCATGGTATGTTGTAGGCCAGACATAGCCCATGCAGTGAGCCAGGTGAGCAGGTTCATGGCGCAGCCTGGTAGGGAGCACTGGCGAGCACTGAAGGGAATCTTCAGGTACTTGGTAGGTACAGTTGGGGTTGGTATTGCTATGGACAGCAAGAAGATGCTGAGAGATCCAACTTATCCAAGGAGGCTCGTGGGCAGTTATATGGATATGTGGATGCAGACTTTGGTGGAGATGTGGACACTAGGAGATCCACAACAGGTTTTGTGTTCAGCCTGTTTGGTGGTCCAGTATCGTGGAGATCATGTCTGCAGCCCATCACAGCCTTATCTACCACGGAGGCAGAATACATAGGTATCACAGAGGTAGCAAAGGAAGCTCTTTGGCTGAAGGGCTTGATGCTGGAGATGGGACTTGATCAGAAGGTTGTCCAGGTGCATAGTGACAGCCAGAGTGCTCTGATGCTTGCGCAGAATGCAGTCTATCATGCCAGGACGAAGCACATTGACCTCAGATACCACAGGATCAGAGAGCTGGTGGAAGATGGTGAGGTGGAGCTGGTGAAGGTATACACCAAAGAAAATCCAGCAGATGCACTGACTAAGGTTCTTCCACGGGACAGTTTTCAAAAGTGTATTTCGTTGTTAAAGCTGATGAACACAGTGGACGTGCTGAGGCCTTGAAAGCACCAAGGTGGAGATTGTTGGGCCTGGTGTGGTGCTATCAAGGCCCAGTGGGCTAACTTGTATTGGGCTGGGTTTGAGTCCAAGGTTGAGATTAAATCAAGTCACGGGTGTACACGGGCTTGGGGATTAGTTTAATCTCATTGGTTTAGTCCATGGGAGTTTTTTTGTTGAGTCTGGGCCTGGCCCACTTCGTGGATGTATTTAAACTCTAGTCTCTAGGGTTTGGATAGATAGAGAACAGATTCTTTTCTCCCAAAAATTTTCTTCTCTCATCATAGGGCGGCAGCCCTTTCTTTCTCCTCCCCATCTTCCTCCTTTTTCAAGAAGTAAACCTAACAGGATTAGAAATCCTTAGTTCTAGTTCTTGTTGAACGGGGAATCCCATTGCTATTCATCAAGGTCTAAACCTAACAGGATTAGAAATCCTTAGTTCTAGTTCTTGTTGAACGGGGAATCCCATTGCTATTCATCAAGGTCTAAACCTAACAGGATTAGAAATCCTTAGTTCTAGTTCTTGTTCAACAGGGAATTCCATTGCTATTCATCAAGGTCTAAACCCTAACAACGTGCAAGCGGCACGCATCCAAAAGGACTATTACTTGTGCCACTTAAAATGTTGCACTAATTTGATTCACAAATGCTAACCATTTTGAACTTTCATGACCAGTAAGTGACGTGCATGGACTGTATATATTACTCAAGTGGCTCACACTTATTATCAGTATGAGTGCGTGTAGTATTATGTTCATGTGGCTCTTAAATCAATCTTATCACTGCAACAATTTTTTATATAATAACATTTTAAAAAAATTAATGCTTATTAGCCTTGAAGAAAAATATTTTGATGCTTTTAAAAGCATCGATTAAGTAGGAGCGAAGAGAAATTTAAAAAGCGTCGAAAAAAACTTTCCGATGTTAAAAAAAGTTTTGAGATGTTAAAAAATCTGTCAATGGATTACAGCCAAGCGAATGGGATGCAAAGAGGATTTTGGGGGTGATCCTATCACCCACCATCGGTTGCCGACAATCCAATCCGCTTTCTCCTGCTTTTTATTTGCCGTTTTCGCGCTGGGGGAGCGCGTCGGCCGTTGGTTTCACGAAATGGACGGCCAGCCCAGCCGCGCTTCGGAGAACTCTCGGTCTGATGGCTTGCTCCGCTCCGCCGCCACCATAAAATTTCCAGCGAAAAAACTTGCGTTTCGTCCGCATGGTCCACGGAGCTTCCCTCTGCCTTTATTTAATCGCCGCAGATATGCGATGACCGTTGCATCTGCGTCACGACGCATGCATCGGTGCCGTCATATCCGTGCTATGTTCATGTAGATCCATGATGTTGATATGGTAATGTTATTGGCCGTTAATTTCCATTGGAATGGCTAGTTGCATCAGCTACCATATGGTGACCAAAATGGTAGGACGATGGGATTTCTGATTTTAAAATTTTATTATTTTAAAATACAGTGAGACAAGATAATATATATTTGAAAATATAGTGAAACGAGGTGAGTTGGTGAAGGAATGAATCTAGAGAACTGACAACCATTTGTCCTCTCACTTTTCACGACTTTAAATAGTGTTTGATAGAAAAAATATTATTCATGCATAAATGTATGTGATAAAGTTTATTCTCTTTATTCCTAAGAATATCCTTTGATTATCTCATTGATCATATCAAATACAAAAAGGTAAATTCATAGGATAACCTTTTTTTACTCTTATTTGGAGGGATAACCAGCTATTTCCTGCATTTTTTAGGAAATAAATTGAAGGAATAATCCATGATTAACCATGAATTATCCTTTTGATTAACTTTATTTTTAACTATCTTTTATATAGTTATAATTTTTAAAAATAAAAAAAAAATATTTTCTAAATATCCCATTTTATTCTTTATTTCAAACACTACCTAACATAACAAACGCAACTTCCAGGCTAAAGCCAAGATGCTAAAGAGCAGGGGTTCAAAAACTCCGTTTCACCATATCTCC
Organism: Calamus simplicifolius; assembly: GCA_900491605.1. Lineage (NCBI taxonomy): Eukaryota > Viridiplantae > Streptophyta > Magnoliopsida > Arecales > Arecaceae > Calamus > Calamus simplicifolius. The sequence goes on from UESW01004511.1 coordinate 147,441, forward strand.
AAACCAAGGTTACTGATTCCTACATGAACTCTAGCTAGTTTGAGGAACCACTTACGCCAAACAAACAGTGCAGTACAATGATCAAAGATGTTAAGCAGCAAGTTAGACCGACAATGTCCTACCTGCTAGGGTCAACAAAACTCTCAATTGGAAGTCTTAGCAAGCTACAAAATAGATGACAGGCCATCAAGCAATGTCAAATGCATACTTGGAAGCAAAGTTTATTTAGTATGAGATATCTCTAAAAGCATAAGATAAAAAATTATGAATGCATAAAGCACCCAAGTAAAAAAAAAAAAGGAATTTTTTTTTTAAAAGTGTTTGACCCATAGCATTGAATCATTTTCCCACTAGAGATAGCATTGTTGCTACAATAAGGTAACAACTCAATAACAAGATTATGAATAATCACATTCACAAGTCTTAATTGAGGGATGAATTTTTAACATAGGAAAGTGCATACAGTTTTTTGTTGCAGCTGATAACAGATAACCGAAATTAACTTCTAACAATTTTGTTTCAGGAATACTTCTGCGAGCACCGAGCCAAAATGCTTCACCAAAGCCAAGCATAAGAAAATTGCCTGCTAGTTTTTTTAAATAATCCATCAGGTGGTTTTGACTAGTTTCATCCATGCCATTCTGCTTCTGGTATTGCATAGTTTCATATTCTAGAGAAACTTGATCAGTTCTAAAACCAATCAATAAAGATCATATTTGACACAGTTTATCTGAAATAATATGAAATGTGGAGTTGCATTCTTAATTGATCCTTCAGATAGATTTCAGGATATTTTATCGATATATATCATGCAAATGTAATTTAAACCATATTTGTTAAGTCGAAGTGAACAAGTTGATGGAAATAGGTAGATCAATTCACAATACTAATCAGATTTGCTAAGAAAATTATTACGAAGAAAAAGAAAGGGGCAAGGGACCTCCAATAGAATAAATTTTAAATTAAATATGAAAATGTAAGCAGGTAGCTCACTTTCTTCAATAATTTTGTCAGAAGTAAAAGATACAGCATAACAGAGCAACCAAGTTGAATACTGACATCAAGATAAGTTGGCATCTCGACAAGTATAACATGCTTAAATTGTTAGAAAAATTGTTTCTAATTTTACAAAATTCTTAACTAGAAAATGCTAGAAAATTAATCTAAAATTAAATTCAAAATATAAACTAAAGTTAAAAAGAATCAAACTGATCGAGACGTGTTAAACACTATTCTAAGGATAAGTTTTCGCCCTCTCGTGCGGGTTGTCGGCGATTTGTCCCTAAGGTACAACGATTCGGCTCGATCAGATCCTCCTACTGCGAGCACGATCGGATGGAGGTGCAAACCCCATGCCCAAATAAAGATATAATAATAAAAATAGTTAAATAAATCTTTTACCACCAATAGCTTTCACCAGTAGGTTGAGACAGACTCCCAACTCCAAGCACTTGTAGTAACAGGACTTGTTGAGACAGACTCCCATCTCCAAGCACTTGTAGTAACAGGATTACTTGCAGCAACAGGATCTTTAACAATTGAAAAAAGCTTTTAGGATTTGTATTTTCTTACTTCTCTATTTCTTTAGCCTATATATATATATATATATATATATATATATATATATATATATATATATATATATATATAAAAGATATTTTTTAGCCGTAAGGCCTTGTTACCGTTCTCTTGGAATGAAGGAAAAATTGGAACACTCGAGCGAACGCTCGAGCATTTTGAAAAAAGAAATAAACCGAAACACTCGCTGGTGAGCGTTCAGAGGACGTCCCACACGAGCATTAATTGCTTGCGTGGGTACCTTATTACTTTCCTTTTTTTATTTTAAATTTTTTTTCCTTTCTTTCAATGGGCAAAAAGGTCAACAATTCCCCATAAAAGTTTTTAAATTAAAAATAAATAAAATAAAATAAATAATAAAATTAATATACTAAAAATTTTAGGGCATCTTATACTACGCAATAGGTAAGGTGTCCTGTGGACTTGAACCTCACTTAGTGTTGATTGTATACATCTGAAGGAACCATAGTGGATTAGACCTTGAACTAGGTCCTTAACTCAGACTTCTACTAATCACACACACAGCATGAATCAATTGGGTTTAAGCGGTCAGCGCATATTAAAGGCCTTGCACTTAGTACCTTGATTTTTCATGAGAATTTCTTAAGGTTAGTCCAAACCTTTAGTCACGGCCTAATATGATAATTCTCATATAGGTGAATCCTCCAAGGGTATTTGTGACTAATACCCTGCAGATAACCTATCTCGGATTCATTAAGAGAATGACTCAACCTTACACAAATTTACTTTGTCACTTTATAAGAGCACTCATCATAGGGATGGGTTGAAAAATTTTTCAAAATTTTTGCTCTAACACGATCACTCAATCAGCTTTATTTCTATCACATTGAACCTCATTCATGGGATCTCCAATCACAGAGGTTGGGTATCCACTGCTGGTGACCAAATAATGGGCTTAAGCCCCATCCCCCTCGATGAATCTAGGACTCCACTCCTAAATAATCCCTTGGTTAATTGATCTGCCAAATTCTTCTCAGATTTGACAAATTCCAAAGAGATAACATCATTTTTCTTATGTTGTCTTATAGACTTATGACGAAGCCATATATGGCGATTCATCTTTTTATTGGTACTCTTTTGATTTGTCATTTCAATTGCGGCCTTATTATCACAATGGATATAGCTGGAACTGGCTTAGGTACCAAAGGTAGCTCTGATATTAGATTTTTTATCCACTCTGCCTCATTACAGATGGTATCCAGAGCTATCAACTTGGCCTCCATGGTGCTTCTAGAAATAATAGTTTGCCTAGTGGATCCCCAAGCAATAGCAGCACCACCAAGAAGAAAAAGATATCTAGTGGTTGATTTTAAATTATGAGAATCAGTGACCCAATTAGCATCACTGTAACCCTTAACCATCTCAGGGTATTCATTGAACATCAAAGAGAGATTAAGTGTTCCCTTTAAATATCGAAACACTCTTTCTAAGGCTACTCAATGAGATTGATCAGGATTTTGATTATATCTACTAAGTCTTCCTACAACATAGGCAATATCAGGTCTTGTCCTATTTGCCACATATAAGAGAGATCCTATAATTTAAGAATACTTTAATTGATTAATTGGGTCACCTAAATTTTTCTTTAGGTGAAAGCTAGGATCAAAAGGAGTAGATATTGATTTAAGATTGGAATAGCCAAACTTCTTGATCATTTTTTCTATAGAATGAGAAAGAGAGAGAGAGCTATCCCTTCATGGGACTTGATAACCTTCATTTCTAGGATTACATCCGCTTCACCTAAATCTTTCATGTCAAACTTAGAAGAGAGGAAAGATTTAACACTTGAAATAATTTCAAGAGATGTTCCAAAAATTAAAATATCATCTATATAAGCAAAGAATTATACAATCATTGTCGATGGTTTTAGAATAGACACACTTATCATGATTATTGATTTGAAATCCAAAAGATAGAATAATTTGATCAAATTTCTCATGCCATTGTTTAGGAGCCTGCTTAAGACCATAAAGGGACTTGATAAGTTTACAAACCTTGTCTTCTTGTCCCTTTACAACAAAACCTTCAGGCTGTTCTATATAGATATCATCCTCAAGATCTCCATTTAGAAACGCAGTCTTCACATTCATTTGATGAATGATTAACTTATGAATGGAAGCAATAGCAAGAAGTGATCTAAGGGTTGTTATTCTAGTTACAGGAGAATAGGTATCAAAGAAATCTAATCCTTTCTTTTAGTTATACCCTTTGGCTACTAATCTAGCCTTATACTTTTCTATTGAACTATCAGGTCTAAATTTCTTCTTAAATACCCACTTACACCCTAAAGGTTTGCTTCCAGATGGTAAGTCAGATAAGATCCAAGTTTCATTTTGTAAGATTGAATTAAATTCAGAAAGAATAGCTTCCTTCCAAAAAGGAGCATCAGGAGAAGACATCGCCTCTGAAAAAGAAGAAGGTTTGCCTTCGACTAGGAAAGTAAAGAAACCTTCACCAAGATCTTTTTCTTTCCTTATCCTTGAAATTTTTCTAAGTTCAGAAGGTCCACCTTCAAGATTAGATCTTTTCCTTTTCTTTGACTCATTAGAGGACCCAGCTTTAAAAGAATCATGAACTAAGAAAGGATTAGAAGAGAATTGATTTGGTACTTGATTTTTGAAAGAAAAAAATATTTTAAAATAAGTAGCATCTATTGATTCGATAAGAGTATTATTTGAAATGCTACTTATATCAGAGTTTATCACTAGGAACCTATTTGTACTGCTATCTAAGGAATAACCTATAAAGATAGCATCTACGGTTTTAGGTCCTATTTTTCTTCTCTTAGGTTCAGGTATTCCTACCTTAGCTAAGCATCCCCACACTTTAAGATAATCTAGCCTGAGTGTTCTACCTTTCCAAAGCTCAAAAGGTGTTTTAGAACTATCCTTAAAGGGTATCCTATTTAAAATATGACATGTAGCTAAAAGAGCTTTCCCCCACAAGTTCTTGGGTATGCCTGAACTTATTAACATTGAGTTAACCATATCTATTAATATACGATTTTTTCGTTCAGCTACACCATTGGACTGAGGAGAGCATGGTGGTGAAACTTCATGAATAACCCCATATTTTTGATAAAATAGAGTCATTTCATTTGAGGTATATTCACCACCGCGATCTGACCTAAATTTCTTAAGCTTTTTCTGAGTTTGGGTTTCAGCTTCTACCTTATAAATCTTAAACTTATCTAATACTTCATCCTTAGATTTTATCAAATATATGTAACAATATCGAGAGAAGTCATCAATAAATGTTACAAAGTAACGACTTCCTCCCCGTGTAGGAAATTTGGTAGAGTCACATACATCGCTATGAACTAATTCAAGAAGTGTTGAACTCCTATTTACTGATTTAAAAGGTTTTCTTAGCATCTTGGCTTGAATACAAATCTTACATTTAAACTTTCTATCAATGTGAACTTTAGGAATTAGATTAAGATTTGTCATGTAATGAATACGATCAAAATTCACATGACCAAGTCTACTATGCCAAACATTTGAAGATTTAACATTAAAAAGAAGAGGACTTTTATTAGATAACTTAGAGGATACATTTAATTTAAAAAGACCTTCACATACAAAGCCTTTACCAACAAACTCATTATTACGAGTAATTACAACTTTATTTGACTCTAGAATAATTTTATATCATCTAGATATAAGGAAAGATCCACTAATCAGATTTCTTCTAACACTAGGAACTAACAACACTTCATGAAGGACCAAGATTTTCTCATATGTCATCTTTAGATCCACTTGACCTTTCCCAAGCACTTGTGTTGAAGAGTTATTCCCAAGTGTCACACCTCCTTCACTTGATTCCTCAAAGGTGGAGAACCAGGAGCGATCAAAACAAACATGAACATTAGCTCCTGAATAAAGCCACCAATCACAAGAAGATTGGATTGAGTTAATTAATAATTTTAAATTTACCGACCTGAAAGAAGGCTCAGCACAACTCTCAACCACGTTAACTTGTGGTTTAGATGATTTTCTCAATGGTTCAGTCTTTCGGTGGTAGCAGTCATTTGCCACATGATTTATCCTTCCGCACACAAAGCAGAATGTGCCTTTATAATTTTTTAACTTTTTATTCGGTCGGTTCTGATTTGATCGGTTCTGAGGAGGTTTGAATGATTGGTTGGATCTAGATTGAAATTTCCTCTTCTTAAAATTCTTTCCCCTAGGTTTGAATTGACTTGGAGTTGGATTTGACTCGGTTAGATGGATTTTAGGTCCAAGGTCGGTCTTTTGATTTTGATTGAGCTTAAGCCAGTGTTCTTCTTCAATCCTAATAGAGTTAATCACTTCTGTTAGGGTCAAGCTACCTTGCTTATGGCTTAGCTCTCGAGTAAAGGATGACCAAGAAGGTGGAAGGGAATTTGCTGAGGCTTGGACCTTATAGTTTTCAGAAAAACTACATCCAGTCAACTCCAACTTTCTAAGAAAATCTTGGAATTCATGAATTTAAATACTAATGGGTTTGGAATCTACCATTATATACTTTCAAAATTTTGAGATGGTGAATCGATCTAGACCAGCATTATCCATCCCATATTCAGCCTCAAGGGCATCCCAAAGTTCCTTAGCAGTTTTAGTAGGAAGGTAGACATCATAAAGATTATCAGATAGGGCACTTAAAATTCTATGTCTACAATGAAAATTTATTTCTTGGGGTGTTTTTGATGTTGATGAAGAGAAAGTATCAACTATACTAGAAGAACCTTGTTGAGTATTGGATTTGGGATCTGGTAATTCTATGAAAAATAAGTCTAAAGTGGTAAGCCAGTATTTACTTGACTTTGTCACCTCCTAAAGAATGATCCATTAAATTTTTCAGGTTTGATTGCACTAAGATCATCAGAACCCATTTTGAAAAAATTGGTTGCTTAATTCATTCTGCACAACCAAAAAGTTGAAGGTTTAGCCTTATAATTTAAATTTTTAAATTAATAATTTTTTAGATATTTCTAGATTTTAAATTTAAATTTAAATAAATTAAATCTAGAAACTACTTGCAATAATAATAAAATCACTAAGCAAAAATTAACTCAAATAATTCAATTTTGAATTTGAGTTTCAATTTTTTTTAAATTTCAAAATTTGAATTTCAAATTTAAATTTTGAATTTTAAATTTAAATTCAAAATACTTTTTTAAAAAAATAAATTCTAAGGCTTCTGCACAGAATAAAAAATAAGAATTTTTTTAATTACTTATAATAAAATCTAGCACTTTCTAATGATAGGAAAACTTGTCCTTAGCTGTTAGAAAAATTGTTTCTAATTTTACAAAAATCCTTATCTAGAAAATGATAGAAAATTAATCTAAAAATTAAATTCAAAATATAAACTAAAGTTAAAAAGAATCAAACTGGTCGAGGTGTGTTAGACACTGCCCTAAGAATAAGTTTTGCCCCCTCGTACGGGTTGTCGGCGATTTGTCCCTAAGGTACAACGATCCGGCTCGATCAGATCCTCCTACCGTGAGCACGATCCGATGGAGGTGCAAACCCAATGATACTTCAGATGCCCAAATAAAGATATAATAATAAAAATAGTTAAATAAATCTTTTACCATTAATAGCTTTCACCAGTAGGCTGAGACAGACTTCCTTATTGAGACAGACTCCCAACTCCAAGCACTTGCAGTAACACGATCACTTGCAGCAACAGGATCTTTAACAATTGAAAAAAGCTTTTAGAATTTATATTTTCTTACTTCTCTATTTTTTTAGCCTATCCATATATATAAAAAGATATTTTTAGCTGTTAGGCCTTGTTACAGTTCCTCTCGGAACAGAGGAAAAATCGGAATGCTCGAGCAAACGCTCGAGCGTTTTGAAAAAAGAAATAAACAGGACATCCCACGCGAGCATTAATTGCTCGCATAGGTACCTAATTACTTTCTTTTTTTTTATTTTAAAACTTTTTTCCTTTTTTTCAATGGGCAAAATGATAGACTGAAATTAAATATATTGATCCCTATCATATGTGGAAATATGGGACCAATATATTTATCCTAATTAATAAAGGAAAGATCGATAAATACCTCCCGCCATTGCTCGACGATCTAGATGAGGGTAAGGATCTTCCACGCCTTACTGTCTCTCTCAGCGATGGTGTAAACTTTTTTCGATAAAACCAGGCGCAGGGACCTACCCGTTTTATAAACCTTTATGCCTTATCTGTCCATTACAGAGGGCACCACTTTAAACGGATATGGTTGAGGGATTCTTATCTCAATCATAAATTCAAAATTTGAATTCATGCAATCCCTCAAGATCAGAATATAGGACCACCTTAGTCATATCTAATCGATACGCTTAATGGAGAAAAAACCAACATTCTCCCACTTGGTCCGTATATTCTATTACTATAGTAAGAAACAGAATATATGAATCATGGCAATAGGTCCTCTTAAAATCGAGTATTATTTACCATGTATCACAATGTATTATATTTTCCAAACATAAACCCATATAACTTAATGAATAAACCCCATGTTTATTCTAGGTTCAACTTAATGATGCTTATCACAGAATAAATGTGTACACTAAATAACTGAATGTGAGAAAACATCACAACCATAAAAGAGTTTCATTAATTATAAAATTCATCATTACAATGAATTAAATAAAATAATCAAGACCCATACGGTCTACATGATCCCTAAACTTCTGTAGTGGCATGCCTTTAGTCAAGGGATTAGCTATCATCAACTCAGTGCTCATGTGCTCTATAACCACTGTCTTTTCTTTAACACGTTCTCGTATGGCTAAATATTTGATGTCGATGTGCTTGCTTCGACTACCACTCTTATTATTTTTAGCCATAAACACTGCAGCTGAATTGTCACAATAAATCTTCAATGGCTTAGATATAGAATCTACAATTCTAAGCCCAGAAATGAAACTCTTCAACCATACACCATGCGAAGTAGCCTCAAAACATGATATAAACTCGGCTTCCATGGTGGAAGTAGCAATCAAAGTCTGCTTGGCGCTCCTCCAAGATACAGCTCCACCAGCAAACATAAATATGTATCCAGATGTTGACTTCCGAGAATCAACACAGCCAGCAAAGTCAGCATCAGAGTAGCCAATTACTTCCAAATTTTCAGTCCGTCTGAATATAAGCATGTAGTCCTTGGTACCCTGAAGATACCTCATCACCTTCTTAGCAGCTCTCCAGTGGTTTAAACCTGGGTTACTCTGATATCTCCCCAACATCCCAACTGCAAATGCTATGTCAGGCCTTGTACAGACCTAAGCATATATCAAGCTACCAACAGCTGAGGCATATGGAGTGTTTTTCATTTCCTCCCTCTCAAAGTCATTCCTTGGGCACTGACTCAAATTGAATCTGTCACCCTTGACTATGGGAGCTATACTCGGTGAACAAATTTTCATCCGAAATCTCTCTAAATTTTTATTGATATAGGTTTCTTGAGATAGACCTAAAACACCTCGAAGTCTGTCTCTTTGAATTTTAATGCCAATGACATAAGAGGCATCACCCATATCTTTCATGTCAAAATTCTCAGAGAGAAATTGTTTCACCTCATATAACATACCTTTATCATTGGTTGCAAGTAAAATATCGTCTACATATAGGATTAGAAAATAAATTTTGCTCCCACTGACCTTCTGGTATATACATTGATCCATGATGTTCTGTACAAATCCAAATGAAGAAATCACATCATGAAATTTTAAGTACCATTGCCGAGAGGCTTGTTTCAATCCATATATAGATCTCTTGAGCTTGCATACTAATTGCTCATTATTACTAGAGGAAAAACCTTCAGGTTGTTTCATATAAACCTCTTCCTCTAGATTTTCATTGAGAAATGCAGTTTTCACATTCATTTGTTGCAACTTTAAATCAAAATGCGCAATAAGTGCCATGATAATGCGGAAGGAATCTTTCTTAGATACAGGAAAAAATGTCTCATTGTAATCAATTCCCTCCCTTTGAGTGAATCCCTTAGCAACGAGTCTTGCCTTATATCACTCAATGTTGCCTAACGAGTCTTTCTTGGTCTTAAAGATCCATTTACAGCCAATGGCTTTTACTCCATCAGGCAACTCAACAAGATCCCAGACTCCATTAACTGCCATAGAATTCATCTCATCTTTCATAGCATCATACAATAAATTAGATTCCTTACAATTCATGGCTTGTGAAAACGTTTCAGGATCATTTTCAGCTCCAATGTTATAGTCCGACTCTTGAAGATGCACAATATAGTCACTAGAAATTGCTGATTTCCTTTCTCTTGTAGATCTTCTTAATGTTGTAACAACCTCCTCTGGAGGAGTTGATTGTTCAACTATCTCTGGTAACTCATGAGAGACTGGATCTACTAGTTCATTATCAGCAAATTATGGAATTTCAACGACTGGTTGTATAATGCCCATTTGGTCTTGAGGGGCACTATGAACGATAATCAGTCTGTCACTTGAAGTGGAAGGTTGAGCATCAGAATGTTCCCTTTCAGGAATCATGTTCTGCAATTGATCACTTCCACTAATCAAGTCATTCTCAAGAAATTTGGCATTTCTCGATTCCACAATCTTAGTTGTATGAGATGGACAATAAAATCTATATCCCTTGGACCTCTCGGCATATCCAATAAATACCCACTAATGGTCCTAGGGTCCAGCTTTTTCTCTTGTGGATTGTATACTCTCACTTCACATGGGCATCCCCATACGCGTACATGTCGCAAACTTGGTTTCCAACCTTTAAATAACTCAAATGGTATTTTAGAAACAGCCTTGGTTGGAACTCGATTTAATATGTACATAGCTATCTTGAGGGCTTCTGTCCACAAGGACTTAGGTAGTTTGGAGCTGCTAATCATGCTCCTCACCATGTCCATCAATGTTTGGTTCCTTCTTTCTGCTACACCATTCTGATCAGGTGAGCCAGGTAAACTATATTGGGCAACAATCCCATGTTCTTAAAGGAACTTCGCAAATGGACCAGGCAAATGTCCATCTTCTGTGTATCTCCCATAATACTCACCTCCTCTATCAGATCTCACAATTTTGATTTGCTTTCCACATTGTGTCTCTACTTCTACCTTGAATACCTTAAAGGCATCTAATGCTTCGTTCTTATTATGAAGAAAGTAGAGATACATAAATCGTGAGTAATCATCAATGAAGCAAATAAAGTATTTCGGACTATGAAAATCTATATCCGGACAATAAATGTCCGTGTGTATGATCTCTAATAGGTCTGAACTCCTCTTGGCACTTTTCTTTGACTTATTGGTCTGCTTGCCCTTAATGCAGTCCACACAAGTATCAAAGTCAGTGAAGTCCAAAGTATTGAGTACTCCTTCATTCACTAACCTCTTGATTCTATCTATGAAGATATGTCCCAATCTCTGATGCCACAACATAGAAGAGTTATCATTTACAACACATCTTTTCATGCCAGCCCTAACATGCATTACATCATGAGTGGTATTATTTTGCAAATTAATATAGAAAAGACCATCAGACAAAGTACCATTCCCAACAAGTTTAGATTTATAATACAAACTGGAAGAAGTATATGAAAAGTTGAAAGAATAACCCAAAGGTACAAGTCTTGAAACTGAAATTAAATTCCTAGAAAAACTAGGTACATAAAAGGTCATTTCCAAATTTAAAACAAAACCACTACTAAGAACTAAAGTGCATGTCCCTATAGCTTCCACATGTGAGCGCATCTTATTTCCTGAAGAGATATACTGCTCACTTCCCACTGGCTTCCTTAAGTTTTGCATACCCTGCAAAGTATTGCAAATGTGGATTGTAGAACCAGAATCAATCCACCATCTGTTATAAATAACATTAGCCATATTAGATTCATAACAGACAAGTGAGATTGTTTTACCTTTCTTTTCAAGCCAAGTCTTGAACTTGATGCAATCCTTCTTCATGTGTCCCTTCTTCTTACAGAAGAAACACTTGGATTCCTTCTTAATATCAAATTGGGGTGGTATTTTACTTTTACCCTTCTTCTTGGCTCGTACCCGATCCTTTCCATTTGTAGTCAGCATTGCACTTTCACCTAATTCCATCAACAGTCTACCCTCTTCTTGAACACACATGGCCAAAAGTTCATTGATTGACCATTTTTCCTTATGTGTGTTATAAGATATCTTAAATGGTCCATACTGCTGTGGAAGTGTATTTTAAATATAGTGCACCAGAAAGGACTCAGACATTTCAACCTCAAGAGTCTTCAGTTGAGCTGCAATGTCCCTCATTTGTATAATGTGCTCACGCACACCTCTCACTCCAGTGAGCCTCAGGGATGACAACTTCAATATTAGGGTACTGGCAAGAGCTTTGTCTGAAGTACTAAATTGCTCATCAATGGCCTTTAGTAGCTCCCTGACATTCTCATACTTATCAACTGAACCACGTATACCAACAGAGATTTTTGTCTTTATGAACATTATACTCAAGCGATTGGATCGCTCCCAACGTTCATAAATCGCAATCTCATTAGGAGTGCTGGTCTGAGTGACTGAAGGTGGTTCATCCTTCCTTATAGCATAATCAATGTCCATTCAACCCAGATGAAGAAGAATTCTCTCCTTCCAAACCTTATAGTTATCACCCCTCAATTCAGGTATGTCACATTTTATTTCAGAGAAATTTACAGGTTGCATAACTGCAAAATTTAAACATACATGCTTATTATCAAAAATTGAGGCTAATAAAATGCTTTACAAATGTAAATTATACATTTAGAAACTAGTGAATCTACTGACATAAAACTTGCCTATGGGCTAAAGCTCTAATTCAATTAGATTCACTTAAGTCTATATGATAAAACTATCAAATTATGTTCCTTCTTTCTAATTCCTGTGGGTAGATTAGAAAAATATAATTTAATATTTTATCTTAATTAATTATATAAATATAAAATAGTGAATCTACTGAATAAAACTTGCCTATGGGCTAAAGCTTTAATTCAATTAGATTCACTTAAGTCTGTATGATAAATCTATCAAATTATGTTCCTTCTTTCTAATTCCTGTGGATAGATTAGAAAAATATAATTTGATATTTTATCCTAATTAATTATATAAATATAACAAAAATTCATGTAAAATAAATTTTATTATATTTATATAATTAATTATAATTAATGTCTATTATTTATGTGATTTACTAACTTTATTATACAATTTTATAATTAAGGATGTTGTGGCTACTCCTTAATTATTCAATTGTATTTATCACTTAGACATTATTTAAATTTTGTGCTCAATTATGTCACTTAAGATGCATGCATAATTCATAAAATTTATACACATAAATTCTAAATATAATTGAATATAAATAGGCCAGACTAATGGTCCAACCAATTAATGAACGAGCCAACAACCTGTCATCCTCACCCAATTCCAATAGTTTAATTTAACCAAAAAATCTCTCAATCACCTCAAAAAATAGTATGATCAGGACTGTCATACGATTCAGACTGAATGCACAGTCTAATTTGATGCAAACCAGATTGAGCCCACGGCTCAGCCTGCCCGCGGCTGGCCCAAGCACCCGCATGGGCCAGGCACTGGGCCAGCCTGGCCCAAGCGCTGGCAACTGGGCCAGCACCAGCCACCTGGCCCAGGTGGCTGGCCATTGGGCCAGCGCTGGCCCGCTGGCCCAGGCACTGGGCCAGCACTGGCTGGCAGCCAGCGCTAGCGCCCAGGCGCTGGTCGCTGGCCTTTTTTTTAAAATTCTGTATCTCCTGCACGTTTTTCTGTAAGAGGCATTTTTCATCCGTCCTCATTCCGTGCACATATCCAAAGCAAGGAAACCCATGCTTCCTCATCTCATGGTGATTTAATCATGAGATATTTGGATTTATCTTTTATTTAAACTATATCCAAAAGGGTGAGCGAATAGATAAGTGCATGGTTCATGGCATAAATCTTACTGATCAATCTCTTAAATAAAACTAAATTAAATAAACTGAATATTAAGAGTTTATCAGATCTAATGCCCTTTCAGATGATTCTTGATGACCTATTAACTCTCCCGATATGCAGGTAGTTGGGTCAAATGCACCAAGGTACTACAACAGCCTCCCTTATTGGTACGTCCCTAATATCCCTACCGTACGCCCGTTGGGTGAAATAATCCAGGGTACTACCAGTAGCTTTTCCTTTGGACTATCTCTAAACGAGAGAAATAGAGATCAAGAATACCTTGTCCCTCTTTATCAAATAAATCATATAAAGATTGTTTCACAAGGATTTTATCAGATCCGTATATTAATGAAAACAATCCTATCCTAATAATCAAGGCAGAGGTATTTTTTATACGCTCTGATACCAAATGATAGACTGAAATTAAATATATTGATCCCTATCATATATGCGGAAATATGAGACCAATATATTTATCCTAATTAATAAAGGAAAGATCGATAAATACCTCCCGCCATTGCTCCACGATCCAGATGAAGGTAAGGATCTTCCACGCCTTACGGTCTCTCTCAGCGATGGTGTAAACTTTTTTCGATAAAACCAGGCGCAGGGACCTACCCGTTTTATAAACCTTTATGCCTTATCTGTCCATCACAGAGGGCGCCGCTTTAAATGGATATGGTTGAGGGATTCTTATCTCAATCGTAAATTCAAAATTTGAATTCACGCAATCCTTCAAGATAAGAATATAGGACCACCTTAGTCATATCTAACCGATACGCTTAATGGAGAAAAAAACCAACACAAAAAGGTCAACATAAATAGCTTGCTTCAGCTGCAAAGTTCATTCTTCTACTTGTACATTCACATGCTTTCTTACACAAATAGTGAAGATTGATCAACATAGGATGCTGCTTATTCATTTCAAGAATGCAGTATGAAAAGCAAGTATCAAATACATCTGATAAGTCAATTTCAAATCCACAACCTGGCAGTAATCAATTTTGCACTAACATCACACTTTTACTTGTACCTGTTAAGCTTCACTGCAGGCCTTGCTTTGTTAAATCTACATATGCAGTAGAACCAAATCAACAAAGATGACAGAACAAAAACTTTGTTCCACTATGCTTCTTTTAGTATCTTCCATAGCATGCTTTTTAGGTCACCCATTCAGCACCATAGTCTCATAAGCAATAAGTTCATTCAAAAGATTCTTAGTGAACATTTATGTTATGAGCATGCTTCTTATCATCCCAACATTCTTATCATCTAGCCCAGCATAAGTCATCAAACTTGCTTATCAAGTACTTTGCTGCTCCATCAGATCTCAAAACCTTAACAAAAAATTGAAAAAGTTTTGAAGTGAAAGCAAGGATTCACAATGGAAAGCTCCAAACGGACATATCCATTCATACACCCTAAAATCGGATTGAACTTAAGTACAAAGGTCAGATAAACTTATAAGCCCTTACATAACTTAATAGGCTGGTTGAAAATCTTCTTAATCATAAATACAGAACAAAATCAATGTTAATGGGAATTGGTAGATTAGAAACATCCTAATTCAGGTCAAATTCACTTACACCAAAGCTATGGTTTGCAGCATATCAAGGAATACTAGACTTCAATAATTGATTAACAGAATGATTAAACCACTGATGCATGTAAAAATAGGATCCAAGAATATATTCTTTTCTGGCATATAGCACGATTGGATGATCAAGAAGAAGTAAAATGATATGACATCAGCAACCTAAGTAGAAAACTTGGAGCATCATCTTTACAATAATTAGCAATTTCAGAGTTTCCTCAACCCATTTGAATGAATAATTGTTTTCTGTCTGGAGCACTTATCCAGAACACAAAATGAATGTTACTCTTCCAATACAATCACATGGAAGCCAGTTTCTGTAGAATGTCATGAATGTCCAACAGGGTTGCTTTCATCTCCAATCTCATTTGCAAAAATAAATTACTCTTATTGATGTAGTCTAGAAAAGAAAGAAGAAAAAAATTCTTGCTAAACTATGAACTCTTAATGCATGTTTCTTTGGGACTCTTTTCTTGATTTATTGCACAACTTTTTCAATTAAGTTTATGATAGATATCTAAGTTCTAATAATTTTAGGATCTTCATTTTGAATATGATTTAGATAGGACCAATCTCACTCTATAAATAGACCCTAGTTGTATCCTATTATAATCAATAAATTAGTAATAAAGTTTAAAGTTTTCTTCCTTCCCTTGCTTAAAAAATTCTTGCTTACCATGGTGCTCAACTGTGATCTTGTTAAGGGGTTATTGAAGCGAGGCTATAAACCTCGAGCATTTTCTAGAGAAATGGAAGTGTATAACCAAATACTCTCAAGAAATTGATGCGAGATCAATAGTTATCTTCTTTAGGCAAGCTTTCTTACATCAGATTTGGTATTAGAGCTCAAGATTCCTCGAATCTTACATCTAATTTTGGTATTAGAGCCCAAGATCAATTTGATCTTGCATCAAATTTAGTATCAAAGCCTAAGACTCCTTTAACTTATCCCAACTACTTGGGGTTGGCTTTATAGATAAACCAACATTATGAATAAGCGCATCACTAATATACACCAATTTGATTCGTTAGTTAAGGTGACAACAAGCTACTGATGTGACTTGGTGCTTACAACAAAGGTCACACCCCTTTGCTACAAAACTAAGTTTTCCATAAATGCCAAGGGCTGTTGATAAAGTCATTGGTCTATGCCACCCAATGATGTCAGTTCAAATCCCACCTAATGTTAGGTGGCTGGTTATGGGATAAGCCCCTCCCATTTATTTCTTTTGAAAAAGGGAGAAAAAGACGTTCAAGGTTTGCATCATTGGTAATATAGCCCCCAAGAATTTCAACCTGACAATATAACATGGATCGATCTCCCTCCCCTTCCCTCAAAAAAGACCATATAATGCTAAGGCAAATTTGATCTATGATGGCACCATAGGAGGATGCATGAGACGAAAATGACCAAGATAGCAACACAATGATAAAGGCTACAATGATGAAACATTATCAAATTCATGTTATAAGAAGCAAAACACAACTACTATAATAATCTAAAGAGGTGGTGTCAATGAGTAAAGATCACCAAAGGAAAACCCTGACAATAAAGAATTGCAATAATTAATACATCATCAAAGATGGAAGTAGGATAAGTTTACCATGTAAAGATGAATCATAGTAGAAGGTTCTAACACTTATCAACATAACATTTTCCTGCAATACTCTCATAAATTATCCTCATTGTAAGAAACTTATAGATGTCCATAAACATGGAGAAAAATATTCAATCGGTATATCCATGTTGCAACAAATAGCTAATTACCCTAAAAAGGAACTCAATAAGCTAGCGGCTTTTTTAATTGGCTGCCTCAGCTGTTTTCATCAACCACTATCTTCTTACCCTCGCACATCTGCCATACATCCCGTACTACCATGGGTCCACATCTGCATGTCCTAAATCCGTCTGCATAAAAATAGATATAAGTAAAATATTAATTTAACATAATAGTTACTACAAATTACATACATTACAAAATTTAATACCAATAAGAATCAAGCATTATCATTTCCTTCAAATTTCTATCCTAACCAAGGATATCGTAGCATGTACGTCATCAACTGGTACAAAATTGAATGGCATGGAATGCGTATAAGTGTGATTATCTTTATCATCTTTCCGCTGCTTTTTCATATCATATAACATGTGTTTTTGTTTCTCTACAAATTTATAATATAATATGTAGATTGACGACGTTGTAAATGCTTTGCACAAGACTTCTTCTTTTCTTTTCTTTCCTATTTACTCTTTTTTGAAAGCTGATGTGGCTGACGTAGCCACGAGGACAATCAGGGCAAAATCAAAAGCTTAAGGCGGCCCCATCCCGGCATCTCCAAGTCGGCCAAGTCGGCCCCGACTTCCCCAAGTCGGCCCGTTCGGCCCCAGCATCTCCAAGTCGGTCAAGTCGGCCCCGACTTTCCCAAGTCGGCCATGCTCGGCCCCGGCACCTCTAAGTCGGCCAAGTCGGCCCCAACTTTTTCAAGTCGGCCATGCTCGGCCCCGGCACCTCCAAGCCAGCCAAGTCGGCCCCGCTCGGCCCGGCACCTCCCAATCGGCCCTGCTCGGCCCCGGCACCTCCCAGTCGGCCCCGACTTTCCCAAGTCGGCCATGCTTGGCCCCAACACCTCCAACCTGACCAAGTCGGCCCTGACTTTTCTAAGTTGGCCCCGCCCGGCCCCGGCACCTCCCAGTCGGCCCCGACTTTCCCAAGTCGGCCATGCTCGGCCCCGGCAACTCCAAGCCGACGGAGTCAGCCCCGACTTTTCCAAGTCGGCCCCGCTCGGCCCCGGCACCTCCAAGTTGGCTGAGTCGGCCCCAACTTTCCCAAGTCGGCCCCGCTCGGCCCCGACTTTTCCAAGTCAGCCCCGCTCGGCCTCGGCATCTCCAAACTGGCCGAGTCGGCCCCGACCATCCATGGTCGGCCCCGCCCCGGCACCACCAGGTCGGCCGAGTCGGCCCTGCTCGGCCTCTGTGCCCTTAGGAGAGTCAAGGCGGTCCTGACTTTCTCAAGTCGGCCCCAAGACGGTCCTGGCCATTCAAGCCGCCATCTTTTTGGCCCGCGCCATCTGACATCGCCAGGCCCAACTATCCACTGGCCATGCCTCCGATGGGACCAGACCTAACTACCCATTAGCCCCACTGACTGATGGGACTTAGCCCACCAACCACCATTTCTTTCCTCTCTGATGGGATAGGACCCACCAACCGGCCCAGATTCACGCAACCCCCACGAACCCAGCGGACATTCCTTTCTCACGGAACTCCATGTGGTTGTGCAGGTATCAACCACCTATAAAAGGATAAGTCCACTCAAGAACCAGGTATGAAAAACTCATACACTGGCTACCCTATACCCAGATAGGGATTCCCCCTTTGGGAGGACTCATTTTTCTCCCCAAGAAGAGCTCATTTGAGCTCTCCCTCAGCTGTGACCTCGGTTGCTGACTTGAGCGTCGGAGGGTCCCCACCAGAGCACCCCTCCAGTCTTGAGACTTTTTTGCAGGCCATCCGATCAGGCGTGGATTTGTGGATTAAGCAGCTCTCTTCTCCCGACGTTCAAGACCGATGATCGGGCGTCATCAGATTGGCGTGCAAGGTAGGGGGGCTGAGAAGAACGTTGAGGGCGCTTGCTCAATCATCTGTGTTACTTAGCAGCGAACTCTTACCCCCTCGTCTTCCTTCATCGAGCCATGGTGGTGACCCGAGCTCAAGATGCTTCCATCAGCTGTCCGATGGGGCTTCCCTCGCCGATTAGGTAGCAGGAGGCTAATCCCCCTACTGTCGATCCTCCCGTCCCCTCTCTGCCACCAGATGCGATTGCCTCGGCTGCGGAACAACTAGCAGCTCTCACCCAGCAAGTCCAGACTCTCACTGCCATGGTCCACGGACTTCAGCAACAGCAGTCAGTGGCCACCCAGCACCAGACTGCTTCCCCTATCAGTCAACAGTCAGTAAGAGGAAGCTCTCCCCAGCGAGAGGCCGATCATCTTTAGGCTTCCCCTAGGAAGCCCCGTTGTGATCCCCCTAAGCGGCCATGGTCCCCCAATTGTGGCCCGAGCAAGTTCCCTTCAGAGCCGCACTGCCATGAGGAGCCAAAGCAGAAGTCCCACCTTCCACGTCCTTCTCCTTCTTCTTCTTCTTCTTCATCCTCCGAGCCATCTCGAAGGGCTCCGACGATCAGCCGCCAGGCAGAGGAGCGCCTGGATGAGTATAATCGGCGACTAGATGAGCTCGCCAGGAAGATCAACAGTCAGCCGGAGGAGGAGTTTGACACCCGTCCTCCTTATACCCGTCGGATACTGGAGGAGCCCATCCCCTCTAGATTCCGTTTTCCCTAGATAGATCCATATGATGGTACTATGGACCCTCTGGATCACCTCGAGAGTTACAAAGCCATGATGCAAGTTCAGGATGCTACGGATGCCCTTCTCTGTAAAGCTTTCCCCGCCACTCTACGGAATGCTACTCGCACTTGGCACTCGCGCCTGCCCCCTCACAGCATCGACTCCTTCCGAGAGCTGGAAAGGACCTTTCTGGTGCACTTTGATGCCTACCGGTGAATCCTGAGAGTTACGGATAGCCTCTTCTCCGTGCGCCAGAGGGAGGGGGAGTCGCTGTGGGACTTCGTGTCTCAATTCAAGACTGCTGCCCTTGAAGTCTATCATCTGGATGACGCGGTGGCAATGCTGGCGCTAAAGCAGGGGCTCCTCCCATCCCGCTTCACCTTTTCTTTGGACAAGAAGCGCCTGAGTTCCTACTCCGACCTCCTCCTCCGGGCTTAGAAGTACATCCATGCGGATGAGGCCGACCTCACCCACCAGGAATCCTCAAGGAGTTCCAGCTACAAGCCTACTCGCCCCGAGCCGAATGAACCCCCTCGCCACCAATGGTCCGATCTACCTCGCCAATCCGGTGGCAGGTGTCGAAGCTCCATCCCTGATGAGAGCAAGCTCACACCCCTTCTCGCCCCCCGATCTCACATCCTTATGGAGATCGAGGGCGAGCCTTATCTTCA
Organism: Calamus simplicifolius; assembly: GCA_900491605.1. Taxonomy (NCBI): domain Eukaryota; kingdom Viridiplantae; phylum Streptophyta; class Magnoliopsida; order Arecales; family Arecaceae; genus Calamus; species Calamus simplicifolius. The sequence goes on from UESW01004511.1 coordinate 167,596, forward strand.
GCGCCCTCCTCCTATGAAGAAAGGTCTCCCCTATGACAAGAGCCGTTATTTCCGATTCCATCGAGATTACGGCCACGACACCGATAGCTGCTTCACCCTGAAGCATGCCATTGAGGAGCTCATCCAGTGGGGCTACCTCGGCAAGTATGTCCAGAAGGTGCCGCAACTGCTACCGACGCTCATGGGGCTTCCATCCGTTTAGGCTGCTGTCGACAACACCCCCACAGAGCAGACGGTCGGGATGGTGTCTTGGAGGGCGGCTTCCCCATCTAAGCGGCTGAGGGAGGAGGAGGCGCCGGGTAATGTAATTCTTGGGGGGGGATCAGCAAATGTTGAGAATGTAAATAATGAAGGCATCATCGTCTCTATGACGACCGCCAAGCACCCTGTAAAGAGGATATTAGTTGATAGTGGCAGCTTAACTGACATCTTTACCTATGACGCATTTGTTAGGATGGGTTTATCTGTTGACTCTCTTCAGCCTATGGCAACCCCCCTGATCGGATTCACAGGGGATTCAGTAAGGGTTGAGGGTGAGATATCCCTACCTGTGACAGCCAGGATACCGCTGCGCCAAAGCACAGTGATCATGAAGTTCTTGGTAGTGCGAGTCCCTTTGGCATACAACGCCATCCTTAGATGCCCAGGTTTGAATCTATTGGATGCAATTATCTCCACCTGGCGCCTGCTTGTGCAGTTCCCTACTAGCAAAGGTGTCGGGGAGATGAGGGGCGAGGTCGGCTCAGTCCTACCCTGCTATCATGCAGCATCAAGTCCTTTGGAGGTAGAGTCGGTCCCCGAGACGCCCGATCCCGGGAGCCCGGCAAGGGGGGAGAGCCGGCCGAGCACCTCCTAACCTTTCCCCTCGGGGACGATCCGGCAAAGACCGTGCGTGTCGATGGACTCCTTCCCTCGGAAGACCATGATCGCCTCCTAACCTTCCTACGGGCCAACTCAGACGTTTTCGCTTGGTCAGCATCTGACATGCCTGGTATCCCTCCAGAAGTAATCACCCACAAGCTCAATATCGATCCGAAGCACCGTCCAATCCGCCAAAGGAAGAGAAGCTTCATTCCCGAGCGGCAAAAAGCCATCGATGAGGAGGTTAACAAGCTACTCAGTGCCGGCTACATCCGAAAGGCGCATTACCCTAGCTGGCTGGCTAACGTGGTTATGGTACGAAAGGCAAGCGAGAGCTGAAGAATTTGCATCGACTTCACCGACCTCAACAAGGCGTGTCTGAAAGACAGTTTTCCCCTGCTAAGGATAGATAGTTGGTAGATTTCACCTCCGGCCATGAGCTCCTCAGCTTCATGGACACCTTCTCTGGATATAACCAAATAAGGATGGACCCCAGCGACGAAGAGCACACCTCCTTTGTGACAGAAAAAGGCATCAATTGCTACAAAGTGATGCCCTTCGGTCTCAAGAACACGGGGGCAACCTATCAGAGATTGATGAACAAAGTTTTTTAGGACCAGCTGGGCCAGAACATGGAGGTCTATGTAGAGGACATGCTGACAAAAAGCACCTGTGCCTCCAACCACATCTCTGACTTAGAGAAAACTTTCAATAACCTTCGTCGCTTCTAGGTCAAGCTGAATCCTAAGAAGTGTGCCTTTGGGGTCACGGCGGGTAAGTTCCTGGGTTTCATGGTGATTCAGTGCAGTATCGAGGCAAACCCAGAGAAGATCAGTGCCATCCTCGATATGAGGCCGCCATCCACAAGAAGGAAGTACAATGACTAACACCGAGGGTGACGGCTTTAAGTCGTTTCCTCTCCAAATCAGCCAAGAGGTGCTTGCCCTTCTTCAAGGTCCTACGGAAAGTAAACAGCTTCGAGTGGACGGATGACTGCCAGAAAGCCTTCGATGGCTTGAAGGCGTTTCTGTCTTCTCCGCCGCTCCTGTCCAAGCCAAGGGATGGGGAGAGTCTTTTCCTCTACCTCGCCGCCTCTTTCGAGGCTATTAGCTCAGTCTTGGTGCGTCTTGACGCTGACAGAACCTAGAGACCCATTTATTATGTAAGCAAGGTGCTCCACAATGCGGAGGTCAGGTACTCCAAGACAGAAAAAATTATCTTTGCCCTGATCGTCTCCACTTGATGTCTCCGCCCATATTTTCAAGCCCATCCCATTGTGGTGCTCACGGACCAGCCCCTCCAAGCCATCCTGGCCTGTCCAGACACCTCAGGCCAACTCGCCAAGTGGGCCATCAAGCTAGGAGAGTTTGACCTCTCTTTTCAAGCACGACCGGCCTTGAAGTCCCAAGTCCTGGCCGATTTCCTAGTCGAGTGCACTTGGGCGGATGAGGAGACCATGGAGGTTTTTGTGGAGCAGCATAAGCTCGAGCCAAGCGATGATGGAGAAACTTGGATCCTCCATGTAGACAGTGCGTCAACTCTCAGGGAAGCGGTGCCGGCCTCATTCTCATCGGATCGGGTGGAGAGAGAGCAGAATGCACCCTGATGTTTCTATTCAAAGCCATCAATAATCAAGCCAGTACAAGGCCCTGCTAGCAGGATTAAGGCTAGCCCAAGAGTTCGGAATAAGGCGTCTCAGAGCTTTCACTGACTCGCAACTCGTCTCTGAACAAATCAACGGAGAGTACGAGGCGCGTGACCTTGTTATGACTCAATACCTGGGCAAGGTTCGGCTCTTGGTCTCCCCGTTAGCTTATTTCAGCATCAGTTACATTCCCAGAGTGAGAATGCCAAGGCCGACATCCTTTCCCACCTGACTACCTCCACCGACGGCATCGAAGAGACGCCTACATTGAATACCTAGAAAGGTCCAGCATAGAAGATGGCAAGGAAGTCCTTCCGCTCACCCAAGAGCCTACATGGATGGATGCCTACGTCCGCTATCTCACTGACGACACCCTCCCTGATGATCGCAGTGAAGCCAAGCGGCTCAAGTGGAGGGCTTCCAAATTTGTCCTCCTAGACGGACATCTATACAGGAGGTCGTTCTCTGACCCTCTGCTCAAATGTGTAGGACCCACCAACGCCGACTACATCCTTAGAGAAATCCATGAAGGCATCTGCGAAAATCACCTGGGGGGCAGGTCCCTAGCCCAGAAGGCCCTCTGTCAGGGATATTTCTGGCTTATCATGAGGAAGGATGCTGCCAAACTGGTTTAGAAGTGCGATGGTTGCCAGTTCCATGCACACATCCAGCATCAGCTGTCTACCCCGCTAAGCCCGCTTTCGGCTCCTTAGCCCTTCGCTCAGTGGGGAATGGACATCCTCGGGCTATTCCCCCAGCTTCGAGACAGCAGAGATTCTTGCTAGTAGCCATCGACTACTTCACCAAGTGGGTCGAGGTCGAGGCACTGGCTAAGATCACCGAGAGTAAAGTCAAAGCCTTCTTCTGGAAGTCGATCATATGCTGCTTTGGCCTACCTCACACTTTCGTCACGGACAACGGCTGCCAGTTCAACAATGATGCATTCAAGGCTTTCTGCGGTGAGCTGGGTATTCGCCATTGATTCACTTCTGTTGGCCACCCCTAGACCAACGGAGAGGCCGAGGTCATGAATTGCACCATTCTCAGAGGTCTTAGGACTCAGCTAGACGGATCCAAGGGTCGATGGGTGGAGGAACTCCCCAGTGTGATATGGGCTTACCATACGACCCCCAGGGCCCCAACGGGCGAGACTCCCTTCAGTCTCGTCTTCAGATCCGAAGCTGTCATCCCTGTTGAGATCGGATTGCCCAGTCCACGTGTGGAGTCCTTCAACAAAGAAAACAATTCCACACTGATACGGGCTAATCTGAACTTCATTAACGAAGCGCACGACCGGGCGAGGCTACGAATGGCGACCTTCCGTCAGTGGACCGCCAAGTACTACAATGCCCAGGTCCGTCCCAAGGTCTTTCTCCATGGAGATCTGGTTTTGAGAAAGGCTGAGATATCCAAGCCTACGGAGAGGGGCAAACTGTCCCCCAACTGGGAAGGTCCTTATCGCGTCGCCGAGACACTCCATCGGGGGGCATACAGACTAGAAGAACTCGACGGACGACCCATTCCATGTACCTAGAATGCGGATAACCTCCGCCAATATTATCAATGATGTATCCCCCAAGAGCACGAGTAATAAAAGGCTCCCTTCCAGTGCCACAGCCTACTCTCCCTTGTGTCCAAAGACCAGATCTCAGAAAAGGAGCTCGCCGGCATTGCGGCCTACAGGACACCACTCGGCTCTGGCACGGAGGTGCCCCCGAGTCGGTTAAGACCCTAAAGGCTCCGTACCCGGCCGAGTTGCCCCTCGGGTGGCACACAAACCCCCGAGGTGGTTCTAAAGGAGCTCGCCGGCATTGCGGCCCACGGAACACCACTCGGCCCTAGCATGGAGGTGCCCCCGAATCGGTTAAGACCCTAAAAGCTTCATACCCGATCGAGTCACCCCTCGGGCGGCACACAAACCCCCGAGGTGGTTCTAAAGGAGCTCACCGGCATCGCGGCCCACGTGATACCACTTGGCCCCAGCACGGAGATGCCCCCGAGTCGGTTAAGACCCTAAATGCTCTGTATCCGGTCGAGTCGCCCCTCGGGTGGCAAAGAAACCCGAGGTGGTTCTAAAGGAGCTTGCCGGCATTGCGGCCCACGGGACACCACTCGGCCCTGGTACGAAGGTGCCCCCAAGTCGGTTAACATCCTAAAGGCTCCATACCCGGTCGAGTCACCCCTCGGGCAGCACACAAACTTCCGAGGTGGTTCTAAAAGAGCTCGCCGGCATCGCGGCCCATGGGACACCACTCGGCCCCGGCACGGAGGTGCCCCCAAGTCGGTTAAGACCCTAAAGGCTCCGTAACTGGTCGAGTCACCCCTCGGGCGGCACACAAACTCACGAGGTAGTTCTAAAGGAGCTCGCCAGCATCGCGGCCCATGGGACACCACTCGGCCCCGGCACGGAAGTGCCCCCGAGTCGGTTAAGACCCTAAAGGCTCCGTACCCGATCGAGTCACCCCTCGGATGGCACACAAACCCCCGAAGTGATTCTAAAGGAGCTCGTCGGCATCATGGCCCATGGGACACCACTCGGCCCCGGCACGGAGGTGCCTCCGAGTCGGTTAAGACCCTAAAGGCTCTGTACCCGATCGAGTCACCCCTCGGGCGGCAGACAAACCTCCGAGGTGGTTCTAAAGGAGCTCACCGGCATCGCGGCCCATGGGACACCACTCGGCCTCGGCACAGAGGTGCCCCCGAGTTGGTTAAGACCCTAAAGGCTCCGTACCCGATTAAGTCACCCCTCGGGCGGCACACAAACCCTCGAGGTGGTTCTAAAGGAGCTCGCCGGCATCGCAGCCCATGGGACACCACTCGGCCCAGGCACGGAGGTGCCCCCCAAGTCGGTTAAGACCCTAAAGGCTCTGTACCTGGTCAAGTCATCCCTCGTGTGGCACACAAACCCCCGAGGTGGTTCTAAAGGAAGTCATTGGCATCGCGGCCCATGGGACACCACTCGGTCCCAGCACAGAGGTGCCCCCGAGTCGGTTAAGACCCTAAAGACTCCATACCCGGTCAAGTCGCCCCTCGAGCGGTACACAAACCTTCGATGTAGTTGTAAAGGAGCTCACCGACATCGTGGCCCACGAGACACAACTCAGCCCCAGCACGGAGGTGCCCCCAAGTCAGTTAAGACCCTAAAGGCTCCGTACCTGGTTGAGTCACCCCTCGGGCGGCACACAAACCCCCGAGGTGGTTCTAAAGGAGCTCGCCGGCATCGCAGCCAATGGGACACCACTCGGCCCCGGCACGGAGGTGCCCTCGAGTCGGTTAAGACCCTAAAGGCTTCGTACCCGATCGAGTCACCCCTCGGGTGGCACACAAACCCCCGAGGTTGTTCTAAAGGAGCTCGCTGGCATCGCAGCCCACGGGACACCACTTGGCCCCGTAACGGAGGTGCCCCCCTGAGTCGATTAAGACCTCAAGTTGGTCTTGGCACTAAGTTGCCCTTAGACCGTTCCAAGTCTTTGGAAGAATCATGTACGGACAAATCTCCCTTCAAACAGCCCGCGACAGCTTAAGGCATCTTAAGCAACCTCCCACGCGGCTGGCATGTCTCTCATAGACGCATCCAAACGTTGGCAAATCTAAGACTACGATCCGGCCACGGCGTCGTCGATGTGTGCAATGCTCAGAAACAGAAAACATCTTAGAAGGAAGGGTCCTCCTCATTAACAGGTATGGGGCCTGCCTTATCGTTAGTTGCATGATAAAATGTTCGACCCAAAGGAAGAGAGAAACAAACAAGACAAGACAAGGCACAAAAGCATTTTCACAATAAACTCTTTTCCATTAATGATGGAATTAAAGTACAAAATTTGGCCCGAGGCCAGTTACAAAAAGAAAGAAAAGAGAAAAAGAAGAAACAATAACTCTTCATGGATCGCTAGGGCCCGGCTCTCCCTCGTTGTCCTCCTCCTCCGCTGACCCCTCGTCAGATTCCCCGAGGCGAATCCCCTCGAGCTCGACAATGTTGATCTTAAGAGCCGCGGACACCTTAGTTTTGCACATGTCGAAGCCCTTAATATAGGCATCGAGGCTGGCCTCGAGGACCTCCTTCCCAAATTCTGGTGAGGACTTATAGTTGGCTATGGCCTGTCCCGCCCCGGCCTCAGCCTGCTGAACCCTGGCATCGGCCTCCTGGGCTTGCGTCTCAGCCCGCTGTGCCCTAGCCTCAGCCTCCTTGGCTCGTGCCTCAGCCTCCTTGGCTCGCGCCTCAGCCTCCCAGGCTCTGCTCTTGGCCTCCTCGACACGGGTACTGGCCTCGTCAGCACAAGCCACCGCCCCGGCCTTCTCCTGGCTCACCTCGGCCGCCACCCTTTCTGCGGCGACGGCTCTCTGCGCGGCGGCGAGTGCCTCTTCCCGTGCCACCTCGGCCTCCTCGGCATTTTGGAGCTGGCGAACCAGCCCCTCATTCCGCTCTGCGGTGGCCTTCAGTCTGTCCGAGACCAGCTCCAATTTGGCCTCGGCCGCGGATGCCCAGCCACTTTCAGCTTCGGCCCGACTTTCTGCCTCCCTTATTCGGCCGCCTAGGTTCTCCTCCCAGGCCTTGGCCTCCTGATGAAGTCGAGCAAGGCTCTGGGACTGTGTCGTGCTCTCCTTCTTATATTTCTCGGCCCGCGCTATGGCCTTCATGAGCGCGTCCGAGGAATGAGACAGCGCTTCGCGAAGGCCGATCGCACCATTGGCCATCTGCAGCAGGAGAATGTGTTAATCGCAAGAAAAATTAAGGCATCACAAAGCGTATTCAGAGATGAAGAAAACTCAGAAGGTTACCTGGATGATGGAGACCATCACCATGTCTAAAATTACAGAGTGGCTCTGCCCCCGCATTTCTTCATCGGACTCGGCAGTCTGAACTCTTGACAGAAGATGAGCGGCTTGCCCGGCATCCGCCATTGAATTGAACCTGGGTGCCGGCTGCGCCGGCCCCTCATGCGGACCTTCAACCCGAGGGCGAGTCGGGTGGCACGCTGATCGTTGGGATGAGCTCTCCGGCACATCCCTCTGCTTCCTGGTCGCCTTCGTCCCAGTCTTGGACCCCCTAGCGACTAGCTCCCCCTCTCCGGCAGTTGGGGGAGCACTCTCCATCTCTGGCTCAACGGCAGCCAGAGGGCCGACAGCAACTGTAACCTGCCCCATCTCGGGCATGTCAGCAGCGGCAGGGGCTTCTTCTTCAAGATCTACGACCACCACAGTTGCCTTAGTGGTGACCAGGATCTCTTCTTCCTCTACCTCGGTCCCGGTCGGCCCCGGGACCACTTCTCCAGCCGGCATTTCCGCGGTCGGCTCCTCCACAGTTGGAGCTTTGAGGGCTTCGGTAGCCCAAACCGGCTCGGCCTGCTCTCTTCTTTGAGCCCTCTTCGCCAGTCTTGCCGACTCGCTAGCCACCGGCCTCTTTTGCTTCAGGGCAGCTTCGAACGCGCCGGCGAAAAACTTCATCGCTGCGCCCAAAAACGATGAATGTTAGCAACATCATACAATAAGCTTCCAGTCGAGACAGAAGGAATCGGACGTCGTGCTCATTGACCGCTGGGGCCAACTCGGCCTCAAACAGGTTCTCCTCGGATAGGAGTTCCTTGTAGCCAGCTATTTGGCAGGATGACAACTGGGTAAAGAGTTCCCTGTCTCTCTCCCCCACGGTGGTATTATCGTTGGAGCTGGTGTCCGACTCCCTCCAATCAGCCCTCACCCCCTCGACATGGGCAAAAAGAAATCGGGGCTTCCATCCCCTAATCTTGGACGGGAGACCTAGGGGGAAGGCTTTACCTGACCTGGTGGTGAATGCCCACCATGCCCCCTCACCTTGGCGGCGGAGCTTATAGAAAGCCCGGAATAGTGATAGCCCTGGCCGAGCCTCCTGGAAGTAGTAAAGAATGACAAAAGCATAGATGATCCGAATCGAGTTCAGAGTCAACTACGCCAGCACTAACCTATACCTATCTAAAATGTTCAAGAAAAGGGATGGAAAGGAAGGCGCAGTCTGCACTGAAAAATTCCTCGTATAGAGCGACCCGACCAGGGTGGACGGAAGTCACTCTATCTTTGGGCTTCGGCGCGGACAGACGGATAAAACTGGGAATTTGGTACCTAGCCCTGATGGCCTCTACGTCCTCAGGGGTCATGGTTGAGGCCACTCCCGCCGGACCTGTTGGATCAAGGCTCACCGCCGAGGGTGGAGCTGGGCGGCGGGAGGACACAGGAATCACCCTAAGAGGAGGTTGAGGTAGATGGAGGTTCGTTCGCTAATGGTCGATCGTGGATGATAATTTCGCCCACCGGTCGAGGTGCCTGATGGGCTAAGGAGGTTTGGTCTTCGCTATCGGAAGGGGAAGACTCTACTACAGGCCTCTTATCCTCCCTAATAGCACGACGATCCATGGGTGAGACAAAGGATAAAACTAACCTGGGAGTCGAAAGGAACTCAAAGGCAGAAGGACTCAGGTTGCAAAGGAACTCAGAGAAGAAAAAGCTGAAAGAAAGCGTTAGCAGTGTAAAAGCTTTCCTCGAGCCCTTGGGGAGCTTTTATACCCCCATTTCCGAACGACGATAATCGAGGCCCCGCCACGTGGTGTTCTTCTATTGCGCCACGAGCTGTCCGCCGAAAATCTCGCTTGCGCCCGAGATGTGCCGCCTCGATTTGCCCTGAGGAGCATGATCCCCGACCAATCGTAGGGCTTAGAAAATGGGGAAACAATAATAACCTCCACCTTTTTTCATCCCCGATGGGCGCTTTCCTCAGGGCGTCCGGCGTCGATGTCAGCCCCCACCTACCGCATGATTGTGGAAGATCTGCGAAGCAATACTACCTCGGGATGATGCGCCAGCTCACCAAGCTATTAAAAGCGCACTAAAGGGCAATCATTTTTTGAATTTTCGCGCCCCTCTCGCCCAAAGGACAGCGGGTGCGTGGCCCTTCACGCTCAGGGGCGGAGGGGATCTGATGTGGTTGACATAGCCACGAGGGCAATCAGGGCAAAATAAAAAGCTTAAGGCGGCCCCGTCCCGACATCTCCAAGTCGGTCGAGTCGGCCTCGACTTCCCCAAGTCGGTCTCGCTCGGCCCCAGCACCTCCAAGTCGGCCGACTCGGCCCTGACTTTCCCAAGTCGGCCATGCTCGGCCCCGGCACCTCCAAGCCAGCCGAGTCGGCCCTGACTTTCCCAAGTCGGCCCCGCTCAGCCCCGACACCTCCTAGTCGGCCCCGACTTTCCCAAGTCGGCCATGCTCGGCCCTGGCACCTCCAAGCCGGCCGAGTCGGCCCTGACTTTCCCAAGTCGGCCCCGCTCGGCCCCAGCACCTTCCAGTCAGCCCTAACTTTCCCAAGTCAGCCATGCTCGGCCTCGGCACCTCTAAGTCGGCCGAGTCGGCCCCGATTTTTTCAAGTCGGCCATGCTCGGCCCCGGCACCTTCAAACCGGCCGAGTCGGCCCCAACTTTTCCAAGTCGGCCCTGCTCGGCCCCGGCTCCTCCCAGTCGGCCGAGTCGGCCCCGACTTCCCCAAGTCGGCCCCGCTCGGCCCCGACACCTCCAAGTTGGCCGAGTCGGCCCCGACTTCCCCAAGTCGGCCCCGCTTGGCCCCGTCATCTCCAAACTGGCCGAGTCGGCCCCGACCATCCCTTGTCGGCCCCGCTCCGGCACCTCCAGGTCGGCTGAGTCGGCCCTGCTCGGCCTCTGCGCCCCCAGGAGAGTCAAGGCGGTCCTGACTTTCTCAAGTCGGCCCCAGGACAGTCCTGGCAGTTCAAGCCGCCATCTTTTTGGCCCGTGCCATTTGACATCGCCAGGCCCAACTACCCACTGGCCATGCCTCCGATGGGACTAGACCTAACTACCCGTTAGCCCCACCGACTGATGGGACTTAGCCCACCAACTGCCATTTCTTTCCTCTCTGATAGGACAGAACCCACCAACCAGCCCAGATTCATGCAACCCCCACGAACTCAGCGGACATTCATTTCTCACGGAACTCCATGTGGTCGTGCAGGTGTCAACCACCTATAAAAGGGTAAGTCCACTCAAGAACCAGGTACGAAAAACTCATACACTGGCTACCCTAATACCCAGAGAGGGATTCCCCCTTTGGGAGGACTTATTTTTCTCTCCAAGAAGAGCTCGTCTGAGCTCTCCCTCAGCTATGACCTCAGTTGCTGACTTGAGCGTCGGAGGGTCCCCACTGGAGCACCCCTTCGGTTTTGGGTCTTTTTTGCAGGCCATCCGATCAGGCGTAGATTCATGAATTAAGCAGCTCTCTTCTTCCGACGTTCAAGACCGGTGATCGAGCATCATCAAAAGCCATAAATTAGCTATCAAAAGTTCTAAAGATTATTCAAATAAATTCAAAAATGTATGCTGCTTAGTCTGTCTTTATTTTATCACAGGGTTTCAAAGCAAATATAGATGACATAGGCGATTGCAAATGGACCCTTAATTTATTCTACATTACCAACTAACATGTTCTGTTACAATGTGATTTATAATGGCATTGCTGGCAGCACAGTTCTGATCAGAAGTACCATCAACTCCATTACAATTTCACATAGTTGCATCCAAGGCAAATATTGTACAAAAAGTTTTCATTTATTTAAGTTTCTACATTAATGTGATAAAACAAGTATTTTTCCTTTTCCTTTATCTTATTTCCCACTCCTTATGTCTAATTCACCCAATTTGCTGATTATCTAAGAGATAATTTATGATACAGAAATTAATTTTACTGAAATAGAATATGGGTTTGCCTGATTTAGAAGACCTAAAATCGGAACTTTAACTCCTTTCTTTTCAGCCTCTAAAATTGCCTCTTCAATTAAAACATTGATCGCCTATCTCTCCCATGATAAGCCATACTGCACAAAGAAATAATTGTTAACATTACATGATTTCATAACCATTGAACAGGAAAGTAAAAGCTACTTCCTTCTACTTCAAAATGTGAATAAAATTTCTTACTTGGAAATTGTATCTTGGTATCACCCATGTCTGCATCCTTAGTTTGTTCAAGCTATTTCTCTCAATCGTGAAGGAAGACCCATATATCCATGTCAGTACCATGGACAGCCATGCAGTGGGCCACATCAGTAACATATACCACTTGGAGTTGTATAGTTTGGAAGCTAAGGAGGCAAACCCAAGCCTCAGATGACATTTTTTTTATAAAAGTCCCACATAAGCGTAGACCTTGACGCAGGACCGCCTTTGTTGAATCAACCGCAATCTTAGTTTTTATCTTGTTGATGCCTACTCGCTTTGAGCTAGCGTCCTTAAGCGTTAGTTGTCACTCCAAGGATGCGCCAGGATCACTCCTTCGTCTTCAGAATCCTGCAAGAAGTTTCGTAGATGGAGATTCCAGCCAGGAACCTCTGACGTCTAAGTTAGCAACCAGGAATACAACAGTGGTTTTTTGAGAAAAAGAGATGTGTGTGGGAGGAGTGGGTTGTTTCATGCTTAAGAAAAATTCCCTCTTTCTGTTTGCTCTTACCTTCCTTTTTATCGGCCTCTCCCTCCGCTCAGGTCCGAATGTCATGACGTGTTAGCACTCTTTCAGATAGAATGTCAGAGATGGTCGGATTGGATCTGCATCCATTGTTCCGACATCATCAGTGTTTTTCCAGGAATAATCGGCTTTTGATGCATATTTGGCCAGAGTTATTAAATTCTATCGGTGACATTTTGGGCCTCAGTGGCTTTCCTAACTCGAAGTGATTGGTACTTTAAGGTAGGTAATCGCCTTTTGATGCTTATTTGTCCTGGGTCATTAAATTCTGCTAATGACTTTTTGGGCCTCAATGGCTTTTCTGACTTGAAATGATCAGTACTTTATGGCAGGTAATTGCCTTTTGATGCTTATTTGGCAAGAGTCATTAAATGTTGTTAATGACTTTTTAGGCTTCAGTGACTTTTATGACTCGAAATGATCGGTACTTTATGGTAGGTAATTGCCTTTTGATGCTTATTTGGCTAGAGTCATTAAATGCTGTTGATGACTTTTTAGGCTGAAATCCTCTGAAGAGGATGCCCTAATTGACGTTTTCTATCTTGTCAAATCTGTGAGGTTTTGGAAGGAAATTTGCGCCCAGGATCGGCCTTGGGGCCGTCTAAGGGTTGAGCGCCATCGGGGCTGCCTAGGTCTGGCCCTGGGGCCGCCTAGGGCCGGATGATATTGGGGCCGCCTAGGACTGGCCCTGGGCCCGGCTAGGGGCCAAATATAACTATGGCCGCCTAGGACCAACCCGAGGGCCAGCTAGGGCCCAAATATAACTGTGGCTGCCTAGGACCAACCCGTGGGCCGGCTAGGGGCCAAATATAACTATGATCGCCTAGGATCAGCCCGAGGGACGGCTAGGGGCCAAATATAACTATGGCCGCCTAGGACCAGCCCAAGGGCCGGTTAGGGGCCAAATATAGCTGTGGCTATCTAGGACCAACCCGTGAGCCGGCTAGGGGCCAAATATAACTGTGGCCACCTAGGACCAGCCCGGGGGCCGGCTAGGGGCCAAATATAACTGTGGTCGCCTAGGACCAGCCCGAGGGCCGGCTAGGGGCCAAATATAACTGTGGCCGCTTAGGACTAGCCCGAGGGTCGGCTAGGGGTCAAATATAGCTGTGGTCGCCTAGGATCAACCCGTGGGCCGGCTAGGGGCCAAATATAACTGTGGCCGCCTAGAACCAGCCCGAGGACCGGCTAGGGGCCAAATATAGCTGTGGCTACCTAGAACCAACCCGTGGGCCGGCTAGGGGCCAAATATAACCGTGGCTACCTAGGACCAGCCCGAGGACCGGCTAAGGGCCAAAATATAACTATGGTCGCCTAGGACTAGTCCGATGACCGGCTAGGGGCCAAAATATAACTGTGGCTATCTAGGACCAGCCCAAGGACCAGCTAGGGGCCAAATATTACTGTGGCTGCCTAGGACCAGCCCCAGGGCCGGCTAGGGGCCAAATATAGCTATGGCCGCCTAGGACCAACCCATGGGCCGGTTAGGGGCCAAATATAACTATGGCCGCCTAGGATCAGCCCGAGGACCGACTAGGGGCCAAAATATAACTATGACCGCCTAGGACCAACCCAAGGGCCGGCTAAGAGCCCAATACTATTGGGGTCGCCTAGGACTGTCCCTGGGGCCGCCTAGGGTCTGAATGCTACTGGGGCCACCTATGACCAGCCCGAGGGCCGGCTAGGGGCCAAATATAGCTGTGGCCACCTAGGACTAACCCGTGGGCCGGCTAGGGGCCAAATACTATTTTTACCATGTGGCTTTTTACTGGCCACATCATATGCCCCCCCGCTCCTGAGTCTTGGTCCTCACGTGCGCAGCGCTTGCCAAGAGAAAGGAGCGCGAAATTTTTTTGTATAACTAGGTTTAATGCGTCACAACCTATTAATGATGGGCGCATGCTTCTAAGAAGATTAAGGGTTCTTTATCACTTAAAAAAATGCCTCGTGATTGATGGGAAAGGGCTTCACGTACTTAAATTACGCTGACAACTCTTTTTGCTGGGGGAAGCGAGCTCCTCTTATGGGTTAGTGACACTTGGGCCACGATTCGGCACTCGACGCTTTTCTCTTCATGATGGGCAGGGTCCCCTAAATCTGAGAAGTTAATATTATCCCGCCTATCCCTTTTGTCCTCTATCGCTTCTACATTCTTCTTGCTTCTTGCTCCTCCTCCCTGCGCTAAGTTCCCTTTTGGTTCTGTCCTTCTATTTCGAGGTTAGTTTCTTAGTTTTCTTTGTGTTTCTTTCCTCTTGATGGTGTTAGTGTATACCCTAGATCCAATTGGATTGAATGCTGTATACATTCTATGAATATAAATCAAATAAAATGGTTTCTTTATCTATCCAGATGTCTTTTATTTGATATATTTGTCTGTAAGATAAAGTCCAAAAGAATGTGAACCATGCATATGGAATTTGTAATAGAGATTACCAATTGTGAGATTCAAATTACACGTTACAGTTTGATTCTTTAAACTTCCCTAGTCGATGTGTAGATGGGACTGGGCACCATCGAACACCGTGAGACTAGCACACATTGCATATCCTTATCCTTGGGGTGAGTAGCTGATTTCACAAGCTGAAGTATGAAGATACTTGGATAGGTGTGTGGATGCTCGTTATTGTAACGATGCATTAGATAACCCGTACATAGACCCCATATGGATACTCTATAGTGTCAATGGTTGATCTCTAATGACGGTGGTGTGAGTGATCCTTTGACTTAAGATCTTCATTGCATCTCATGTGTGGAATGTCATGCTTTGACGGCATCCAAACGTCGCTCTAGCCACGGATGGCAAATATGGTGTCGGTTGGGTATGACATGAAGCACATGAAGATGGTGTTTGATCAAGATAGGATTCGTCTCCCTTGATAGAAATGGTTATATCCCATGACCACTTGATGGATTAAATTGATTGATAAATCCTTGCAAGGTTGAGTTTGAATTTGAAATGGTTTCGAAGTTCTAATTCATATAGTCAATTTTTCTGAGATCAAGTAAACAAAGATCAATTACAGGGTTGACACATTCCATACAACTGATTGATCTGGAATATGTGACAAAAGGATTTGATCATACGGTAACCATTCATGGACAGGTGTTGATGGTCACGTCAACAAAACCTTTAGTAGTTGGGTGGTCATGATGCTTTACTAGAGGCCTCTCATGATCTATAATCATGTTGTTGAATTAGATAAAAAGTTGTCCAATCATTCCTAGGGTCTATGATTAGGACATGATTATTGCCAACATGTTAAAGGGCCTAATGGGTCACACGCATTAAGAAGAATATTGGATGAATTAAAATGAGAATTAAATTAGATTTAATTCAGATAAGATGATCAATTAAATAATTGGGTGAGATCCAATTTAAAGAAGATATAATTATAATGGATATGATCCATTATAATAGAAGGAATGTTAAGGAGAAATTATTTGTACATATGATGAACAAATAATTGAATACCGATATGTAACTTGATCCATGTGATGAATGGCTCTGATTATTCAGGTATGAATGTCCAATCTCAGCCATATGAAGATGGAATCATGCCCATGGGATGAGGCATAATGAATCTCTACGGTTCGATGATGAACACATACAAATTAGGGTATGTAGTTATGGGATAACCAACTCCTAATTTCAAAGGCTGAGATTGTGACACTTGGATTAATATTACCATGAAGATGAGAGTTTCTTACCATGAAGATGGGAGAAGTTTCTTACCATGAAGATGGGAGTTTCTTACAATGAAGAGAGGTCTCTTCCTCTTTGAAACGTCTCATTTTCAACCTATAAATATAGTTCCTTCCTACCAAGAAAGAGAGCATGAGAAGAAAAGATTAGACTTTTCTTCAAAGATATCTTCTGTAAGGGGATTCAAGAGGCGCTAGCACCCCTCTCTCTCTCCCATGGTGTCATCATCATACCTTGGAGGTCTTCATCCCTTCTTCTTCGTGTGGATCACCGTTAGAGGCCGGACACGTGGACGGCTAGTGGCAAAGGATTAACCGGCTTCATCCTCACCTACATCGATAAAGGACTCAGGTATGAATAAAATTAGATTTTATTTAAGATTTAATGAATCTGTTCCTAAGGATCCTGGGCATCTAAAAATTTTATATTATATCTTCCATAATGTTTATATGAATTTGATTCATATCTTGTATACATAATTCCCATCAGTGGTATCATAGCCTCCTTAGGCTACATATTCATTAATGTGATAGGATACTTGAGTCAATATGATTGATAATATGATTATGCTTAAAATCATGAAGAGTTTTCATATGCTGATAATAAATCTAGAATATAATAAAATGTTTATTATTTGATTAGATTTATGCATGTTCATTATCATGTTAAAATAGAGTACTTTGATATGTGATATCAGAGATAAAGATTTATTATATGATAATAAATAATAATTTATTTAGATTTAATCATATATGTGTCATGTTAAAATAGCAATTATTATTTATGCATGATAGATACTATATGCTGAAATCCTAGAAATCAGTTTAGGATTTAATTTTAGTTTGGATATTTGGATCAAGATAAGATTGTGATTAAAAGTAATCATATGGAATTTAAAATCTTATATTTTGAATCTAAATCTTATCATGACAAAAATAATTAGGGTTTGTTAGGGACATTAGGATTTATATGGGATGTGAAACCGACATGTCATAACATGTAATAAATGATAAGAAAATTTTAAAATTTAAATTAAGAATTCTTATTATAATACCCTAGCTAGATCACTATCTAAAGTTATCATAAAATATAATAGATGATAAAGATTTAAAAAACTTAGACTTAACCATGTCATTGTTTGATCCTATGATCCCATAATTGATCTAATCAATTGGGCTTAACTACATTGGTGTCTAGAAAGGTTTGATCATGGTTTTTAATTGCTCTGTTCGCTGCTTAGGAAAACCCATTCAATGGGATCGAAGGGTATGCTAAATAGGACCCCATTGATCAGCTGATCTGGCAATTGTTAAGGAAAGCTCTTAATTGATTAAATCAATTAAGGTTGATCAGGATGGTAGTAATTGATTTGGTCACATAATTAGGGTTCCTAAATTAGATAGTGATCAAGATCCTAATTTGATTAGGAGTTCCAATCATAGATTGGATCTTATGAAATTAAGGTTAATTGAGATTAATCTAAAATCTACATATAGAATATGTAACCTAGCATAGTACAAATGTTGTAGATGTAGATGGGACCAATATGCGCTAAATCCCTCCACGAATATTAAGTCATAAGCCTTTCATTGTTCACATGATACAAAATCATTAGGTTATGAGATTTGTCATGCCAAAGCCGAGGTCGAGTGTACCTATGAGGAGTTGATTATGGAACAATGGGTTGACTTAACTAGATTAGCTGGCATAATTGGCTAAAGTTAAGGTCAGTCTAATCTAGAGGCAAACTTTAGGGTGATCACATATGGATGTAATTGACAAAGCAATGTCCCCTAAATGATCTAGGAGTCACATTAGATGTGATTGATAATAATCTACCAAATTTGGCTTACCGAGATTTGTTGTGCCAAAGCCAAGGTCAAGGTAATTCAAATGAGGATCCTAGCCCACTAAGGAAATTGAATGCCAATTTCTTGAGATTAATAGAGAGGGCTATTAACCTTGATAAAATAGTGGAAGAAACCAACTTAATTAAAAATCTAGAATTACCATATTAAGTTGGTGATTAGTATTTGTAATAATTGACTCGTTCTAATTTTATGTAGGTTATCAGAGAAACCATGAGTGTAAATATCAACCTAAGGAATATTTTAGAATCCAACAAATTGACTGGACTCAACTTCCCTGATTGGCTAAGGAATGTAAGGATTGTTCTTCGATCTGAGAAAATTCTCTTTATCCTAGATGAGGTTGCACCGGAGGTCCCACCAGCGGATGCTCCGACTGAGGTTCATGTGGCATACAACCGGTATAAAGATGTTGAAGACATGGCCATATGTTTGATGTTGGCCTCAATGTCACCTGATCTTCAGAAATAGCATGAGCATATGAATGCTCAGGAGATTTTGATGCACTTGCAAGAGTTGTTTGGTGCACAGTCTCGATATGAGAGGTTTCAAGCTTCTAAAGAGCTGTTTCAGTGCAAAATGACTGAGGATTCATCAGTGGGTGCCCACGTACTGAAAATGATCAATTTGATTGAAAAGTTGGCACGATTGGGTTTTGTGATGGATCATGAACTAAGTGTTGACTTGGTTCTGCAGTCATTACCTCCCAGCTATTCGCAGTTTGTTCTTAATTTCAACATGAACAAGCTAGAGACATCTCTACCTAAGCTCGCGAATATGCTGACGAATATCGAGCCCAACATTAAGAAAGAAAAGGGGTAGGTTATGATCGTGGAGTCTTCTGGCGCTCGTAAGAAGCGGCCAAAAAGAATAAGGTCCAAAAGGCCAAGGCGACTAAACCAAATAAGGGTATCAAGAAAAACAAAGTAGCCAAGGAGAAATATCACTTCTGTGGGAAGGAAGGGCACTGGAAGCGAAACTGTAAAGCTTATCTGGCTAGCTAAAAGAAAAGAAACATACAAATGCTTCTACTTCAGGTATATTTATGATTGAGATATTTTCTTCTGTTACTTCTTATTCTACTGGGTATTGGATACCGGTTGTAGATCTCATATTTGTATTAATATGCAGATGATAAGAAGCAGTAGAAAGCTGAAAAAAGATGAAGTGATCCCACGCATAGGAAATAGAGCAAAGGTTGCTGCTTTAGCTATAGGATCTTGTTCTTTGTCTGTGCTCACTGGGCTTGTAATGGAGCTTAATAATTATTACTATGTTCCAAACATACAAAGAACATTATTTCCGTTTCATGTCTTGTAAATGATGGATATACATTTGAAATTGGAAATAAAGAATTTTAATTTTTAAAAATAAAATGTTCTTTGGTTCTGTTGAAATGTTTAACGAGATTTATGTTTTGAATTTACAATGCCCTATTCTCAATGTAGAAACTAAGAAATTAAAATCAAATAATTCTAAGAACTCATTCCTATGGCACTGTCATTTAGGCCATGTAAATGAAACACGTTTAACCAAGTTACATAAGGATGGCTACTTGGGCTCATTCGATTGGGAATCATTTGAGAAATGTGAGTCATGCTTACGTGGCAAAATGACTAAGTCATCCTTTACTAAAAAGGGTGAGCAAGCAACTGAATGTTTAGGACTAGTATATTCGGATGTATGTGGTCCTATCAATATTCAGGCAATATGAGGTTTTCTTACTTCATCACATTTATAAATGACCATAGCAGGTATGGTTATGTATATCTGATGAAGCATAAATATGAAGCCTTTGAAAAGTTCAAAGAATTCAAATCCGAGGTAGAAAAATAAAGTGGCAAAAGAATTAAGATACTTCGATCAGATCGAGGTGGGGAATACTTAAGCCATGAGTTCTTAGAATATTTAAAGGAGAATGAGATTCTCTCTCAGTGGACTCCTTCTGGTATGCCACAGCATAATGGTGTATCAGAAAGGAGAAATCACACATTATTAGATATGGTGCGATCAATGATGAGCCTTGTAAATCTTTCAAAAATGTTTTGGGGTTATGCCCTACACATAGTCAAATACACTCTAAACCGAGTTCCATCTAAGTCGGTCAGTTCCACTCCCTATGAGATATGGTGTAGAAAGAAACCAACCCTTAGTTATAAGGATTTGGGGTTGCTATGCTTATGTAAAGCGTAATGAGTCAGACAAGCTAGGAGCTAGATCTGACAAGTGTAATTTTGTGGGGTATCCTAAAGAAACAAAATGATACTACTTCTATCACCCACTCGAGCAAAAGGTGTTTGTCTCAAGGCATGCCATATTTCTAGAGAATGAGATTTTTCTAAGAAATGGTAGTGGCAGAAATATTGAGCTTAGTGAAACTCAAGAATCACAAATTGACACAGACCGATTAGATGACATGAGCAAATGTCAAATGTAGTGGGAGTTGAGCAGGAGACTCAACTCACATTCATGCAATATTTACGTTAACCTCTATCAGAAATGATGGAGCCACAGGAAGCTCCAAGTACACATCAGATACGTAGGTCTAGTAGAATACATCATATTCCTGAGAGATATAGATTTCTTATAGAAGATGATGAGCCTACTAACTACGATGAAGCAATTTGTGACATTGACTCCAAGAGATGGCTTGAAGCCATGAAGTCTGAAATGGACTCCATGTACGACAACCAAGTATGGACTTTGGTTGATCCACCTGAAGGGATAAAACCCATAGGGTGCATATGGGTCTTCAAGAAGAAGACAGACATGGATGGTAATGTGAATACCTATAAGGCGAGGCTAGTTGCAAAAGGTTACAAGCAAAGGCAAGGTGTTGACTTTGATGAAACCTTTTCTCCCGAAGCCATGCTTAAGTCCATAAGAATTTTGCTTGCGATTGCAACCTATTACGATTATGAGATATGGCAAATGGATGTCAAGACCGCCTTCCTAAATAGTGATTTAGTGGAGGATGTGTATATGACACAACCTGAGGGTTTTGAGTCCATTGATTCTAAAAAGGTATGCAAGCTGCAAAGGTCCATTTATGGACTTAAGCAAGCCTCTAGAAGTTGGAACATCCGTTTTGATGAAACAATCAAAAAGTTTAATTTTATCAAAAATGAGGATGATCCATGTGTGTACAAGAAGGTTAGTGGGAGTGTTATTATTTTCCTGATATTATATATAGATGACATATTATTGATAGGAAACAATGTATCCTTGCTGCAAGAAGTGAAGGAATGGTTGTCCAGCAAATTCTCCATGAAAGATTTGGGAGAAGCAGCCTACATACTGGGTATTAAGATCTATAGAGATAGATTTAGAAGGTTGCTTAGATTATCTCAATCAACGTACATAGATAAAGTGCTAAAACGGTTTAGCATGAAGGAATCCAAGAAGGGATTCCTGCCGGTATCACATGGAATACATCTCTCCAAGGACATGAGTCCTAAGACCCAAATGGAGAGAGAGCACATGAATAGGATTTCATATGCCTCAGCAATCGGATCCATCATATATGCGATGCTATGTACAAGACCTGATGTTTCTTATGTATTGAGTATCACTAGTAGATACCAGGCAACCCCTGGAGAGAAACATTAGATGGTCGTCAAGAATATCCTTAAGTACTTACGAAGGACTAAGGATATGTTCTTGGTTTATGGAGGACCCGAACTCATAGTTCAGGGTTATACGAATTCTAGTTTTCAGTCTGATAAAGATGATTATAAATCTCAATCAAGCTATGTCTTTACACTCAATGGTGGTGCAGTCAGCTAAAAAAGTTTCAAGCAGGAGACGACTGCCAACTCTACGACCAAAGCTGAGTACATCGCAGCATCAGATGCAGCCAAAGAAGTGGTTTGGATCAAAAAGTTTATCACTTAACTTGGTGTGGTTCCAAGCATTGTTGATCCAGTACACTTGTATTGTGACAACAATGGAGCTATTACGCAAGCTAAAGAGCCAAGGTCTCATCAGAGGTCCAAACATGTACTCAGGAGATACCATGTAATTAGAGAGATTATTGATAGAAATGATGTAAAAATAGAATGAGTCCCCACTGAGGATAATGTAGCTGATCCGCTCACTAAAGCCCTACCATAGCAGAAGCATAATAATCATGTTAAGTCACTCGATATTAAATACATGGGTGAATGGTTCTAGTGCAAGTGGGAGATTGTTAGTGTATGCCCTAGATCCAATTGGATTGAATGTTGTATGCATTCTATGAATTCAAATCAAATAAAATGGTTTCTTTATCTATCCAGATGTCTTTTATTTGATATATTTGTCTATGAGATAAAGTCCAAAAGAATGTGAACCGTGCATATGGAATTTGTAATAGAGATTACAAATTGTGAGATTCAAATTGCACGTTATGGTTCGATTCTTTAAACTTTCCTAGTCGATGTGTAGATGGGACTGGACACCATCGAACACCGTAAGACTAGCATACATTGCATATCCTCATCCTTGGGATGAACAGCTGATTTCACAAGCTAAAGTATGAAGATACTTGGATAGGTATGTGGATGCTCGTTATTGTAACGATGCATTGGATGACCCGTACAGAGACCCCATGTGGATATTTTATATAGTGTCAATGGTTGATCTCTAATGACGGTGGTGTGAATGATCCTTTGACTTGAGATCTTTATTGCATTTCATGTATGGAATGTCATGCTTTGACGGCATCCAAATATTGCTCTAGGTACGGGTGGCAAATATGGTGTCGGTTGGGTATGACATGAAGCACATGAAGATGGTGTTTAATCAAGACAGGATTTGTCTCCCTTGATAGAAAGGGTTATATCCCACGGCCACTTGATGGATTAAATTTATTGATAAATCCTTGCAAGGTTGAGTTGAAATTCGAAATGGTTTCGAAGTTCTAATTCATATAGTCAATTTTTCTTGAGATCATATAAACAAAGATCAATTACAGGGTTGACACATTTCATACCACTGATTGATCTAGGATATGTGATGAAAGGATTTGATCATACGGTAACCGTTCATGGATAGGTGTTGATGGTCACGTCAACAAAACCTTTAGCAGTTGGGTGATCATGATACTTTGCTAGAGGCCTCTCATGATCTATAATCATGTTGTTGAATTAGATAAAAGTTATCCAATCATTCCTAGGGTCTATGATTAGGACATGATTATTGCCAATATGTTAAAGGGCCTAATGGGTCAACGCATTAAGGAGAATATTGGATGAATTAAAATGAGAATTAAATTAGATTTAATTCAGATAAGATGATCAATTAAATAATTGGATGAGACCCAATTTAAAGAAGATATAATTATAATGGATATGATCCATTATAATAGAAGGAATGTTAAGGAAAAATTATTTGTACATATGATGAACAAATAACTGGATACCGATATGTAACTTGATCCATGTGATGGATGGCTCTGATTCGGGTATGGATGTCCAATCTTAGCCATATGAAGATGGAATCATGCCCAAGGGATGAGGCATGATGAATCTCTACGGTTCGATGATGAACACGTACAAATTAGGGTATGTAGTTATGGGATAACCAACTCCTAATTTCAAAGGCTGAGATTGTGACACTTGGATTAATCTTACCATGAAGATGGAAGTTTCTTACCATGAAGATGGGAGGAGTTTCTTACCATGAAGATGGGAATTTCTTACCATAATGATGGGAGTTTCTTACCATGAAAAGATGTCTCTTTCTTTTTGGAACGTCTCATTTTTAACCTATAAATATAGTTCCTTCCTACCAAAAAAGAGAGAAGAAAAGATTAGACTTTTCTTCAAAGATATCTTCTGTAAGGGGATTCAAGAGGCGCTAGCACCCCTCTCTCTCTCCCGTGGTGTCATCATCATACCTTGGAGGTCTTCATCTCTTCTTCTCCGCGTGGATTACCGTTAGAGGACGGACACATGGACGGCTAGTGGCAAAGGATTAACCAGCTTCATCCTCATCTACATCGATAAAGGACTCAGGTATGAATAAAATTAGATTTTATTTGAGATTTAATGAATCTGTTCCTAAGGATCCTGGGCATCTGAAAATTTTATATTATATCTTCCGCAATGTTTATATGAATTTGATTTATATCTTGTATACATAATTCCCATCAGATGGATCCTCAGGCCGATAGGAAGGGTAAGGGGCCTCTAATCGAACCATCTAGGAAAGAGATTCTCGAGGCATGTCGCTATGCTCCTGGTGGAATTTTCATACCCAGTCATTCCGAGACTGCTGGTCCGCCCCCCAGCGGGGTCCCTTCGGGCGAGGTTCCTCCAGGTGAGGTTCTTTCGGGCGAGGTCCCCTCGGATGAGGTTCCTCCAGGTGAGGCTCCCTCGGGTGAGGTCCCCTTGGGTGAGGTTCCTCCCTCCGCAGATAGGGCCGCCTCTCTGGCTCCTAGGGTTTCACCCCCCGTCACATTCAATATCTCCTTCTAGACCCATTTCTGCGGGCCCAAGGGGGATATGTTCTATCCTGAAAGACCATGACATAAGGAGAATTAGGGTTCAGTATAGAGTTTCTGACAGCGTTTGCCTATCCGCTCCTTGGTATGGCGATAAGGTGACTTGTGGCCGAGGAGGGGGAGTCACCCTATATGAGGAATTCCTCAAGGGTGGACTCCACCTCCCTCTCCATCCTTTCTTTTTAAATCTTTTAGATAGATATAACTTGATTCCTGCCCAATTGACCCCAAATTCCATTCAAATTATATACGCGTTCCTAGTACTCTGCCATTTTCATGGCGCTCCCGCTTGAGTTTCTCTCTTTCGAGCTTTGTACAAACTTAGAAATTCCTCCGGGAGCGGCTGGTGGAGTTTTGCCTCCCATCCCAAGAGGGTACTCAAATTGGACTTACCCTCGAATATAAAAGGGTGGAAGTCGTGCTTCTTTAATGTCCATGGCGAGAGGGTAAAGACATCTGGGAGTTATCCTGACACTAGCCCCAATAAAAACTCCAACATAGAGGAAAGGGACCAAGAGCTTTTCAAGGCCCTCCTATCTTCTGCCGTTCCTCCCTGTGCAGAGCTGCTGTCGGAGGGCAACCTTCGCGAAGCCTTAGCAGTACAAGTGGCGCCCTCATCGAGCTCCGGTGAGCGCTACCATCTTCAACCGTCGACCAAATTTTCTTTTCTTTTTCTTTTTTATTACCCAAATTTTATTTTGTTGTTTGTTTTCTTATTTCTTATTCCTTTTATTCCTTGTTTGTTTATTGCACGTGTGTTTGTATGTAAGTTTTTGTTGACTTACAGCTTTTTGTTGTGTTCGTGTTTGTTTTATTGCCTCTGTTTTCTGACTCTTTGCTTCTTCGACGTAGAGATGAGATTCTCTATAGAGTTTTTGTCGGAGACCCTGAAGAAAAGGAAAGCAATCGGGGGCCCGATGAAGGCAGGGCCCAAGAAGCCTAAACGGGCAGCGCGAGATGATCCGTTGCCGGGTGGAGTGGCTCCGCCTTCCTCCCCTGGGGTTACACTAGCAGGGGGGCGAGAAAGGAGATCCCCGTGTTGAAGCATTAGTAATAGAGGTCCCATCAACCGAGATTCGGGAGAGGCCACCCATAGGGGTCCCTTTGGCTGGGGCTCGAGAGGAACCAGTGAGGGAGAGATCCCCACCTTCCCCCAAAGCTGAAGGCGAGGCTGTGCCGGAGGAAAGAGTGGCGACACCCCCGGCTCGGGAAGCCGATGATGATCGGCTTTCGGAAGTCCATTTGCCCTAGGAGGGGGTAGAGGTGCCCCTTAGTGAGGATTTTTCCAGTTGGCCACCTGGGGTCAGCGCGATGTGTCGGGGGCATCTAGCTAAGCGCGTACTTAGTCGCTCCGCCTTACCCAACCTCCAGGCCAAACTTCGATGTCAATCGTTGGAGAAGTCCTTCGATACCTTCTTCACTGCCATTCTTCAGGTAACTCCGTGAGATCCTCGGCTCTCCTCTTTTAACTTCTTCTTCTTCTTTTTCCTTTCTTTCTTATTACAATCGATTTCTTACCTTGCAGGCATCTAATAGTGCATTTGTCCTTCGGGATGCTTGTATTGGGGGCAACCGGAAACAGAGCTCACCCGAATTGGATGCTCTCAAAGTTCAGGTGGGCGAGCTAACTGAAAAGTTGTCCGAGACTAAAGCTCGGGAGCTTGCAGTGTCCGACGCTGTGAGGGCCGCTGAAGAAGAGAGTCGGGCCCTCAAGGCCTAGATCAAAAAGTCCGAGAGTAGGGCCCGAGTGGCCGAGGCTAAGTTGGCTGAAGCTGTGTCGAAGCTAGGGCCTACCGAAGAAAAGTTGGAGATTGCCCTTCTCAGGGCAACCCAAGCTGAAGAGAAAACGGCCGCCGCAGAAGACAGGGCCGAGCTGCTTGAATTTGAGGCCCGAGCTGTAGAGGAGAGGTTGGCCAATGCCGAGGAGCGGCTGGCTTCTGCGGAGGTGAAACTAGCTTCCGTTGAAGATGAGGTGAGAGAGAACCTAGCCAAACTACTCCTCACCGAAGTTCAAGCCAAGGAGAGGATAATGGCTGCTAAAGCTGAAGCCATGCTCCGGGTTAGTGCCACCGATCAGAGGGCCCAGCAAGTCGTGGAGTTTTACAAGAGCTCTGCTGAATTCGCGGCCGAATGCAGTGAGGCAGCAATTGACGCTTTTGCTAAGGGCTTCGAGAAGTGCAAGAAGAAGATTCTTCAAGTCTATCGGCTGGACAACCTTGACAACATTCAGCCTGTGGAGGAGGATTCGGAGGACGAATCGGAGTCCTCCGAGTCTTGATTTTGAGTATCTTCTTCTATGTCGTAATACAACCAAAATTGGCTTTTTGTATGATGATATATTAATAGCAAAAATTTCGTTTTTGGGTAATTTTGTGTGCTGCTTCTATGTTTGAATCGATCTTGTCAGTTTTTAGTTATTTCAATATTCAGTAAGCCGGCCTTATCTTTTTGAATACATTTGATAATTTACTAGTATAATTCGTTCAAGAATTACACAAGAGACCTCTCGTGCTGTCTCAAAAAGTTCTACTTGGGGCCACCTAGAGTCCCAAGCTGAAACTTTTGGGAGTTTCTTGCGTTGGCCCAAGACGCCTGTGCCCTTTCTGGGTCGAATGTTGAGGCCGTTCGAAACCAGCTCGAGAGCCGATTTGGGGCCAAACATCGGTGTGGCCGCCTAGGACCAGCCCAAGGGCCGGCTAAGCGCCACACATTGGTGTGGCCGCTTAGGACCAGCCCAAGGGCTGGCTAGGGGCCACATATAACTACGGCCGCCTAGGACCAGCCCGAGGGCCGACTAGTGGCCAAATATCACTGTGGCCACTTAGGACCAGTCCGAGAGCCGGCTAGGGGCCACATATCACTGTGGCCATCTAGGACCAGCCCAAGGGTCGGCTAGGGGCCACATATCGCCGCAGCCGTCTGGGACCAGCCCAAGGACCAGCTAGGGGCCACATATAACTGCGGTCGCCTAGGACCAACCCGAGGCCGGCTAGGGGCCAAATATTATTGTTGATAGAGATATAGACTAAAAGATATGCTTTATGTTATGTCTTTATATTTTAATGAGAATTCATTTTGAGCAATGTATGACATTTACTATATATGTGCATGTGTCTAGTATTTACAAAGAGTATTTGATCTAGTGTGTAGAGTATGGCTTACACACAGAAGACTAGATCATCGGTTCTTTTGGAATACAAGTTTATTGTTCACAGTTTTAGATGGAATTGGACATACCATCAGTAGAACTGTAGCACAAATTTTTAGTAGGTCTGTCTTGACTACGGGGAATGGTTTATTCTAACTATTTATGCTAGTACACTTTGTGTGTATTGAATAGGACCCAGTTGAGTTAATTATTTTACTAACTTTATAAAATAATTAAACCTCATGAATATTATGATTACTTATGCTCTTAATCCGAATTCTATTTCTAGACACGTGTATGTAGTGATTATTACTTTGATTACACATAGAGTGAGATTCTATATGAGTCAATAAACTCAGTGGGTTGGGCAATAATATTATATATATGGTGAATATTAATAGTTGAAGGAAACCATGTCCTGATAAATTGGATTGATGATATCTCCTTGAGGAAGCTTATAAGTTTTGATTGTATCAAATCTTGCAAGTAGATTTTGAATCCGATACATCAAATAAGTTAAGTGGATAGGTCTCAAGGATAATAAAAGCCAATTAAATTATATTATCAGTAATTAAATTTAATTGGTGGATATCTGTAATCTTAACACGGGGAGATAATAAGTATTTAATATTAAAGGCCCGAAAATATAAATTTGAATATGATTAGGAGTATAATTATAATTCTTTAGTAGAATGAATTGTAATTTAATTACGTAGGCAGTCCTTTTCATATTTGCCTATTGATCCCTGTTGTAGCCCTATAAATACCCTCTCAGTTGGTTGCTAGGGTGAACGTTTTTTTTTTGGAGAAAGAAAAACAAGAAACCCTAGGACGGCCAAGAGATCCCATCATCTTGTGAGAGAAAGAAGGTATTTTCGGGAATACGGCGGAAGGCTAAAGGTTGAGGTCGAGCAATCAAATTAAAGTGATCGAAAGTTCAAATCTGAAGGTATGATCTTGTACTCATAGATTAGAATGGTAAATGTTTTTTGTATTACTTATATATGTTATAGCCGTGATCTTGGGGGTATTCCGCGTTCCCCAACAGTTGTGGCCATCTAGGACTAGCCCAAGAGCCGGCTAGGGGCCACATATCGCTGTGGCCACCTAGAACTAGTTCGAGGGCCGGCTAGGGGCCACATATAACTGCGGCCGCCTAGGACCAGTCCGAGGGCTGGCTAGGGGCCACATATTGCTGTGCCCATCTAGGACCATCCCAAGGGCCGGCTAGGGGCTACATATAACTGCGGTCGCCTAGGACCTCTTGAAAACTGCCCTAGGGGTTTCTTGCGCCGGCCCGGGAGTTTGACTCGGGGCCGCCTAGGACACAGGGCTTGAACCTTCGGAGGTTTCTCACGCCGGTCTGGGGTGTCTGTGTCTTTTGGGCCACCGAGATCCTTTTAAAAACTGCCACGGGGGTTTCTCGTGCCGGCCCGGGAGTTTGACTTGGGGCCGCCTAGGACACAGGGCTTGAACCTTCGAAGGTTTCTCGTGTCGGTCCAGGGTGTCTGTGTCCTTTGGGCCACCAAGGTCCTTTTGAAAACTGCCACGGGGGTTTCTCACGCCGGCCGGGAGTTTAACTCGGGGCCACCTAGGACACAGGGCTTGAACCTCTGAAGGTTTCTTGCGCCGATCCGGGGTGTCCGTGTCCTTTGGGCCGTCGAGGTCCTTTTGAAAACTGCCACGGGGATTTCTTGCACCAATCCGGGAGTTTGACTTGGGGCCGCCTAGGACACAGGGCTTGAACCTTCGGAGGTTTCTCGTGCCAATATGGGGTGTTTGTGTCCTTTGGACCGCCGAGGTCCTTTTGAAAACTGCCATGGGGGTTTCTTGCGCTGGCCCGAGAGTTTTACTCGGGGCCGCCTAGGACACATGGCTTGAACCTCTGGAGGTTTCTCGCGCCGATCCGGGGTGTCTGTGTCCTTTGGGCCGCCGAGGTCATAATATTGAATTGAACCATAGAATTTAAAAACTATTCTTATAATCATTTGTCTAATACATTTATCATTGGTAATATCGACGGAGATTACCGGCATTCCAAGTGCAGGGAATCGGTCGTCCGTCCATCCCCTCCAGTTTGTAGGCTCCTTATGAGAGCATTTTTGTGACTCGATATGGTCCTTCCCAGTTTGGCGATAATTTGTTTCCTTCAGTTGGTTTGGACACTTCAGCTTTTCTAAGGATCAGGTCTCCAGGGCGGAACGTCTTGGGATGCACCCGAGCATTGTAGTACTTCTCGGCTCATTGGCGAAAAGTGGCCATTCTAAGCCATGCAAGATTTCGTTGATGAAGTCCAGGTTAGCCCTCAGCTAATCGGGGTTTTCATCCTCCTTGTATGCCTCTACTCGGGATCTAGGAAGGCCAATTTCTATGGGATGACCACTTCGGATCCGAAGACGAGGCTGAAGGGAGTCTCTCCTGTAGGGGCCCTGGGAGTGGTGCGGTATGCCCATAATACACTCGGAAGTTCTTCCACCCATCTGCCCTTGGATTCGTCCAACCAGGTTTGGAGTCCTTGAAGGAAGCGCGGTTCATAACTTCCGCCTCTCCATTGGATTGGGGGTGCCCGATAGAAGTGAACATGTGGCAAATGCCTAACTCGATACAAAAGGCCTTGGATGTTGAGTTGTCAAACTGGCGGCCAATATCGGTAATTACAGTATGAGGTAGACTGAACTGACAAATAATAGATTTCCAAAAGAATGCCCTTTCCTTGGCTTCAGTAATTTTAGTTAATGCCTTGACCTCGACCCATTTAGTAAAATAGTCGATGGCCACTAATGAAAACCTCCGCTATCCTGCGGTCGGGGGAAAAGGCCCAAGTATATCCATTCCCCACTTAGCAAAAGGCCAGGGGATAGACAGCGGACTCAATAGTGAGGCCGGCTGTCTTTGGATATTTGAGTGCCACTGACAGCTATCACATCTCCGAACCAACTCAGCGGCATCCTGGCGCATAGTGAGCCAGTAATACCCTTGGCGGAGAGCCTTATATGCTAGCGACCTGCCCCCCACATGACTCTCACATATCCCTTCATGAATTTCTCTGAGAACATAATCAGCATCCGCTAGGCCTATACACTTGAGAAGAGGATGAGAGAAAGATTTCTTGTATAGGCGGCCTTCTAGCAACAGAAACTTGGCTGACCTCCTCCTGAGCAGCCTAGCTTCTGCAGGGTCGGTGGGGAGGGAGCCACTAGTGAGATAACGAATGTAAGCATCCATCCAAGTTGGCTCCTATATGATTGGTTTAACTTCTTCGGTGGAATCGATGCTTGGACTCTCCAAATGCTCGACGTACTCCCTCTCTAGGCAGTCGTCCGCCAAAGTGGCCAACCTTGATAATGCATCGGCTCTAGCGTTCTCCCCTCTGGGAATGTAACTGATGGTGAAATAAGCCAATGAGGAGATCAACATCTTAACCTTGCTCAAATATCGTGACATGGTAGGGTCGCGAGCCTCGAACTCTCCAGTGATGTGTCCGAAGACAAGCTGGGAATCAATGAAGGCTCGAAATATTTTACTCCTAACCCATGGGCAAGTTTGATCCCCGCCAATAGGGCCTCGTACTCAGCTTGATTGTTGATGGCCTTGAAAAGAAAACGAAGGGCGTACTCAAAAGTCATTCCCTCCGGACTTGCTAAGATAAGGCCCACTCCGCTTTCCTGGGAATTGGAGGCACCGTCAACATGAAGAATCTAGGCCTCCACCAAATCTCCCTCAGCCACGGAACATTTCCCAAGGACATCATCGCCCTGCTCGTCTGTCCAAATGCATTCCACCAAAAAGTCCGCTAATACTTGGGATTTAAGGGCAGGATGGGCCCGAAATGAAAGGTCGAACTCCCCTAACATGACAGCCCATTTTGCTAGGCGGCCTGAGGTGTCGGGTCGAGCCAGTATAGATTTGAGAGGCTGGTCTGTAAGCACGGCTATCGGGTGTGCGTGGAAATACAGCCGGAGGTGCTGAGCAGAGACAACCAGGGCAAAGATAATCTTCCCCACCCGAGAATATTGAATTTCTGCATCATGAAGCACCTTGCTAGTATAATCGATAAGCTTCTACACTCCATCCTAGTCGAGTCGGACTAAAATAGAGTTGACTGCCTCCGAGTAGTAGCAGCTAGATAAACAAAAAGTTGTTCTCTCTCTTCAGGCTTGGATAGTAATGGTGGAGTAGACAAGAACTCCTTTAACTCTTCAAAAGCTTTCTGGCAGCTATCTGTCCACTCGAAACCATCGACTTTGCACAAAGCTTTAAAGAAAGGTAAGCACCAATCTGCCGATCTGGAGAGGAACCGGCTCAGAGCGGCTATTCTTCCAGTGAGTCGTTGAACCTTCTTCTTGTTGGCTGGCCGCCGCATATCGAGAATAGCCTGGATCTTCTCTGGATTTGCCTCGATTCCTCGCTGGGTCACTAGAAAGCCCATAAACTTCCCCGCAGTAATGCCAAAGGCGCACTTGCGGGGATTGAGTTTGATCTGATGGCGTCGGAGATTGTTGAATATTTCTTCTAGGTCGGCGACGTGGTTGGCGATGTGGGGGATCTTAGTAAGCATATCATTCACATATACCTTCATATTATGCCCGATCTGATCCTTGAAGACTTTATTCATCAACCTCTGGTAAGTAGCTCCGGCATTCTTTAGTCCAAAGGGCATCACCTTGTAACAGTAAATGCCTTTCTCCGTAATGAAAGAAGTATTTTTCTCATCCACCGGGTCTATCTTTATTTGGTTATAGCCGGAGAAGGCATCCATAAAACTCAGGAGTTCATGTCCAAAGGTGGAATCCACCAGCTGATCGATCCGTCGTAGAGGAAAACTGTCTTTGGGACACGCCTTGTTAAGATCAGTGAAGTCGATGCAGATCCGCCAACTTCCACTCGTCTTCCGGACCATAACCATATTCGCCAACCAACTTGGGTACTGAGCTTCCCGAATGTGGTCGGCAACCAAAAGTTTATTGACTTCCTTATCTATGGCCCTCTGCCGCTCGGGGGCGAAGCTTCTCTTCTTTTGGCGAATAGGCTGACACTTGGTATCAATGTTCAACTTATGGGTTATCACCTCCGGAGGAATACCAGGAATGTCCAAGGCGGTCCATGCAAAAATATCTGAGTTAGCCCATAAAAAGGTAAGGAGTTCATTTTTTACTTCCAAAGGAAGAAGCTCACCGATTTGCACAGTCTTTGCAGGGTCGTCTCCCAATGGGTAAGATAGTAGTTGTTCCTCCGATTCTCCTCTTCTTTCAGATTCTCTAGGGTTGAATAACACCGGGGCAAAGGGAGCCACCATCTCCTAAGGGCTAGGAGCCATGTGATAGCATAATTGTGCGAGGTTCTGCTCCCCGTACATCTCTCCAACTCCTTGATTAGTTGGGAACCTCACCAGATGGTGCCTGAAGGAGATGATTGCGTCCAAGAGGTTCAAACCCCGATGACCAAGAATAGCATTATAGGCTAATAGCACCCGGGCCATCAGGAACCTCATTAGGACCATGCTTTGATGGGGCGGCGATCCCGCTATAACCGGCAAGGTAATCTCGCCCTCCACCTTGACAGAATCTCCTGTGAAGCCAACGAGAGGGGTGGCCACGGGCGTCAGAGAATCAGGGGACAGACCCATCTGAACAAAAGCGTCATAAGTAAGTATGTCTGCTGAACTTCCACTATCTACAATTATTCTTTTTATAGGATGCTTAGCGATTGTCATGAAGATGATTACGTTATCATCGTTTGAGTGATTCCCTCCCCCTAATTCCCTATCAAAATAGGGATTTACATCTTCTACCCCCTCCTCCCCCTGTGCCTTTTGGTTGATGAAGCTGCCCCCCATGAAAGCATCACTACCGTCCGCTCCGTTGGAGTGTTGTCGACGCCAGCTTGAGCAGGTGGGGGTCCCATCAAAGGCGGGATAGTCGAAGCTCCCTTCTTGATGAACTTTTCAAGGTAGCCCCACTGAATGAGCTCTTCGATGGCGCATTTCAAATTGCGGCACTCGTCAGTGTTGTGGTCGTAGTCTCTATGGAAACGGCAGTAACGGCTTCGGTCACAGGCGACACCTGCCCTTAGCGGAGGGGGGCGCTAGAGATAGAACTCACCTTCAATTTCCATGAGAATATGAGATCTCGGGGCGAGGAGAGGGGTATAACTCCCTTCTTCAGCAGATAGATTCTGGCACCGATTATCCAGCCGGCGCAGAGGTTCGGGCTTCTTAGGGGGAAATCTGCTTGGCATCTCTCGAATCGGCTTCTTGCTGGCTACTCGATCAGCATCCCTCCGGGTATGGTTGGCCTCGTCAGCGCGGATATAGTTGTGCGCCCAATCCAAAAGCTCAGCGTAGGAGCTAGGTGGCCTCTTGTTCAGGGAATAAGTGAAGCGAGAGGGGCAAAGCCCCCATTTCAGGGCCAAAGTGGCCACAGCATCATTTAAATGATATACCTCCATGGCTGTAGCTTTAAATCAAGCTATGAAATCTTTTAGGAGCTCACCCTCCTTTTGCTGGACGGAGAAAAGGCTATCTGCCACTTGGGGGATTTTGCAACAGGCATCAAACTGTGCCAAAAAGGCCTTCTTCAGCTGCTGAAAAGAATCGATGCTACACGGGAGCAGCCTGGAATACCAGGCAAGGACGGCCTTCCGGAGAGTAGCAGAGAAGGCAATACATAACAAGGCATTCGTGGCTCCTTGGACTTGCATAAGAGATTTATAACTTTCCAGATGGTCCAATGGGTCTGTGGTACCATCATACAGATCTAGCTGGAAAAGACGGAATCGGTGGGGGATGCGCTCTTCCATGATTCGGCAGGTGAGGGGGGGCGTGAATTATATTCCACCCCCGAATGATCATGAAGCTTTTGACTGAGCTCCTCCAAACGCATGTTCTGCTCCTCCAAGCGTTTTTCCATCCAATTATTGATATCCTCATCTGCAGATTCAGACAAAGAAGAGGTAGAATATCGGGGCTGATGATGATATGAGCTCCGGGGTTCCTTCCCTCGCCGGTGTTCATGACTACTCGAGCAGAGAGTAGGAGACCAAGACCTCTTGAGGCTTTCCCAGAGATGATGCTTGGATGAGACTTGGTGATGAGGACGCTCCTTCTGGGAGGACCTTCTATGTGTGGACTGCTGACTAGCCAGGGTAGCAATCTGTGGGGCTATAGGAAGTTCGGCTTGTCGATGAGTAGGTTGCTGTTCTTGCAACTCGTGGACCACCCAATGAGAGTTTGAACCTGTTGAGTGAGGTTAGCCAGCTGCTCATGAGGGGCAGCTGATATTGAGGGTGATGAAGAAGTAGGGATGTTGGCTTCCAATGGGTCCACTCGGAAGGGATGCCCCTCAGTGGAGTCGGAGGAGGCTTCCTGGACATATGTTGGTTCCATCAAATTTGCTGGTGCCTACTGGCTGGCCTTCGAGCCACCCCTTCCTAGTGCGCCAATCTGTTGATGCCTAGTCGCTTTGAGCTAGCATCCTTAAGCATTAGTTGTCACTCCAGGGATGTGCCAAGATCACTCCTTCGTCTCCAGAATCCTGCAAGAAGTCCTGTAACTGGAGATTCCAGCCAGGACCCTCTGACGCCTATGTTAGCAACCAAGAATACAACAGTGGTTTTATGAGAAGAAGAGATGTGTGTGGGAGGAGTGGGTTGTTTCAGGCTTAAGAAAAAATCCCCCTTTATGTTTGCTCTTACCTTCCTTTTTATCGGCCTCTCCCTCTGCTTAGGTCCAAATGTCATGACGTGTTAACACTCTTTCAGATAGAATGTCAGAGATGGTCGGATTGAATCTGCATCCATTGTTCCGACATCATCAGTGTTTTTCCAGGAATAATCGGCTTTTGATGCTTATTTAGCTAGAGTCATTAAATTCTATTGGTGTCTTTTTGGGCCTCAGTGGCTTTCCTGACTCGAAGTGATTGGTACTTTAAGGTAGGTAATTGCCTTTTGATGCATATTTGGCCAGAGTCATTAAATTTTGCTAATGACTTTTTGGGCCTCAGTTGCTTTTCTGACTTGAAATGATCGGTACTTTATGGTAGGTAATCGCCTTTTGATGCTTATTTGGCTAGAGTCATTAAATGTTGTTAATGACTTTTTAGGCTTCAATGGCTTTTCTGACTCGAAATGATCGGTACTTTATGGTAGGTAATTTCCTTTTGATGCTTATTTGGCCAGAGTCATTAAATATTGTTGATGACTTTTTAGGCCGAAATCCTCTGAAGAGGATGCCCGAATTGACGTTTTCTATCTTGTCAAATCTGTAAGGTTCTGAAAGGAGATTTGCGCCCAAGATCGGCTATGGGGCTGTCTAAGGGCCTAGCGCCATCGGGGCTACCTAGGCTTGGCCCCGGGGTCGCCTAGGGGCCGGATGCTATTGGGGCCGCCTAGGACTGGCCCTGGGGCCGGCTAGGGGCCAAATATAACTATGGCTGCCTAGGACCAACCCGAGGGTCGGCTAGGGGCCAAATATAACTGTGGCCGCTTAGGACCAGCCCGAGGGCCGGCTAGAGGCCAAATATAATTGTAGCCGCCTAGGACCAGCCCGAGGGCCGACTAGGGGCCAAATATAGCTGTGGCTGCTAGGACCAGCCTGAGGGCCGACTAGGGGCCAAATATAACTGTGGCCGCCTAGGACCAGCCCGAGGACCGGCTAGGGGCCAAATATAGCTATGGCCGCCTAGGACCAACCCGTGGGCCGACTAGGTGCCAAATATAACTGTGGCCGCCTAGGACTAGCCCGAGGACTGGCTAGGGGCCAAAATATAACTATGGCCGCCTAGGACCAGCCCGAGGACCGGCTAGGGGCCAAATATAACTGTGGCAGCTTAGGACCAGCCCGAGGGCCGGCTAGGGGCCAAATATAGCTATGGCCGCCTAGGACCAACCCGTGGGCCGGTTAGGGGTCAAATATAACTGTGGCCGCCTAGGGCCAGTCCGAGGATCGACTAGGGGCCAAAATATAACTGTGGCTGCCTAGGACCAACCCGAGGGCTGGCTAGGGACTCAATACTGTTGGGGCCGCCTAGGGGCCGAATGCTACTGGGGCCGCCTAGGACCAGCCCGAGGGCCGGCTAAAGGCTAAATATAGCTGTGGCCGCCTAGAACCAACCCATGGGCCAGCTAGGGGCCAAATACTATTTTTACCACGTGACTTTTTACTGACCACATCATATCTCATCGTCACCTTTAATGCGTGAGATCCTTCAATTGATATCCAGCACCATCAAAGTGATGCAAGGCGAAAATCATGTTATCTAAATTCAATAAGAAGATCCCCACCAGCATCAACACTGTTGCAACCGGACCAGAAGCTAAACAGGCATCAAAGTGATGCATGCGTTATTTATGTATGACGAGATGAATAAGTACATTTTGTTCATTAAATCACGGGTTGCAAGTGGAAGGCCATTGAGTATTGTCGAATAAGCATGTAGCTTTCTGACAAAAACGTTTATATCACCAAGAAAAATTAGAGAAAAGAAACCAAATCTCTAATCAACCTATTCCCAACACAAGACACCAAACCTTCACTATAACAAACTACGATAAGGAAAATGAAAAGTAACTCATCTCTGATCAAAAGATATCGGTATCAAGAAAAGTACATGCATAGCAAAATGCACATACTATAATAAAATTTAATTACAATAACTCTTTTTTTCTTAACAATATTGAGTATAAAAGCAAGATAATATATTCAAATAAGGTAATAGTAAAGTGTTCATAAAATTTCATTTTTCAATTTGTACTCATAAGAATATTTAAATTTATCAAAATTTATCTCAAGAACCAATTCGATCGTACCTTTAATTATAAGCTCAGAATGAATGAGATGCTGGTATATAAACTCAATTGGCAATGTACTTACCCAATATAGAATCTTCTTTAGTAGGATACCTATTCAATCTGCCATCTTTAATTGATGGGGTATTTGTCTAGTGTATAAACCCCAACTGATAGATATCCATCCAAAATATAATTCCCAACTGATAAAGTATTTGTTTAATGTATAATACCTATTGGCATAATATTTGTGTAATATATAATCTCATTGGCAAGGCATTTATATAACCTTCACTAACAAAGTATCATTCAATGGAAGTTTGCTATAAGACTTCTTGATGATGCCTGATCATCTTGAGCTGATGTTTTTGAGCGTCAGTAAACGGGCCATGAATTTGGTGAAGAAGCTTTGCCTTAGCTCCGAGATCTGCAAGATGCTCCGAAGGCCGGATATTCTGGCGGAAACCCTTCGATGTTCAAGTTAGTGATCAGAATCACAGCCGTGAGCTTGAAGAAGCTTAAATGAGCGTTAGGAAGAAGATGAGAAAATTCTTTAAGTGTTTACTTGAGTGTTTATACCTTGGTCCGGGTCTCTCTTACCCATTTTATTGATACTTTGAGTCTGTGTGGTTTGCTTGATAAGATTGGCATCTCATAATGAGCTATGACTTTTGTGAATAGAATGTCAAAACTAGTGGGATTGGATTCATCTCATCTGAACTAGGTGATTAGTACTTCATAGCAGATGATCACCTTTTGAGGCTTATCTGGCCAGAGTCATTAAAACTTCATGATGGATGATGACTTTTCAGGCTTATCTGATCCAGGCCATTAAAGTGTCATAATGGATTATGACTTCTTAAGCTTGTGCTAGAATCGATATAGTTTATCTTATATGAATCAACGATGGCTGGTAGGCCTGGTCTTGTCAGAGATGAAGGCTTGCTTGAGAAGCTGAAGTAAATCTTGAAAATAAAATAACATAAAATAAAATGATATGAGGCCGTCTAGAGGCCACTTCTGAGCCGCTTAGGAGCTAGGGCCACTTCGGGGCCGCCTAGGAGCCAGGATCGCTTTCGGGCCGCTTAGGAGCCGAGGTTGCCTAGAAGCCGAGGCCGCTTCAGGGCCACTTAGGAGCTGAGGCCGCCTACGAGCTGAGGCCGCTTCTGGGCCACCTAGGAGCCGAGGCCGCTTAGTGATTGGGGCCGTTGATATTCTAACAACTTTTCACTGTTGGATAATTTTGGCTGTTAACTTACACATGGCTTTTACTAGCAACATCATATGCCCTCCTGCTCTTGAGTCTTGGCATTCATGCGTGCAGCACTTGCCAAGAGAAAGGAGCACAAAATCTTCCGCAAAATCTCACTTTTGATGTGTCGCACGCGCCATAAATTAGCGAAGGCGGGCGTGTGTCCTCGAGGAGGTAAAGTCTCTTCGAAGTTCTATCATCATTTAAGGAATGGCACTAGAAGCGATGTGGTCTGTGGAGAGATTGAGGAAAATACTTCTTGATCAACAAAAAAGGTGGAGCACCATTATTGGATTGTTCTTATCTGTGTCCCATCATTGGGTGCGGATCATGCATCATAAGTGTCACCGAGGCGTCGTATCTTGAATGGCGAACAATCTGAGGATATCTAGGCAAAACCTCTACTCATAAATATTTGCGTGGCACTGTAGTGGGCGAAACATTTAAAAATTATGCATAAAGACTGTCTTGCCCATCCCTTCGAGCTTCTCACATCTCCACTATCTTCCCTATGCCTTCTTTGCTTTCTGAGTCCCGAGCTCTTGCTTCTGTCTTCTTGATTCTCAAGTCAGTTTCTTCCACCTTCCTTATCCTTTCCGCTCATGGATTCTAGCTCCCGTAGGAAAGGTAAAAGCCCCATGGTCGAACCCTCTAGGAAGGAGATCCTTCAGGTACGGTGTCGGGCTCCCGATGGTATTTTCATCCACGATCACTCGGCAACCAGGGCCAGAACACCATCTAGGGCCTCTCCTCCGCCACCTAGGGCTTCTCCTCCACCCTCTAGTCGCCTGGCATCTCCTTTGGCTACCCTTTATGAGTCCGTAGGTCCGGAAGGGATAGACTCCACCATGACTGCCTAGGATGTTAAGAACCTTAGGGCATAGTATGAGATACCCACTAGCATTTGTACCTCTACCCTCCGTCCTGATAATAGGGTGACCTTCAGCCAGTCTAGTGGAATCGCCTTGTATGAGGAGTTTTTTAAGAGCGGGTTTCATCTTTCTTTTCATCATTTCTTCTTTAATCTTTTAGATAAATATGACCTTGTTCCGATGCAACTAGCTCCAAACTCCATTCAGATTATCTGTGCCCTTTTAGTACTTTGCCATTATCATAGCCTTTCTGCCCGAATTTCTTTGTTCTGAGCTTTGTATAAACTTCGCAATCCCAATAAATCCAGATGGTAGAGCTTTGCCTCCAGATCCATGAGAGCCCCCAAGCTCGACCCGCCTTCCAAGATCAAGGGATGAAAATCTTGATTTTTTTATGTCCATTTGGATGGAGTGAAAATGGGCTGGGGCATTCCCGACACCAGCCCTAATAAAAACTCCACTATAAATGAGGAAGATCAGGAGGTGTTTGATTCGCTGTTGTCATCCATTCTTCCTTTCCTTCGAGAGATATTATTGGAAGATAACCTCCATGAGGCCGGCGTAGCATCGGTGTCATCATCATCGATGCCGACGTCATCAGCATCGGTGCCTGGTGAGTGCCATACCCCTCTGTCATCATTTTTTTTGACTCTGACTTTTGCTTCTTTGTGTAGCCATGATGTTTTCTCCTGATTTTCTGATGGCGGGCCTTCAAAAAGGAAAGAGGCCGTCGACGACTCGACGAGGGCGGCGCCTAACAAGCCTTGCTGGAAAGAACAGGGCAGGCCATTCCAGCCCCCCATGGCTTTTTATGAAGCTCCGGAGGCAGCCCCAGTGGAAGAGTCAAGAAGGGAGGATCCTCCTGTCGAAGCACCAGCAGTAGGGGTTCCTTCTATTGAAACTGAGGCGGGACCGTCTAGGGAGGAGCCCCCGGCCACCGCCGAACCCGAAGGCGAAGCTGCCTCGAAGGTGAGGATTGGGATGCCTTCGATGGTGGAAATTGAAGAAGATGCCTCGTCAGCCACCCAACCGATGCCAGAGGAAGGGGGGATGCCCCCTACCAGCGACCCCAGGAGTCGGCTATCCCGAATGACGGCGATGAATCGGGGTTGGCTGGTGCAGTGTGTTGGGGAAATTATTAAGAAATTATTTACCCAATTAATTGATTTTGATGATTAACAAAAGCCATAAGTATGTTCATTGTGTTTCTGATAGATTTGATAAGTGTTTCAAGAATTAAGATCGGTTATTTATCCAAATGATATTTAGAAATCAGTTTTGAATTGAATTTCAATGGAATTATCTAAGTTCAGAACTTGGAGCCAACACCTAACAGTCTCGAGCCGACTCTAGAGCATATCAGAACAGTTCTAAATTTTCAGCATGGTTCGGAGTCGACACCTAGAATTTCGGAGCCAACACCTGAAGTTTTAGAGTCGACACATGGATTTTGGGAGCCGACTCTTACCTAAGTTACAGAGACTATATTTTTTGGAGCAATTCTCGGAGCTGATACATCAGAATTCGGGAGCCGACTCCAGTCAGCGGGGAGTCGACACTTTGTAAAGTCGAAGCCGACTCCACGTCGAATTGATTTTTACTATTTATGGAAACACGATCTGGAGCCGACACATGAAAAGTTGGAGCTGACTCCAACCTGTCAAGGACGATTTTTAAAAGTGCCACATCAGCCGACACATGAAAAGTTGGAGCCGACTCCAACCTGTCAAGGACGATTTTTAAAAGTGCCAGATCAGCTCTAACGGATATATTTTCTCACCTAACTCTCAACGGATCTATTTTCTTGCATGGAGAATCATCAAGGTACTTTGTAACGGCTATTTTCTCACCTAATCTCGGATTAAGACTCTATAAAAGGAGGGATTCGTCCGTTTGAAAAGAAGAACAGAAATAGAGAGAAAGCAATAGAAAAATCGAGAGATATTTAAAGGAAAAATCTCTGAGTTCACATCTATCTTTCAAAGAGAGATTTAAAAGAAATCCTAAGCACTAAAAGTTCAAATTCAGAGAATTTTCAAAAGAGAAGAGAAGAAGAGCAAAAGCCTTATTTCCTCAAAGTTCCCTCCAATAGATTTCGATCAAGAATCAGAGCTGAAGCTTGATTCAACCATTCAAAAGAGAGGAGGAAAAGAAGAAAAGAAGAAAAGCTCAAATCTACTTGGCTTCAATCAGGCTTTTCTTACCCTTGTTTATTTACATTGCTTATTTGCTCATTTAAGGAGCTTTACTTTATTGTAAACATTATTTTGAATTATTGTTTACTAATTCAATCAGGGGGATTGAATTGGTTGAGGTAGTTTACCTCGGGAACAAGCTAGTTTAGCTTGGGGTTGGGTTTTATGCTGGTGAACCCATGAAAACTGGCTGGGTTCGTTGTGACCCCGTGTAAGACAACAAGTTAGAGTTGTGAGCTTATAAAACAATTCAACTGTAATCAGTGGATTATAGTGTGGACCCAAGAGTTGCTTGGGAGTGGACATAGGTGTGGGAAATACCAAACTACTATAAATATCTTGTGTTTGTAGTGATTATCGCTCTCTCTCTTATTGTATTTTACATTATTGCTTCACTTTACAAGTTCACTTAATCCTTGTAAGATAGGTTTTAAGTTTTAAGTGCTAAATTTTTAAAAAACCCAATTCACCCCTCCTCTTGGGTTGCCATCTGGGCCAACAATTGGTATCAGAGCTAATGCTCATTTCTAGTTGATCTAACGATCAAGAGTTAAAGATCCAAATGACAACACAAGCTGGATCATCTTTTGCTGAAGGTCAATCCACCAATAGGCCACCTTTGTTTAATGGCTCTAATTATTTATATTGGAAAGCAAGAATGAGGATTTTCATTCAAGCTTTAGATTATGAATTGTGGAGTATCATTACAAATGGACCCAGTACACTCACACACATTGTAGATGGTTCAATAGTTTCTAAGCCCGAAAGGGATTGGAATGAGAACGATAGGAAAATGGCTCAGCTCAATGAAAAAGCCATGAATGTTTTATATTGTTCTTTGGATGCAAATGAATTCAACAAAATATCTACTTGCATTTTAGCCAAAGAAATCTGGGATAGACTAGAAGTTACCCATGAGGGTACTAACCAAGTAAAAGAATCCAAAATTAACATTCTAGTGCACAAATATAAATTATTTAGCATGAAACAAACTGAATCAATCACATGCATGTACACTAAATTCACTGATATTGTTAATGGTTTGAAAAGTCTTGGTAAGATTTATACTAATTCTGAATTGGTGCGTAAAATTCTTAGATCTCTTCCAAGAACATGGGAAGCAAAAGTAACTGCAATCCAAGAAGCCAAAGACTTGAATATTCTACCTTTGGAGGAGCTACTTGGATCCTTGATGACCCATGAATTGACAATGAAACAACATCAAAAGAAAGAGGTGAAAAAGAAAAAAACAATTGCACTTAAGGCTGCAGAAAATGATAAGAGCAGCAGCGAGGAGAAGAAGAAGATGATGAAACAACTCTCTTTGCAAAGAAGTTTAGAAAGTTTATGCAAAGAAGGAGACCCTTCCACAAAAGAAAATCAGGAATCAAAATGGAAGGAGAAAAGGAAAAATAAAGGGATAAAGATAAAGAAAAAGAACCCTTGATATGTTATGAATGCAAAAAGCCTGGGCATTTTCGATCTGAATGTCCTTAACTAAAAAAGGTTACAAGAAGAAGAAGAAGGCCTATGTTGCAACATGGAGTAATAGTGAAGATTCTTCATCCGAAGAAGAACAAAAAGAGGTTGCAAACATATGCTTCATGGCAAACGACGATAATAAGGTAAATTCCAAAACCCCCAATGATGATTTTACATTTGATGAATTATATGATGCTTTCAATGAATTAATTGATGATTTCAAGATTTTAAGAAACAAGAATAAATCTTTAAAAACTAAAAATTTAGAACTTCTCAAAATGAAAAATAAACTTGTTTTTGAGATCAAAAATCTGAAATCTAAAAAAGATGAAATATTGAAAGAAAAAGAATCAATTTCTGAAGAAAATATTAATTTGAAAAAAGAAATTGATAAATATAAGAATATTATTGATAGATTTACATATAGCTCAGAAAAATTAAATTTACTTTTAAATAATCAAAGAGCTATTTTTGATAAAGCCAGATTAGGTTATAAACCTCACATAAAATAAAAATTTGTAAACAATTTCTTTATTAAGAAAACAGTCAAAAATGATGTTTCATCTTATTGCTGTAACAAAAAAGTACATAAATCATATGAATGTAATTTTAGAAAATCTAATGAGAATTTAATGGTTAAAGGAAAGAAAATATGAGTTCCTAAAGGAACTATATTTATTGCGACTAACCATGAAGGGCCCAAGAAAGCTTGGGTACCTAAACAAAAGATTTGATTATCTTGCAGGAGTGTCTTGCAACCAAAGGATTAAAAAGAAAGTGGTATCTTGATAGTGGCTGCTCAAGACACATGATGGATGACAAGGATCAATTCATCATCCTTGAAGATAAAAGAGGAGGAGTTGTTACCTTTGGAGACAATGGCAAAAGCCAAATTATGGGATTTGGTAAAATTCAAATAACTCCATCCACTTTTAAAGAAAATGTTTTATATATTGTTGGTTTAAAGCATAACTTAATTAGCATTAGCCAATTGTGTGATAAAGGTTTCAAAGTTTCATTTGAAGCTTCTATTTGCACTGTTTCTAATCCCATTGACAATAGCATTATATTTATTGGAAATAGAAATGGCAATGTATACTTAATTGATTTAGACAATTTGTCTACTAGTAATCATTGCTTAATTGCTGATAATGCTAAAGTAAATGAGATTGAATGGCTATGGCATTGTAGATTAGGTCATGCAAGCACACACTTAATTTTAAAATTAATTAGAATGGATTTAGTTAAAGGTCTTCCAAAGTTAGATTTTGAAAATAATAGAATTTATGATACATGTCAATTTGAAAAACAAAGTAGAAATTTTTTCAAATCTAAAAATATTTTTTCAACTACTAGGCCACTCGAACTACTTCATATGGACCTTTTTGGACCTACTAGAACCACTAGTCTATGAGGAAAGAAATATGGTCTTGTGATAGTAGATGATTACTCTAGATATACTTAGGTATTATTTTTGACTCACAAAGATGAGACTTTCTCGATATTTCTGAAATTCTTCAAGAAAGTCACAAATGAGAAAAACAACACCATAGTGTCTCTTTGAAGTGATCATGGCACAGAATTTAAAAATCATCAATTTAAAAATTTCTGTATTGAAAATGGCATTCATCATAATTTTTCTGCACTTAGAATACTATAACAAAATAAAGTTGTAGAAAGAAAAAATAGAACATTAAAAGATATGGCCCGTACCATGCTATTAGAAAGCCAACTCCCAAAGTACTTCTGGGCGAAAGCTATAAACACAGCATGT
The DNA here is from genome assembly GCA_900491605.1 of Calamus simplicifolius. NCBI lineage: Eukaryota > Viridiplantae > Streptophyta > Magnoliopsida > Arecales > Arecaceae > Calamus > Calamus simplicifolius. Next base: position 212,153 of record UESW01004511.1, read on the forward strand.
TATATCCTTAATAGAGCTTTAATTAGGCCAATTCTTAAGAAAACTCCCTATGAACAATAGCATAATAGGAAACCTAACATTAGTTATTTTCATGCATTTGGTTGTCGATGTTTTATTCACAATAATGGTAAGGATAATCTTGGAAAGTTTGACGCCTAATCTGATGAAGGAATATTTTTAGGTTATTAAACATCTAGTAAAGTATATAGAGTATTTAACAAGAAATAGTTAATTGTAGAAGAATCAATTCATGTAGTATTTGATGAATCTTTAGCATCAAGTTCTGAGAAGATTGATGATGAGGAAGATACAATTTTTCTTGAAAGAGATATTAAAAAATTGAATATAGATGTATCTTCAGACCATGAACAAGAAGCTAAAGATGATGACTCACCTAAGAATGATGTTATTGATACTACTCGTAATGATGAAGATCTACCTAGAGATTAGAGATATGCTTATGGTCATCCTAAGGATTTAATCATAGGTGATCCATCTCAAGGAGTAAGAACTAGATCATCAATGAGGAACATCAATAATCATCTTGTATTTATATCTCATATAGAACCCAAAACTATTGAAGAAGCTGAAAAAGATAATAATTGGATGTTAGCTATGCAAGAGGAATTAAATCAATTCACTAGAAATAATGTATGGTCCTTAGTTGATAGATCCAAAGGTCATTCTGTTATAGGATCTAAATGGGTATTTAGAAATAAATTAGATAAAAATGGCATAGTAATTAAAAATAAAGCTAGATTAGTTGCAAAAGGATATAATCAAGAAGAAGGAATAGATTTTGATGAAACTTTTGCACCTGTAGCTAGATTAGAAGCAATTAGACTATTACTTGCATTTGCATGTATTTAGAAATAAATTAGATAAAAATGGCATAGTAATTAAAAATAAAGCTAGATTAGTTGCAAAAGGATATAATCAAGAAGAAGGAATAGATTTTGATGAAACTTTTGCACCTGTAGCTAGATTAGAAGCAATTAGACTATTACTTGCATTTGCATGTCATATGAATATTAATTTATTTCAAATGGATGTTAAAAGTGCATTTTTAAACGGTTTTATAAATGAGAAAGTTTTTGTAGAATAACCACCAGATTTTGAAGATCATGAATTTTTAAACCATGTTTTTAAATTATACAAAGCACTTTATGGTTTAAAACAAGCACCTAGAGCTTGATATGATAGATTAAGCAAATTTCTAATTGAAAATAATTTTTCTAGAGGATATGTTGATAAAACCTTATTTTTGAAAAGAAAAGATAAAGATTTATTGGTAATACAAATTTATATAGATGATATTGTATTCGGTGCTACTAACAATCTTTTATGTCAAGAATTTGCTAAGTTAATGCAGGGTGAATTCGAGATGAGCATGATGGAAGAACTCAACTTCTTCCTAGGACTTCAAATCAAACAAGAAAGAGAGAATTTTCATCAACCAAACAAAGTACATAAAAGAAATTCTCAAGAAGTTTGGTATGGAATAAATCAAACCTCTCGGAACACCAATGAGACCTTCATGCAAGTTAGATAAAGATGAAGATGGTAAGCCTATTGATCAAAAATATTACAGAGGTATGATCAGTTCACTACTTTACTAATAGCTAGTAGACCAGATATCATGTTTGTTGTATGTTTATGTGCATGATATCAATCTGAACCTAAAGAATCTCACTTAATTGCAGTAAAAAGAATACTTAGATATCTAAATGAAACTAAAAATGTAGGATTATGGTATTCTAGAGACTCAACATTAAATTTGATTGCATATACTGATTCTGATTATGCTGGTTGTAAATTGGATAGAAAGAGTACAAGTGGTGCATGCCAATTTTTAGGAAGTAACTTAATATTTTGGTTTAGCAAAAAGCAAAATTCAGTTGCATTATCAACTACTGAAGCTGAATATGTTGCAGCTGGAAGTTGTTGTGCTCAAATCCTTTGGATTAAGCAACAACTTGAAGATTATGGTATAACACTTGATAAAACATCAATTAGATGTGATAACACTAGTGCAATAAACTTGACTAAAAATCCAATCCAACATTCAAGAACTAAACATATTAAAATTAGATATTATTTTATTAGAGAACATGTAGCTAATAATGACATTTGTCTTGATTATGTTTGTACTAAGAAACGATTAGCTGACATTTTTACAAAACCCCTAAGTGAAGAAAGATTTTGTTATCTTAGAGGAGAATTAGGAGTTTGTGATCCATTGGAATAAATTTTAAATCTCCTAGGAATGATTATCTAGAATTCAATCATTTTATTTAATTTTCTTGTGATTTTAAGGAAAATTTATCTAGATATTTGAACCCCTTGATTCATCACATTCCAAAGTTGATTTATCCAAAATTTGAAGATTTTCGGACAAGTTTCAGATCCTTTGAAACTCTTTTTTTTTTTTTTTTTTGAAACTGTCTTGGAGCCGACTCCTCTGGTATCGGAGTCGACTCCAGTTTTATCTGAGACTTTGGAGCCGACACCTGCTTTTCTAGAGTTGACTCCACTTTGGGCTCTGACTGTGTTAGCGACATGGAGCCGACATCTCACTTTGCAGGAGTCGACTCCAAGTGGTCCTAGGTTGACTTATCTAGGCATAGTCGACTCCTCTCTCATTTCAATCGATTCCTAACCTTTCCAAACTCTTCCCAACTCTTCCCAAAACCCAAGATTTCTCAAATTAACCTTTTCATAGCTACCAATGGCACCCAAACGTAGGGGATCGGTGTTTGGAGCAGTGACGACGGGAAAGAGAACCGTAAGGCATCCGGCGCGGCAGCCTTCACCTAGCTCTTTGTCCACTTAGTCTGCATCCACACCAAGTGTGATTCCCTGTCCTTCTTCGCCTTAGGTAGACACTTTTGCTGGGCATGTTATTACCATGGGGAGAAAGGTTGATTTTTATTTCTTTGAAGAAGAGGGATTTTCTATTGGGCGAAAGTTAAAGGAATTAGGTTGGGAGATGGTTTGTTCTCTTGATTTACCTACTTACCCCGCTTTGGTTAAAGAGTTTTATTTCAATCTTTCAAGAGAATATGGAGGTATAGTGAGTTTTGTTAGATGAAAGAGAATACATTTGACTTCTGAGATTCTTGGAAACCTCTTAGAAATTCATGTTATTGGACTGATAGCAAATTACCACAGTGATAGATCAGGAGCATTATCAAGAATGCTAGGAAGGGTTGTTACAGAATTTGAGGAAGTTAGGGCAAACCAGTTGCCCCTAGAGCTAAGATTATTGCATAATATTTGTGGTAGGATTTTATTTCCAAAGACCGGCAGATCTGAGTACGTCTCGGAGCGAGACATTGTTATCATGGGCAGTGTTCTGACAGGTCAACCAATCAATTTAGCTGGTATAATGATATGATATGGTTGAGGCTAGGAGCAAGAAGAGATCTACTTTGCCTTACGGCATGGTTTTGACTTTAGCATTTCAGAACCAGGGTGTAGTTATTTCAGACAGTGAACCCATGAAGAACTTAAGGCACACTGACTATTATAGCTTAGCTACTGTGCATCATATGGGTTTCATAAAAATCAATGAAAACTGGGAAAGAAAAGAAAATCTGAAAGACAAAGTAGCTAAAATGAATACTGTGGCCCCTGGTACATCAGAGGCAGAGCCTTCAGTGAGGCATACTTCACCAGGCCCCAGCTGTCCTGCACCCTCAGCACCTGCTCCAGCTCCTACTTCTTTTGCTCATATTTCTACTTCTGGATTTTCTGATGCTCAGTTGGTACAATTAAAAGAACTCCTTGCTTGTCATAAAGAAGAAATGAAGATTGAACTGGATAATAGACTTTTGAGCTTAAGGGAGATGTATTACTCCTTGGAAGATAAAGTAAGCAGAATTGAATCATCCTTTGAAACTTCTTCTGAGGCCTTGAAAAGTGATTTAATGCAAATTTTTAAGAAGATCAAGGACATTGGAGGAGATTCGGATATATATTCAAAGTGCAATGCGGAGTTATAAGAAAAAATTACTGTTGCATCTGCTTTTATTGACAGAAGACTAAATGATTTTATCAAGATACAAAGTGAGGGCATGAGAAAGATTTTAGAAGAACTCAAGAGGCTTCTTAGATTTTCTTAGATTTTGATACTTTTTGATGTTATTAGCTTTTGATGTTTGATTTACATTTTGATGTACTTACTCTTTGCTGTTTAGTTTGTATTTTGAATATATGAATGATGTAATGAAGTATGTTGATTATATGAATGATGTAATGAAGTTTTGAGTATTGAATGAATATCATACTTGAATTTTGATATTAAGCTTGAATTTGAGTTAACCTTTGATTTTGATGATTGAATTATTCAAACTCCTTTGATTGATGTTAATTTAAGCCTTAATGCCCTTCTAAACCTTTTCGTTGATTACAAAAAAGGGGGAGAAAGGTTGTTTACGTATATGCATTATGTATTTGATATTAATTTCATTAATTTCATGCATTTGAATATATAAGCAAAGGGAAGAAAGGATATTAAGCTATAAGAATGTCACTTACTTGAATATGCATGTTAAATGACAATTAATAACAAATGGCATTAAGATATGCATACTATTTCAATGAACTCAGCATATGCACATACATAGGGTGAGCTATCTCATTAAGGGGGAGCTTAACCTTAATTTTTAAATGTTTTGTCCGTTATGCATTAATTGATTATGCATATACTCATTATTTTTTTCATCATCAAAAAGGAGGAGATTGTTGGGGAAATTATTAAGAAATTATTTATCCAATTAATTAATTTTGATGATTAACAAAAGCCATGAGTATGTTCATTGTCTTTCTGATAGATTTGATAAGTGTTTCAGGAATTAAGATCAGTTATTTATCCAAATGATACTTAGAATCAGTTTGAATTGAATTTCAATGAAATTATCTAAGTTTAAAACTTGGAGCTCACACCTAACAGTCTCGAGCCAACTCCAGAGCGTATCAGAACAGTTCTAAATTTTTGGCACGGTTCGGAGTCGATACCTAGAGTTTCAAAGCCGACACCTAGAGTTTCGAAGCTGACACATGGATTTCGAGAGCTGACTCTAACCTAAGTTACAGAGACTATGTTTTTCAGAGCAATTCTCGGAGCCGACACATCAGAATTCGAGAGCCGACTCCAGTCAGCGGGGAGTCAACACTTTGCAAAGTCAGAGCCGACTCCACATCGAATTGATTTTTACTATTTATGGAAACATGATCTGAAGCCGACACATGAAAAGTTGAAGCCGACTCCATCCTGTCAAGGACGATTTTCAAAAGTGCCAGATCAGCTCTAATGGATATATTTTTTACCTAACTCTCAACGGATCTATTTTCTTGCATGGAGAATCATCCAAGGTACTTTGTAACGGCTATTTTCTCACCTAATCTCAGATTAAGACTCTATAAAAGGAGGGATTCGTTCGTTTGAAAAGAAGAACATAAATAGAGAGAAAGCAACGGAAAAATCAAGAGATATTTAAAGGAAAAATCTCTGAGTTCACATCTATCTTTCAAAGAGAGATTCAAGAGAAATCCTAAACCCTAAAAGTTCAAATTCAGAGGATTTTCAAAAGAGAAGAGAAGAAGAGCAAAAGCCCTATTTTCTCAAAATTCGCTCCAACAGATTTCAGTTAAGAATCAGAGTTGAAGCTTGATTCAACCATTCAAAAGAGAGGAGGAAAAGAAAAAAGAAGAAAAACTCAAATCTACTTGGCTTCAATCAGGCTTTTCTTACCCTTGTTTATTTATATTGCTTATTTGCTCATTTAAGGAGCTTTACTTTGTTGTAAAAATTATTTTGAATTGCTGTTTATTAATTCAATCATGGGGATTGAATTGGTTGAGGTAGTTTACCTTGGGAACAAGCTAGTTTAGCTTGGGGTTGGGTTTTGTGCTGGTGAACCCATGAAAATCGGCTGGGTTCATTATGACCCGTGTAAAATAACAATTTAGAGTTGCGAGCTTGTAAACAACTCAACTATAATCAGTGAATTATAGCGTGGACCCAAGAGTTTCTTGGGAGTGGATATAGGTGTGGGATACACCGAACCACTATAAATATCTTGTGTTTGTAGTGATTGTCTCTATCTCTCTCTTATTGTGTTTTACATTATTGCTTTACTTCACAAGTTCACTTAATCCTTGTAAGATAGGTTTTAAGTTTTAAGTGTTAATTTTTTTAAAGAACCCAATTCACCCCCCCCCTCTTGGGTTGCCATCTGGGCCAACACAGTGGGTATTGAGGCGCTTCAGCCTCCCTACTTTCTAAGCTGAGCTCTGTCGCCAATCGATCGCCGGCGTCTTTGACAGTCTCTTTTCCGTCGCCCTTCAGGTAAGTTTACCAATTTCATCTCTTTTTCTTACTTGGATGAGGATTTGGTCTGAGCTCTAATTAAATTGATTCATGCAGATGTCCAATGGCCTCTTCGTCCTTCGGGAGACCTGTGCTGGGGCCGTCAATAATTATGGGCGTGCTTAGGATGAGTTGAACACCGCCAAAGCTCGGGCCGATAGCCTGGCCAATGAATTGGCCAAGGCGCGAGCTCGAGAAACGAAGACGGCTGGTGAACTTCGAGCTGTCCAGGAGGGGAGTAGTTTTTTGAAGGCCCGGGCAGAGGCAGCCGAAAGTAAGGCCAGAGTTGCCGAGACTAAGCTCGTGGATGCTATGACGAGGCTTAGGACGATTGAGGAGAGGCTAGAGGAGGCTCTCCTTAAATTGGATCATGCTGAGGAGAGGGCCGACAAGGCTGAATCGGAGGCTTGGGTCGCCATGGAGAAGCTGGCCGTCACAAAGGCGGACGATCGAACTTCCTGGGATGGGAAGGCCATCGCTGAGGCCCAAGCTCGATAGGCTGCGAAGAAGTTGGCCGTCATCGAGGCTCAGGCTGCCGAGGAGGTAGCCGCTGCCGAGGCCCGGGCTATGGAGAGGATAGACGCCGCTGAGGCCTGGGCTATGGAGGCCGTAGAGAACTACAAAAGCTCCACGGATTTTGCTACAAAGTTCAGTGAGGCAGCCATCAATGCCTTCTCCTAAGGCTTTGAGAAGTGCAAAGAGAAGGTCTCTCGGATCTTTAAAATAAGCGGCCTTAAAGACCTTCAGGCCGAGGATGAAGAGGAGGGTCTGGAGGGTGGTGACGCTGAAGACGGGTAAGGACCCGCTGAACCTTGAAGCTCCTTTTCTTTTTTCATATTTTTGTAATCCGATTATAGTCAGCATTTTTGTGAGACATTGACATTAAATTAATGAAAAGAACATTTTGCTCAAGTATAAAAGACTTAGCTTTTTGTAGCGTCTTTAGTCTATTGGTAACCATGTCTTGGCTTTAGCCTTTAGATGCACCTTCAATCTTTGGAGTATATCTGAGAAGTCAGCGATTTGATGTGCAGACTTCATAGGAACACCTATGCTTGCCTTTATCTTTTGGGCTTTTGCTAGAGTGCTTCTTGAGTGCTGATGCCAGTCCTCGCCCCGAGAGTCTTTCAGTGCCGGCCCGAGAGTTTGACTCGGGGCCTTTGAGACTATAGGATTTGAACCACCTTGGGGGTTTCTCGATGCCAGCCCGGGGGATTCTTATGATCATGGGGCCGCTGAGGTCCTTTTAAAAACTGCCACGAAGGTTTCTCGCACCGGCCCAGGAGTTTGACTCGGTGCCGCCGAGACCATAGGATTTGAACCACCTCGGAGGGTTTTTTGCATTGGCTTGGGAGTATCCTTATGATCACGGGGCCGCCAAAGTCCTTTTAAAAATTTTTACGAGTGTTTCTCATGCCGGCCCAGGAATTTGACTCGGGGCCGCCGAGACCATAGGATTTAAACCATCTTGGATGTTTCTCGCGCCAGCCTGGGGGTATCCTTATGATCACGGGGCTGCCAAGGTCCTTTTGAAAACTGCCATGGGGGTTTCTCGCACCGACCCGAGAGTTTGATTCAGGGCCATCGAGACGATAGGATTTGAACCACCTTAGGGGTTTCTCGCACCGGCCCGGAGGTATCCTTATGATCATGGGGCCGCTGTGGTCCTTTTGAAAACTACCATAGGGGTTTCTCACGCTGGTTCGAGAGTTTGACTCGGGGCTGCCAAGACCATAGATTTGAACCACCTCAGGGGTTTCTCGTGCCGACCCGAGGGTATCCTTATGATCATGGGGCCGCCGAGGTCCTTTTGAAAACTGCCACGGGGGTTTCTCGCACCGGCCCAAAAGTTTGACTCTGGACTATCGAGACAATAGGATTTGAACCACCTCGGGGGTTTCTCGCATCAGTCCGAGGGTATCCTTATGATCATGGAGCCACCGAGGTCCTTTTGAAAACTGCCACGGGAGTTTCTCGCGCCCGCCCGGGAGTTTGACTCGGGGCCGCTGATACTATAGGATTTGAACCACCTCAGGGGTTTCTTGCACCAGCCCAGGGGTATCCTTATGATCATGGGGCCGCCGAGTCCTTTTGATATTTTCTAATATGAATAGAAAGATGAAATAAAAAACTTTTCTTATAATCATTGGCTAAGTACACTCACTATTGGTAATACCGATAAAGATTGTCCGCATTCCAAGTATGCGGAATTGATCGCCCATCGAGCTCCTCGAGTCGATATGCTCATTGATAAAGTGCTTCGATGACTTGATAGGGCCCCTTCCAATTTGGAGATAGCTTGCCTCCTTCAATTGGCTTAGATACCTCAACTTTTTAGAGGATTAGATCTCTTGGGCGAAATGTCCTGGGGTGAATTCGGGCATTATAATATTTCGCTGCTCGTTGGCAAAAGATAGCCATCCTGAGCCATGCTTGGTCCCGCGCCTCATCGATGAGATCGAGGTTGGCCCTTAGCTGATTAGAATTGTCTTCTTCGTTATATTATTCCATCCGGGGGCTTGAAAGATCAATCTCCATCGAGATGACTGCTTCAGATCTAAAGACGAGACTGAAAGGAGTCTCTCCTGTGGGGACTCTTGGAGTCGTATGATATGCCCACAATACACTTGGGAGTTCCTCCATCTATTTGTCTTTGAACTCATCCAGTCAGGTTCTAAGTCCCCGAAGGATGGTCCGATTGATGACTTCTGCTTCTTCATTTGTCTGTGGATGTCTGACAAAAGTGAATCAGTGACAAATATCCAGTTTGGTGCAAAAGGTCTTGAATGCAGCATTATCGAACTTGTTACCGTTATCGATGATAATAGTATGGAGCAAGCCAAATCAGCAGATGATAGATTTTCAGAAAAATGTCTTTACCTTGCTCTCAGTGATTTTGGCTTAATGCCTCGACTTTCACCCATTTGGTGAAGTAGTCGATGGCGACAAGTAAAAACCTCAATTGACCTGAGGCTGGGGGAAATGGTCCAAGGATGTTCATCCCCCACTGAGCAAAGGGCCACGGAGCAGAGAGTGAGCTTAGCTGAGAGGCTGGCTGTCGTTGGATATTAAAATATCGTTGCCAGTTGTTGGACTTCTGAATTAGCTCAGCATCATCCTTTCACATAGTGAACCAATAATATCCTTGGCGAAGAGCCTTGTGTGCCAGTGATCATCTGCCCCCTAGGTGATTTTCACATATGCCTTTATGAATCTTCCTGAGAATATAATCGGCATTTGTAGGATGGACACATTTGAAGACGGGATAAGAAAAAGACTTCTTGTATAACTGCCCATTCAACAATACAAATTTAGGGGCCCTCCATTTGAGTAGCCTGGCTTCTATAGGATCAATAGGGAGAGTACCATCAGTAAGATAGTAGATGTAAGCATCCATCCATGTTGACTCCTATGCAATCGGTAGAATCTCTTTTGTTGCATCAATACTTAGGATCTCCAGGTGCTCAACATATGTTCTTCCCAATGTGTTGTTTGCCGAGGTAGCTAGCTGCAACAATATGTCAGCTCTAGCATTTTCATCCCTAAAAATATAACTGGTAGTGAAATAAGCCAATGAAGAGGTCAGCAACTTGACCTTATTTAGGTATCGAGACATAATGGGGTCTCGAGCTTCATACTCCCCAGTAATTTGCTCGAAGATGAGATAGGAGTCGATGAAGGCCCCGAGGTGCTTTATTCCAAGCTCTTGCGCGAGCCTAATTCCAGCCAATAAGGCCTCATACTCGGCTTGGTTATTTGTAGCTTTAAAAAGAAATTGGAGAGCGTACTCCAATACGACACCCTTCGGATTTGCAAGAATAAGACCAGCTCTACTTTCTTGAGAATTAGAGGTGCCATCAACATGGAGGATCCAAGCCTCCGTCGCATCCTCATTAGTATCTGAACATGTCATGAGGAAGTCCTTAGGTTGCTCTTTTGTCCAGGTGCACTCCACTAAAAGTTTGCCAGCACTTGGGACTTCAGGGCAGATTGGGACTGAAATGAAAAATCGAATTCTTCCAATTTGATAGCCCATTTAGCTAGTCGATCGGAGGTGTCAGGACGAGCCAAGACAACTCTAAGAGGCTGGTCTATGAGCACCATGATTGGATGGGCTTGAAAGTATGACCTGAGATGCTGAGTGAAGATAATCAGAGAAAAAATAATTTTTTCGATTCTGAAGTACTTGATTTTCACATCGTGAAGCACCTTGCTAGTATAATAGACAGGTTTTTGTGCTCCATCGAGGTCAAGGTATACCAGAATAGAGCTGATCGCTTCTAAGGAAGCAGCAAGATAGAGGAGGAGCTTTTCTCCTTTTTTTGGCTTTGATAATAATGGCAGTGTGAATAGGAACTCCTTCAGCTTCTCGAAGGCTTTCTGGCAGGTCTCTGTCCACTCGAAGTCGTCCGCCTTGCGTAAAGCTTTGAAGAAGGGCAGGCATCTTTCAACTGATCTTGATAGAAAGTGGCTTAGAGCGGCTACTCTTTTGGTGAGCCACTATACCTTCATTTTATTGACTAGTTGTCTTATGTCAAGAATGGCTTGTATCTTCTCCGGATTTGCTTCAATCCCCCGTTGGGTCACCAGAAAGCTCAGGAATTTTCTGGTGGTGACCCTGAATGCCCACTTGCGAGGGTTAAGCTTCATTTGATAGCGTCAAAGATTATTAAATGTCTTTTCTAAATCGATGACATGGTTGGCGATGCAAGTGCTCTTAGTTAGCATATCATCCATATACACCTACATGTTGTGCCCAATCTGGTCTTTAAAGACCTTATTCATCAATCTTTGATAGGTGGCCCCTACGTTCTTCAACCCAAAGGGCATCACCTTATAGCAGTAGATGTCTTTCTCAGTGATAAAAGAGGTATTTTCTTTATTTACTGGATCAATCTTTATTTGGTTGTACCCAGAGAAGGCATCCATAAAGCTGCGGAGCTTATAGCCAGATGTGGAATCCACCAATTGGTCAATCTGTGAGAGTGGAAAGCTGTCTTTAGGACATGCTTTGTTGAGATTAGTAAAATCGATGCAGATTCTCCAACTTCCGTTGGCCTTCCAAACTATCACCACATTGGCTAGCCAGTCCAGGTATTATGCTTCCCGAACATGGCCAATGGAAAGTAGCTTATTGACCTCCGCATCAATAGCCTTTTGTCGCTCATAGGCGAAACTTCTTTTCTTTTGGCGGATGGGCCAGTACTTCGGATCAATATTAAACTTATGAGTAATAACCTCCGAAGGAATGCCGGGCATGTCCGATGCTGATCAGGCGAAGACATCTATGTTCGTTCGTAAGAAGGTAAGGAATTGATTCTTCATCTCCAAGGGAAGGAGGTCGCCAATCTGCATAGTCTTTCCAGGGTTGTCCCCCAGCGGGTAGGATAATAAGTGTTCGGCTGGCTTTCTCCTTCTTTCAGACTCTCTAGGATCCTGAGGTCGGTGGGGTTACCATCTCTTGAGGGCTGGGCACCATATGATAACATAGCCGCAAGGGATTTTGCTCCCCACCCATCTCGCCAACTCCTTCACTAGTAGGGAATCTTACGAGCAGGCGCTTGGTAGATATCACCGTGTCCAAGAGGTTTAAGTCAGGCCGATCGAGTATGGCATTGTATGCTAGAGGCACTCGGGCTACTAAGAACCTCATTAGGACTGTGCTTTAACATGACGGTGATCCCGCCATGACTGGCAGGGTAATTTTGCTTTCTACCTTCATCGAATCCCCTGTAAAACCGACCAGAGATGTTGTCACCGGTTGGAGAGAGCTGGAAGACAGATTTATCCGAACAAAGCATCATAAGTAAGGATATCAGCAGAGCTCCCACTATCTACTAATATTCTTTTTACATGATGCTTAGCGATCGTCATAGAGACGACAACGCTATCATCATTTAAATTGCCCTTCCCCTTGCTAATTCCCCTTCAGAAAAGGGGATTACATTTTTTACCCCCTCATCTTTCCCTCAGTCTCTTAGAAGATGAAGTCGTTCCCCATGAAAGCATGCCTATCGTCCTCTCTATCGGGGTGTTATCAATGTTGGCCTGAACAGATGGAGGCCCCATCAGAGCTAGGACGGTTGAAGGCCATCCTTTCTGGATGAATTTCCTAAGATAGCTCTGTTAAATGAGCTCCTCGATAGTACGCTTTAGATTACGATAATCTTCAGTATCATGACCATAATCTCTATGGAAGTGACAATAACGACACGAGCAGCGCTTTTCCTCAATGGGAAATGATGGAGAATTGGGGAGGGGGGTTCTATCAGAGCGAATGGGAAAGGAAAAGAGGGAAGATAGAGAAGGATTTTAAGAATAGTTTAAAAAATTAATTTTTTTTAAAAAAAAAAATTTTGTTGGGTGGGGGTGGGGGGTGGCGGGGGGGCGTGCAGAGCAATTTTGCGGTGCCAATAGAAGTTCCCGGCTCTTGCGTCCCCGGGCGCGAAGGTTCTTTAGGTTGTTTAAAACTTGGTTTGTCGTCATAATATTGCCAATACAAGTTCGGTCTACCTTCTCCGAAGCACCATCATCATCAAAGGACCCGCCGTTTTCCACGAAAAAGAACAAAACAACTCGGCGTGAAGGCCGCAATGGAGCCCACGAACCATTCTCCGCTTCAAGAAGAGGGGTCCGAAGGACAACCTCCGTCAGCTTTCTCTCAGCTTTCTCTCCGGATTCCATCCCTCCTCGCTCTGCATTTCAGTAAGAATAATTTCCTCAATGCTCATCTTTGTGATATCCTTTTCCCTTTGATCGAAAGTAGGGTTTCTAGATATCGAACTAAAGTTTATTTTCTTGCTGGAATTCTTGCATGCACTATTGGTTCTCAAAAATACTCAAGAATTTATTCTGAGCGGAAGGAATTCTTGCATGCACTATTGGTTCTCAAAAATACTCAAGAATTTATTCTGAGCGGAATTCCACGAGTTTTTTCTTGGATTTGAGGTTTAGATAGATGGTTGGATAGGGAAAGCAAAAGAGTTGCGATCACAAATAGCTACTTTGGATGCGTTTATAACTACTGAATTAGAAGAGCATTTAATGTATTGATTCCAATTGGAAATTATTGAGCTAGGGATGTGAGCTAGGGTTTTGTTTTGCTGAATCGAGGAATTATAAGCTAGTTGGAGGCATCCTGGCGCGGTACTACGGTGTAGAATTTGGCTTCGAAGAATATACCTACAAGAAAACATACAAAACAACATCGTCACTTTGTTGCCATAAAAAAAATTAAAATGGTTATTAATGGTTTTCAAGAATCCTTTTCTTCTGGGACTGACCAATTTTGTCAAATAAATTTCACTTGATAGTTGAGAATATTTGGATCGAATTCATCGCTGAGGCTCTTGGAACTTGCCTTGATCATTGAGAAAAAATCTGGCAAGTTTACCTGAGTCACAGTTAGAATGGCTGACAAACACAAAGCAGGTTGTAATTTGTTAATTTTATTCTTTAATTTGTTAATTTTATTCTATGTGCCTTAAAATGTGTTTCTTTGTGGTCTGAATGCCCTCCTCTTAGTAAGGTTTGAAAAGTGCTATATCTTATTGTTGCTATGCCATCCTTCTATTGATCAAAATTAGAGAGATTGTGAATAATTGAGCAAGAAGGGACTTGGAATTTCCCTATCCATAAAGCTTCTTTTTGTTGTGAAAAATGAAAACTTTTTTATAGAATATACTCACTGCAAAATATACTTTAGATAATTTGGAAATCAAAGAAGCTTCAGTCTGCTTTTTGGGTAATTCCTACATCAGAGTCATTTCAGAATGTTTGTGATTGCAATGTACCAAGGCCTAGGGTGAAGTTTAGGGTCAGATGTTGGACAATAATTGGATCATGCTCATAGACAAGCTTTGGAAGATGAGAAATGGAAAGTAGATTTGTAGTGTTATTAGAGGAAGTGGAGTTGGAAATGAGCACGTTAGAAGAAGTATCTTTGCTGGGATAGAGGAAAGATTGATGAAGGACTGGTAAAGATGGTAGTGGAATGTGCCAAGAGGTTGGAGGAACCCTTGAAAATGATCTTAGATTTTTGTGGGAAGTGTAGGTAAGAGGAGAGGGAAACTTCAGAAAACTTGGATGACCACTGTGAGAGAATTTGATGATATTTGTATTGATAAAGCACATAGCCTTGAAACTAGCAGCACTTTAAAATTATTCATGAAGTTAAATGTCACCAAGCTAATTTATTAATTTTAGGAGGTGAGAGCGCCTAGGATGTGTCCATGTAACATAATAAAATCAACAGAACTAGGGCTTAGCTTTTTTGTGGTCGAACACAAAATGTTGAATTTGATAAAAATGAAGTACAAACCAACTAGGTCTTGTTGTAATACTTGTAGATGTTTGGGGGAAGGTGGCTAATCAGTAATGCTAGTACAAATATGCTTCTCAACAAAAGCAAAGAGAATTTAGGTCATCAGCAAAACGAGGGCAGTCATGCTAATGATCTGTTAATGTATTGCAGAATGAGTATGTGCCTGGTTGGCCAGCTGGCTAGCTTGCTAGGGTCCAGGTCTCATTTCTAGTAGTTATACTATTAGCAGCCACGTTTAAGTCACTTGAGGTAGGTGTACTTGCATGCATAAGTTTTTGAGAAATATAAAGAGTTTGACATATCTTGTAAGATTTTCTGATTGACAAGCCTTGCATGGCTTGTTGTCCTTTGTCTCAATTCTTACATTTTGTTGTAGAACTTTAGAGTGTAGACCAAAATTTTCGAAACTGTGAACTGATATCGAACCAAACCGAACTGGTAGGTGGTTCGGACTGGTTCACCATTTTTTGTAATTCTTTTTATAGTTTTTTTATTTTTCTTCTTTTTATATGATATATGAGGTTGAAAGCTTTTCGTGTGATCTCATTTTTCTCTTCTTTTTTATTGACATTCAAAATTATGTAAGTAAACGAAGAGAAAGGATGACATTCACTTAAGATTTCTCATGAAAATAAGGAAAATGTTTTCATTTGAATTCAATAAAAATATCAAAAAAAGTCAAATTCTTTAAAAATAAAAAGTCAACTTTCTTTTTCATGAATAATTTTAGATAATTCTAGAGAATTTTAGTTTAGCTAATACCAAGTTAAGTTGCTTTCAAAAAATCTTAGAAAATTGATTTAACTTAGAAATGATGAGAGAACAAAATATTAAAAAAAGTTATCTTAAAATATAATTTATAAGGTTTGATTAATACTCAGATAAGCTTATAAGGTTTTTAGACTTAGACAGGATCACAGTAACAACGAAGCTCACATTGATTTATGCCAACTTGATCTATAACTTATTAAAATAATAAAATTAAACTTGTAGACAAATTCTAAGATTAAAACGTATTTATTAGGGTTCAAACTATGTTGTATCACCAAATCGAAGGTTTCTCTGTTAAGAAAAACATTTTGACATCTGATCTAGTGACACGTTATAATTTGAATCTTAAGAACAATAACAATAAAGCCTTAATATCAATCTACTTGGAGTCGACCACATGAATCCTTTTTTGTCATTTAGTTTAGTTTTGAATCATATTTTTTGTAAAATGTAAAGATTCTAAGTCTTTCTTTTTATCACTTCTTAATACTAAGAAATATATTTTAACTTTACAATTTTATGGTGAGTTTGATTTTATTGGTTTGATAAGCTATGGATCAAGTTAGCATAGATTGGTATAAAGTTGGTTGTTACTGTGATTTTGTCTAAGTCTAAAAACCCTATAAGTTTAACCAATGTTAACCAAAGTATATTATTTTAAGGTTATTTTTTTGATATTTTATTTTCTTATTATTTTTATTCAGAGCGAAGGTACCTTAACTTGATATTTATTAAATTAAGATTTCCTAAAATTCTTTGAATTTGTTTTTGAAAGAGAAAGTCAACATTTTATTCTTAAGGTATTTGATTTTTTTAATATTTTTGTTGAATTCAAATGGATGGTATTTTCCTTTTCTTCATGAGAAATATTAAGTAAATGGAAATGAAAGGAGAAAGAGGAGAGATTATGATATTTACTTAAATGCTTTCGAATGGATATAAGAAACAGAAGCGAGGTTGTGAGCTCACATGAGCCTAGATGCCACCCAGCTCAATCCGCTACCCATCTGACATCCAAACCAAACTGAACTGGCTGGTTTAGACCACTTCACACTAGTTTAGGGGCAGAATTGAACCGAAACGAGAATTTGAATCAGTTTTCTATGGGTTCGGTTCGTGATGAACCGATGAACCAACTGGTCCGGCTTAGTTCTGCCTTCCATGGTGTAGACTATTAGAAGGGACAGGCTATCTTGCAATTGTAATAATTACATCAGTGATGAGAAAAAGCTGGTGCAGAAAAATAACTGATGGAAGGGTCAGCCACAATGACTAAAAAGAGGATTACCTACTAACATGTCAAGGCACAGCTGATATGGTTGCAATTGACCTGCCTATTATTTCGATCCATCTCATGATATCCTTTCTAGAAACTTATAATTAACAATTAAGAAAATGTACACCAAACAGTTAAAACCTCTTGGAATGTATGATCATTCTTTTGCTAAACTAAAATCTTGTTTATTGATGCACTTTGTGTTGATTGCTGTTTGAATCATTAGGGATGTGTTACCATATTCAGGTTTGCATGCAGGAGTTCACATGAAAAATATGCACCCTTAGAATGGTCAGGTTATTTTGACAAAGAAGAAGATGCAACAATTCTATGTGTATTTGTGGATAATTGATCATTACTGCTTCTACATGTCTGTTATATGGTAAATTGCCTAGTTCGCAGGCCACAACTAAACACAAGTCATAGTTAATTGATTGCAAAACTTTTGCTCCTTTAGATTGTTAAATAAGTCGAAGGATGATAACTCAAAATTAAATTTAAGTAATTCAATGATTTAGAACATTCATGCTGTGGCAAACATTTAAGCTGCATTTGATTGCTGGCTTTGCATATCCACGGATATCAAGCATGCCCACTGAAAAAGAGGAAGTAGAGGAGTCCAAAGAAGGAAGAAGTTGGCCATTGGAGGGGAACCAGGGAATTTTAAATCCATAAGTTTTAGGGGTAACATGATTTTTATCAGAATTTACTATCTCAAAATTGCAGGGTCATATGGTTGCATCACATGATCTCCTTTGTCTCCCTGCTTCCCTTCTCAAACCTTTCCATCATGAGAAGTGTCAGGCAGATGCTAGAATTTTTTTGTGCTTGGACTGCACCTCAGTTGATGCATTATCCACTGGTCTCATTTTAAGTGGTGATGTTCAGCAACCAATCAAGATTAAATGATGTATATGTAAACCCTCGTTAAAAAAAAAATGAAGTGAGACCAGCATGGCAATGTGGCGCCATGGCCGTACCCGCACGCGGGCGGCACTCTGGCTCCATCAGTCAAAGAAGGGGGCGCATTGACTCTTCACATGGACATAGGGCAGGGGCTAACCCTCCCCTCGCCATGATATAAGGGGGTGGGGGGGGGGGGGGGGGGAGGGGAGGAGCCCTCCTTTTTCTCCATGATCATCACCCCCCTACTCGTGCCGGCCGCCTCCTCGCCTCGCCGCCCTCCAGCAAGGTAAGAGAGAGGGAGAAAGGGAGAGAAGAAGAAGGGGAGAGGGCTACCGGAGGCCCTCCCCTCATACGGGAGCCAAACCGGCTCCCGTAAGTTGGTTCGGGCTCGGCGGCGTGCTCGTCGGCTCGCCGAGCTCGAGCCCCGAGCATCAGCCCCCACCGGTGCTGGGGAGGCGTCTGGTGGGGTCCGGTCGGCCACTCTCCTCTCCCCCTGGTTCTGGTGAACCAGGGGAGGAAGAAGCCGAGTAACAGAGAAAGAGAGAATGAAAGAAAGAAAGAGAAGAGAGAGGGAGAGGCCATCGTCGACGGACGACACTGGGCCAATCGCCGGCGGCCAGGTAAGCCCCGAAAGGGGCCGGCGGTAGCCCTACGCCGCTGGCCACTTCCCCCCTGTTCGGCCCTTGGTTCGGGTGAACTAGGGGAGATAGGGGAGAAAGAAGGGGGCTGGGCCAGCCCGGTCCTGCCTAGTTAGCCCTTTTATGCTGATTTTTGGGCCTCAAATTGGATCAGGCCCAATAAAAAGAGGATACGGCTTGGATCAGTGTTGATCCTAGTTTTTTGAGGTATTTTTATTTTTCATTTGGGCTTATATATTGGGAGATATTTAAGCTCCAAGTTGGTCCCAGGATTAAACTGGGTAGAGTTTAAAAGCTATTTTGATATGCTGATTTTGGAGATTAAAAATGGGGACATTTATGCTGTAGGTACCCAGGTGCATAAATAGCTGATTTGCACTTTTGGATTAGCGCAGAGAGGTAAGTAAGTCATTTATCACAATTTTTATGAGTAAGTAAGCCATTTATCATGATTTTCATGAATTATTAAAGTATAAAAATTATGGATTTAAATGCTATACTGATACTTATTGCACTATTTGAAGAATGAAAAATGGATTTGGTACCCTTATATATGCAAGTGATCATTGGCCATGATCGTCTTTATAATTATATTTTTGTAAATGATTTGGTACCCATACGTGCAACTGCTCAATTGATGTGGTATTTGATGCCAAAAGGTTTATAAATATGCATGTGTATTTGACATGTTTAAACCATTATAATTGTGAAAAGTATATGGATGGCATTTTACAAAAGTACATGCTAGTATGCAAATATGGCATGAAAATGATATTGTGTGAGTATGCTATTATGTCGCCACGGTCCATTATAACATGACATGATATGCTACACGACTCTGGGACCCACATCACAGGGGCTACATATGTGAGGGATACACCCGAGGGATGTTCTGTTGATGCCGGGATATAATTTAACAGGGGCGACATATGTGAGGGATACATCCGAGGGGTGTTCTATTACACGACTCTGGAACCCATCTTCACAGAGGCTACATATGTGGGAGGCACACCCGAGGGGTGTTCTATTGACGCCAGGATCCTTCCTCCACAGGGAATGTATATGGAGGATACACCTTTAAGGTGTTCTGGTTATATGAACGTAGTGTATGACCGTGGGACATTAGTATAAAATAGATTTTTACATGCTATTTATAGTGGTACAGCGGTTTGATTTGAAATTGTATTTGAAATGCTACATGGCAATAGCTTTAAGATTATTTTAAGCATATGATATGCATGATTTGATAACATGACAGAATGCATTTAAAATATGGAAGCTTATGTGTTTTTATATAAAAATCTGATTTGCTAGAAGCTTGAACTGGCTATAATATATTACAACAGGCTTACTTACTGAATGTGAGCTCATTTAAATCTCGCAATGTTTTTCAGAGCCACAAAACTGAGGAAGAGGCTATGGGGTAGTTGGAGCTTCTTTCAAGAGTAATCTAAATCTAACATTTTGTTGTAGCCCCATTGACATATCTATGACGGGCATGTAGCCCAAGACTTATAATTATGGCTTGCATTAAGGTTATTGACTTTGAATGACATAAAGGTATTATCCTTTCTTGTATAAATTGGATTGCTATAGGATGCCTTGTATGCCAGTCATGCAGTGGGTTGCCACCTCTGGATTCAATATCGGGTCCGGGGCGTGATAGTATGTGATAATGTTGATATATATGATCTGATTTGTGGATAAATCTGATTATGCATCATAGTGGGATGTGATTTCGTGTGTGATGTTGTAATGGGATCATTAGTCAAGCCTGGATTAGACTAGATTGACTTGATATTACAGTAGCTGATGACCAGCTAGTATCATAGGCCACTTGTTAGGGGCCAAATCAAATCATATTTGTCAGCATATAGGTCCACTGAATATGTTTTGCCATGGGTTGTGAAGAAGGAAAAATAGTCAAAGCTGAGAAAACTGGAAAAAAAAATGTTTGTATGGAAGACGATGAAGTGATCCAATCTCTTGGATAATTAACAATATGAAATTAAGGGACTATGAGTTCGGATAGATCCATGAAAACTAAGGTACAAGGGCTCATAGGGTCATGTGTTTAATCTCAAATTAGTTGTGTGTTGTCAAAGATATTGGGTATACAAAAAGCATCGAGGTTCTCAATCAATACCATCTCACTAGCCTTTTAGGTGCGGTCCATCATCATTACAAACAGTATTGAAGTGGACCCAATTAAAGGCTCATGTGGACTAGCAACATGCTGGGGCTAACCACTAGCTGATCATGATACATGTGATTTATTATGATTGGGCTTTTTTCTTCACAAGAGCCAATCTCTCACTGATCATGATGTATGTTATTTATTTATAATTAGGACCTTTTCTTTCACAAGGATGCTGGGGTCTAAATCAAGGGAGTTTGTCAAGGCCCACACAGGCATGTGTTTAGTCCTGTATCATTTCTGTTGAGGAGATCTTGGATTATTTAAATAGGATCAAGGATCCTAAGCAATATATTTTGACCAGTCTTTTTGCATGAGGTTTTGAATGGTTACTTAATTTACTTAGGAAGCAATCCCTTAATGGATGCTTGCTTGAATAGTGTTGACGCCAAGCAAAGTGTTGATGGTAGCTACAACCTTGTGCTAGGAAATGTGTTTTGTAAGAAAAAGCTTCGCAAACTAAACTAAGGGCGGAGCTTTAATAAACTCGTTAAAAGGAAGGAGAATGAAGCATGCATGGCCAAGGATGTGAAATGCTTATAAGCAAATAAAGCAAAGAAGTGTATTTCACTGGTCTTAAATAAGTGGAATTTTCCAAGAAGCATAT
Organism: Calamus simplicifolius; assembly: GCA_900491605.1. NCBI lineage: Eukaryota > Viridiplantae > Streptophyta > Magnoliopsida > Arecales > Arecaceae > Calamus > Calamus simplicifolius. Next base: position 233,244 of record UESW01004511.1, read on the forward strand.
TCATGGAATTAAATTGAGAGGTTAAAGACTCTTATCATCTCTCATATTTCAAAAATTATTATATCTCCTGAAATATCAAAACAAAAGAAATTTTCATTTATGGGTGCCTCCATGATTGTTGTTCCACTCTCCAGCGAGTGGAAGGCAACTTAAACATGGGTGCAAATTAGGAGAAGCCAAAAGAAAAGCAAAGGGAAAAAAAAGAGTTCGCTTCATAATGTTACACAAAACTGTACACCTTTTCTAGGTTGTCTGGGCTTTTGCTGATGTGTAGGTCCTACATAGAGACAAACACATAGATAAAATTGTTAATTATCTAGGGAAAATTAAACTCATGAAAATTATAAAAGCTGAAGAGGTGTTAATTGATCATTAATAATTTAATATGACAATTTATGAGGAAAGTGTAGTATGTTTGCAAGATAGATTAGTAAGGGGGATTGACTGTGGTCAAATTTAAACCAAGGGTTATGGAAATAAGAACTTCTAATGGCATCATATGATGTGCAAAGGCAAAATCAAGAAATTAGGGGGTGACAATGTGATAATATAAGAGATGACGGCATCATTGAGAAGCTACCTTTTTTTTTGTTACAGACGGGCGATCACACCACTCTGGCGCGAGTCAAGTCCGAAACATCAGAGTACAAAATTTGCTGTAATATGACAGGACAAGGGATCCCGGAATGCCAAATCCACCGACTAGGGTTGCGGGCGATAGAAGAAGCAACATAATTAGCCGCAGCATTGGCTTCCCGATATATATGCTGAATCTCAAAAGCACTAGTAGACTGCAGAGTGACTAAAATGTCTCTAATCAGGGGATTCATGCCAGAATAAGAGTCCCCATCTCGCCTAATCCATCTGATAATCGCGAGTGAGTCACCCTCTATAATCAGCCGACGATAGCTCAAATGTCGAACAGCATGTGTGATACCAGCCCATGCAGCCTGTAGCTCAGCCATAGGAACCGAAATATCGATAGAGCTATGACCGCCAGCTGCTAGTAACTGCCCCTTCGACCCACGGATGACAAACCCAGATCCAGCAGTACGATCAGAGACAGGGCCGTCAAAGTTCACTTTGACATAACCCGGAGGTGGGGACACCCAAGAGATGAAAACCGTGGTCCGGTTCGCTGCCAAAGCAGTAGGGGAGTCCCAGTGGCCAGGTCCGTCAGTATGAACACCAAAATAACAGCGAGTGTACTCCTTGGCATGAGAGAGAGTACGGTGGATAATCGCCTGGGGTGAGGCCATCTCCTCAGCAAAAATAATCTTATTCCTTGTCAGCCAAATATGATAAGCCACGTAGGCAGATAAAACACTCTGAGAATAAGAACCATACTGAGAAAGCGATCGAATAGCATTCAGAAAGGAGAGCTGGATTGGTCCATCCTTCAGCGACCATGGGGTAAAATGGATCAGCTGCCATATCTGAGATGCACGAGAACATAAGAATAGAACATGGTCAACAGATTCATCCTGCATCCCATATATCGGACAGAGAGGCAATATCGAGAGGCCCCGACCAGCCAGAAGAGAACAGGTAGGTAAGCGATCCCACTTAATCTTTCACAAGAAGAGCTGAATCCTTGGGTGAATAGGCAACCTCCATATCCAAGCAACATCTCTAAGGCCTGAAGCTTGAGAACAAGGAAGATAGGATCGGAGCCACAGCCTGAGATCCGGCCCTTCAGAATTAGGAAGAGGCATGGCCAAAATCCGATGAGCAAGCTCAGCCCCAAATAACCGAAGTACCATAGGAGTATTCCAGCCAGCACTCTCCTGGCTAATCAGAGAAGAAACATGCAATGTAGGATCTACTTCAGAGCTTATAAAAGTCGGCCAGCGAGATAAGGGAAGGTCAGCTATCCAAGAGTCCTGAACGACATCAACTGACATCCCATCCCCGATCATCCAATGAATATCAGTCATGACTGTAGGGGCGGCCCGGCAGATTGCACGCCATAAGCAGGAACATCCACGAGAGATACTTACTTCCGAACCCGAAGTCCAACCACCATATCTACCACGCATGACTGTACTCCAGAAACAGTGAGGGTCCAACAGGAATCTGGAAGCATGCCTTGCAATGATAGCCTCACGACGGAGCACCAGGGACTGAATCCCTAGCCCACCCTCACTCATCGGCAAACAGACCATGTCCCAGGCCAATAGGTGAATACCATGACCCCCCTGCATAGATGCCCACAAAAAATCCCGAATACGTCTCTCAATCTGGCGAAGGAAGATAGTCGGGATCAGAGCATTGGATAACAGATAGATAGGGAGCGATGTGAGAATAGCACGGATCAAAGTGATACGCCCCATCATAGAAAGGCCCGAAACCTGCCACCGGTCCATCCGAGAAGAGATCCGACGATCAAGGTCCTCAAAGTCCTGCTGCGTGGGCCGATGTCCCGTAAGAGGGGTTCCGAGGTAGGTCAGACGATCTGAGACAGTCGAAATCCCTAACAATTGGGAAATAGCGGCACGATAGTGGGGGAGAGACCGATGGACTGAAACAGAGAATAGATTTCTGCAAATTGATCTGTTGCCCCGATGCCCGGCAATAAGCCTGAATGATAGCAGAACAAGTGGTTGCATTCTGAACAGAAGCTGGGCTAAGCAGGATGCAGTCATCAGCGAAGAGAAGGTGGGTTAGAGGAGGTCCATAAGGCCCAGGCATATAAGGCTGTAATAGAGATGCTCCAACCGCCTGATTAAGAGCACGAGACAGGTCATCGGCGCACAGAACAAACAGAAATGGAGAGAGAGGACATTCCTGTCGGAGTCCAACAGCAGAGGGAAAAAAACTCAGTCGGACTGCCATTAATGATGATAGAAAAGGTGGGCCCTTGGATACAAGCCATAATTCACTCAATGAAATGATCATCAAAACCAAACGCCTGTAGCGTCTGACGTAGAAATATCCAACTCATCCTATCATAAGCTCTCTCCATATCAAGCTGGATGGCCATGAGAGACTGTCACAAGAGGCGCGCTGGAGGTCATGCATAAACTCCTGGGCAATGAGAACATTATCTGAAATACTGCGGCCACGGATAAAGGCACCCTGCTCCGGAGAGATCAGCCTAGGAATTACCCCCTGCAATCGAGTAACAAGAATACGAGCGCAGACTTTGTAAAGAGTGGTGCATAAACTAATAGGCCTATAATGTTGAGAAAGCAAAGCATTCACTTTTTTAGGAACCAGGACAAGAAATGTCCTCTGCCAGTCAGGAGGAATATGTCTGGTAGAGAAAACAGACTGAATAGCCGAGGTAACATCTTGCCCTACAATATCCCAGTAGAAGCGGAAGAAAAAAAGGTGGAAAACCATCTAGGCGCGGAGCTTTATCAGGACCAGAGCCCAAACTGCATTACGAATCTCCTCCGCCAAGACCTCCCGAATCAAGCTAGCATTCTCACTATCTGAAACTCTAACATCCCTAGTACCAGTGATAATGGGAGAGTCAGAGCCAGAGACCTCCGACCAGCGAGACTAAAAGAAATGAAAAACCTGCTCACATATAGCCCCTTCATCCTCCAGAATAGTACCCTCTGCATCACTAATACGCCTGATCCGATTGGCCGCACGCCTGGCAACAGTGGCCTGATGAAAGAACCTGGTGTTGCGATCACCTTCCTTTAACCACTGAATCCGGGACCGCTGACGCCAATAAATCTCCTGCTGCCAAAGCTACGAATGATGCATAGCCAAGTTCCTCCTAAGAGCCTGAAGATCACTCTCCGATAGCTGACCCTCCTCGTCCTCCTTTGCCTGAAGAGTAGAGATAACAGCTTGCACAGCCTGAACATTCTGCATTAGATTCTCCACCTCTCTTCTCTGCCACCATAATAGTCTGCGCTTGGCAAACTCTAAACGGCGAGAGAGACGATAAGTAGAATTCCCTCTTACTTGCATATGTCACACCTGACTAATCAAGGACATGGTTGAAGAATAATGTGTCCAAAACTGCTCGAACCGAAAGGGCCCCTTCCTATAAGACGACAGCTCAGTAGAGATGAGAAGGGGACAATGGTCCGACGCAATCCGCGGGAGGTGGGTATTAGTAGCACAGGCAAAGGACTGCATCCAAGATGAAGAAGCCAAAGCCCGATCCAATCGCTCCGACACCCGAGCAGACCCGCTCCGGTTGTTACACCAGGTAAACTGTGGCCCCGAAAATCCCAAATCAATAAGACCCGCCGAAGAGATGAATGAGCGAAACTCCATGGAATTCGGAGATTCTACAAATCGGCGTCCCCCCCGCTTCTCGGAAGCATCCAAAATACAATTAAAATCATCAGCAATAAGAGTAGGAAAACCCTGAGCTAATAAAGTGAGAATCTCCGACCAGAGGCCGCGTCGCTGACAAAAATCAGTGCTGGCATAGACTCCCAGAAGCAGCCAAGGCGGAGAAGACCCCTCAGAGATGACCAGGGCTACTTGCTGATGACTATGATGAAAAGCATCAACACGGATGGCAGGGTTCCGCCAGAGAGCCATAATGCCCCCAGATAGCCCATTAGCTTCCACAGCATAGGAAGACCAGTCACAGGAGACTCGCCGCCGGAAACGCTGAAGACTAAGGCCCGACAACCGAGTCTCCAACAAAATACATATATCAAAATGATGAATCTGCAAAAGCCTACCAAAGGAGGATCGAAATGATGGTTTCAATGCTCCTCGGACATTCCATATAATAATCTTCATAAGATAAGAAGCAAGGATGCCTCAGACCCCATCCTGAGCTCCCGTCATAACCAAATATGAAAGGTCTCCCGAGTCAGGACACAGCAACTGGAGATCCTGATCCGACATCTGACCGAGGTCCGGATCATTGGAACCTAGTTGCAGAACTGACTCCATGGGAACTTCTTCACTCAACTCCATAGTAGGGGATCCATCTACCTGAGAGACAGAAGGGGAGACAGATATAGCAGCTTTCAGAGTTGTGAAGGCAACCTCATGAACATCCATGGCTCCTTTCTGATAGCAGGGGGGCAGAGTCATCCTATCAGGAGAACCGATTGTCACCCCAGTGCTTTTAGGTATAGCCGCCTTTCCTTTCCCCTTACGTTTCTCGGATTTAGAGATTGACCTTGGCGCCGGGCAATCAACTGGTCTAGCCCTTTTAAGGGGACCAGGAAAAGCATCCCGACTGCCTTGATGAGTACCAATAGCCGAACCCGAGCTGAAGGAGGCAAAAGGGTTCTTGTTCACCAGAGAATTAGACAGATCAGTCACTGGGGGCCCCTCCTTCACTGTCTCCAGCAAACCCTTCTGATTTTCCTTGAAACTGGCACATAAGTCTGTCTCCAGCAAACCCTTCTGGTTTTCTTTGAAACCAGCACATAGGTCCTCTCCCGGCATGGTCACTGAACCTGAGCTTCCAGGGAACTTAGGAGGCAGGGGATTGATCAGGCCATGCCCTGGGGATCCCTTCTGCTCAACGTCCTTCAGACCCAGCTTTGAAGCATTGAACCCGGCACAAAGGACCACTCCCGGCACACCCTTTTTGCCTGAACTGAGCAGTGTCTGGGAGCACTACCACCTTAGAGGATGAATGGACCCTCCGGTGAGCCACCTTCACCGGAGAACACCAACCCTCTGCAGCTTCAGCACCCGATCGACGCTCCGCTTGAATCTTCTGTGCAGGAACTTCACTGCTAGAAGCCCCCTGCATAGCCGTCAAGTGAGGCTTCCTCTTCTCATCCCGAAGGGTATCAGAGGCTGTCTTCCGTTGGTGAATCACAGCAATCCATGGGCCATAGATCGATCTGGACGCAGCTTCCTCATCCGCAGACCCAGACGACAGGGAACAAGGGCCGCTCAAATGAATAGAACCACAGAGAGAACATATCCCCTCCAGGCACTCATATGCAAACTGCTGCCAGAAGGGGTGATGAATTCCTTGAATTCGAGTCCCCGGCCAGAGAGGACGACGGAGATCAATCCATACACAGGCCCTGGCAAAACCCCCTCTGTTCTTCGCCAAAGTGGGAGCATCCGCACAGATGAAACGCCCCGCTGTCTCCAAAATCGCCTTGAGGAAATCCTCCTTCCAAAACTCCATTGGCAAATTTGGCAATCGCACCCACACCAGAGCCGAAGGAATGGCATCCTCTGCCGGGATGAATTCCGGCCTCCATGGTTCCGTCTCGATTACTTGGCCGTTAACAGTTCAAGGCTGATTTAACACCAAGTCACAGGCCTTAGGATCTTCGAACCGGAAAATATGGCATCTGAATGCCAAACTGATAGGGACAATGTCCTTCTGAACACCGGCGCGCCTGAACTCTCGGAGGAAAGCTTCGGCCGGAACCCACCGCTGGAATGACTGAGCTAGAACGGCCCTCGACTGCCATCCATCTATCTCTGCCTCCAATTCCGCCACAGGGACACCAACAACTTCCAGAAAGGAAGCCTCCAGCCTTGCCACCACAGCCGGCGACGGAGCCGGAGAAACCCAATGGAAGCCGGACGCCATCTCCTTCCTTCCGGAAGCCCATCCACTGGCAAACCCATCAGACGCCATGGATGGCTGGGGAGCAGAGGAGGAAAAACCCGATGAAGGCTCAGACGGAGACGCTAACGATCGCTGGAGATCAGAGGAGAAGAAGACTCAAAGCACGAATCTTAAAGCCCTTCCAACAGATAGCACCAGAGAGAAGATGCGCACGAACCTCAAAGCACGCTAATCTTGAGAGTCCATTTAAAAGACTTGAGAAGCTACCTTTGCTGTGTCTATAGGAGTTGTTCCTCAAGCTAAGCAGTCTTATGCCTCGGAGAGCTCGGGAAAATCAACCTGGGTTCAATAAAGATAGCAGAGGACGACTGATTGCAGTCTTGCTTCATGCAATTCTAGCTTGCATGCTTATGTTGAATAGAGCTTTTCTGATGGACGTATCATTTTTATTTTTAGCTAGCCAAAGATGTTAAGAAGCTAGAAAATAGATTGCTGCAGGAGCTACTTGGTCGTAGAATTTTGAGGATAGGTGAGTCCAGAGGTGGTGAGATGATTGAATGAAGGATCTAGGTAACCTAGTGTCATGTCTGATGATGCATGAGAGTTTGATTTTTCATTTTTAGTCATTAGGATTACTCACAAGCAACATCCCTTTAATTAAGGTGAATGTTGATAAACGACATTGATGACGCCTGATCACTGGTCTTGAACGTCGGGAGAAGAGAGCTGCTTAATCCACGGTCCCATGCCTGATCGGATGGCCTGCAAAAAGTTCCAAGGCCGGAGGGTGCTCCGGTGGGGACCCTCCGATGCTCAAGTCAGTAATCGGGGTCACAGCCGAGGGGGAGCTCAGACGAGCTCAAGGGAGAAAAAATGAGTCCTCAGAAAGAGAGGAGTCCCTTTCTGAGTATTAGAGTAGCGAGCATATGAGTTTGCACACCTTGTTCCTGAGTGGACTTACCCTTTTATAGGGGGTTGACACCTATACAACCACGTGGAGTTCCGTAAGAAAGGAATGTTCACGGGGTTAATGGGGTTGCATGAACTTGGGCTGGTTGGTGGGTCCTTGTCCTATCGGAGAGGAAAAAATGGCGGTTGGTGAGCTACGTCCCATCAGTCAGTGGGGCTGACAGATAGTTAGGTCCAGTCCCATCAGCGGCGTGACCTGTGGGTAGTTGGGCCTGGGGATGCCAGGCGGCGCAAGTCAGAAGGACGGTGGCGTGAACAGCCAGGACCGTTCTGGGGCCGATTTGAGACAGCCTTGACCCTCCGAAGGGCGCCGAGGCCGAGCAGGGCCGACTCGGCCGACCTGAAGATGCCGAGCGGGGCCGACTAGGGAAGGTCGTGGCCGACTCGGAGATGCCGGGGCCGAGCGGGGCCGACCAGGGAAGGTCGGGACCGACTTGGCCGACTTGGAGATGCTGGGGCCGAGCGGGGCCGACCAGGGAAGGTCGGAGCCGACTTGGCCGACTTGGAGATGCCGGGGCTGAGCGGGGCCGACCAGGGAAGGTCGGGGCCGACTTGGAGATGCCGGGGCCGAGCGGGGCCGACCAGGGAAGGTCGGGGCTGACTTGGCCGACTTAAAGATGCAGGGGCGGGGCCGCCTTAAGATTTTGATTTTGCCATAATTACCCTCGTGGCTACGTCAGCCACATCAGATGCCCCCTCGCCTCTGAGCGCGAAGGGCCACGCGCCCGCTGCCCTTTGGGCGAGAGGGGTGCGAAAATTCAAAAAATGATTGCTCTTTAGTGCGCTTTTAATAGCTTGGTGAGCTGGCGCATCGTCTCGAGGCAGTGTCGCTTCGAAAATCTTCCACAATCATGCGGTAGGTGGGAGCTGATGTTAGCGCCGGATGCCTCGAAGAGAAAGCCTATTGGGGGAATGGAAAAGGTAAAGGTTATCATTGCTTTTCCGTTTTCTATGCCCCGCGATTGGTCGGGGATCACGCTCCTTGGGGCGAATCGAGGCGGCACGTCTCGGGCGCAGGCGAGATTTCCAGCGGACAGCTCATGGCGCAATAGGAGAGCGCCACGTGGCGGGGCCTCGATTATCATCGTTCGGAGATGGAGGTATAAAAGCACCCCAAGGGCCTGAGGAAAGCTTTTACATTGCCATTGTTTTCTTCTAGCTTTCCTTCTCCTGAGTTCTTCTGCGACTTGAGCCCTTTTGTCTTTAAATTTCCTTTGATTTCCAGGTTAGTTTCATCTTTCATTTTCACCCATGGACCGTCATGCCATTAGGAAGGGTAAGAGGCCTGTAGTTGAATCTTCCCATTCCGATAGCGAAGATCAAACCTCCTTAGCCCGTCAGGTTCCTCGTCCGATGGGCAGAATCGTCATCCGCGATCGACCAACGGTGACCAGGCCTCCGTCCACCCCAGCCTCCCCTGATAGGGCAATTCCTGTGTCCTCCCACCGTCCAGGATAACCTTCGGTGGTGAGTTCTGATCCAGCAGGTCCGTCCGGAGTGGCCTCAACCGTGACCCCCAAAGACGTAGAGGCCATTAGGGCTAAGTACATGGTCCCCAGCTTCATCCGCCTGTCCGCGCCGGGGCCCGAAGATAGAGTGACCTCCGCCTACCCTGGTCAGGTTGCTCTATACGAGTTCTTCCGGTGTGGATTGCGTCTTCGTTTCCACCCTTTTTTCCTGAACCTTTTAGATAGGTATAGATTAGCGCCGGCGCAGTTGACTCCGAATTCGATTCGGATCATCTGCGCCTTTGTCATTCTTTGCTACTTTCAGGAGGCCCGGCCAGGGTTGTCATTGTTCCGAGCTTTCTACAAGCTCCGCCGCCAAGGTGAGGGGGCCTGGTGGGCTTTCACCGCCAGGCCGGGTAGGGCCTTCCCCTTAGGTCTCCCGTCCAAAATTAGGGGATGGAAACCCCGCTTCCTTTTTGCCCATGTCGAGGGGGTGAGGACCGATTGGATGGAGCTGGACACCAGCTCCAATGATAATGCCACCGTGGGGGAGAGAGATAGGGAACTCTTCACCCAATTGTCCAATTGCCAAATCCCTGGTTACAAGGAACTCCTGTTCGAGGAGAACCTGGTAGAAGCCGAGTTGGCCCCGGCGGTTGGTGAGCACGACGTCCGATTCCTTCTGTCTCAATCAAAAACTGCTATACGCTGTTGCTAACACTTCTCGTTTTTGGATGCAGCGATGAAGTTTTCCACTGGTGCGTTTGAAGCCGCCTTGAAACAAGAGGCCGGTGACTAGGGAAGCATCAAGGCTGGCGAAGAAGGCTCGAAGAGGGGAGCAGGCCGGGCCGACCCAAGCCGCTGGAGTCCCCAAGGCTCCAACGCCCGCGGAGAAGCCGGCCGAGGAAATGCCGGTTGGAGGAGTGGTCCCGGGGCCGGCCGGGACCGGAGTAGAAGAAGAAGAGATTCCGGTCACTACTGAAGCAGCTGTGGTGATCGTGGATCTTGAAGAGGAAGCCCCTGCCGCCGTTGATGTGCCCGAGGCGGGGCAAGTTACAGTCGCTGTCAGCCCTCCGGCTGCCGCCGAGCTGGAGACGGAGAGGGCTCCCCCAATTGCCGGAGAGGGGGCCAGTCGCCAAGAAATCCAATGCTGGGGCGGAGGCGACCAGGGAGCAGAGGGATGGGCCGGAGAGCTCATACCAACGGTTGGTGCGCCACCCGACTCGTCCTCGGGTTGAGGGTCTGCAGGAGGGGCCGGCGCGGCCGGCGCCTAGGCTTAACTCAATGACGGATGCCGGGGAAGCCGCCCGTCTTCTGTCGAGAGTTCGGACTGTCGAGTCCGAGGAGGAGACGCGGGGATTGAGCCACCCCGCGCTTCTGGATATGGTGATGGTTGCCGTTGTCCAGCTAATCTTCTGAGTTCTTTCTGTTTCCGGACGTGCCTTTTGATGCTCCAATCTTTTATGGTTAACATGTTCCCCTTGCTGCAGATGGCCAACGGCACAATCGGCCTTCGTGAGGCGGTGGTCCACTCTTCGGACGCTCACAAAGGCTATGGCACGGACCGACAGGTACAAGGAGAAAATGGCGTAGTCCCAGAGCCTTGCTCGACTTTATCAGGAGGCCAAGGCCCGGGAGGACAACCTGGGCGGCCGAATAAGGGAGGCAGAATGCCGAGCCGAAGCCGAGAGTGGCCGGGCATCCACAGCCGAGGCCAAATTGGAGCTGGTCTCGGATCGGCTGAAGGTCGCCGCGGCACAGAATGAAGAGCTGGTCCGCTAGCTTCAACGCGCCGAGGAGGCCAGGGCGGCGCGAAATGAGGCTCGGGCTGCTGCGGCGAGAGCAGCCGCCATGGAGAAGGCGGCGGTTGAGGCGGGCCATGAGAAGGCTGGGGTTGTGGCCTACGCAGACGAGGCCAACGCAATAGCCGAAGAAGCCGAGGGCCGAGCCAAGGAGGCCGGGGCGCAAGCCCAGGAGGCCAAGGCCAGGGCACAGCGAGCTGAGGCCAAGGCGGGGCAGGCCGTCTACAACTATAAGGCTTCGCCGGAGTTTGCAAAGGAAGTCCTTGAGGCCAGCCTCGATGCTTACGTCAAGGGCTTCGAGATGTGCAAGGTCAAAGTGTCCGCGACCCTCAAGATCGACAGCTCCGAGCTTGAGGAAATCCAGCCCGAGGAGTCCGACGAGGGGCCAGCAGAGGAGGAGGATGAGGAGAAGCCTGGTCCGGGCGAACCCTGAGGGCCTGTCGTCTGTTTTTCTTTTTCTTGTAATTGGCCTCAGGCCGAATTTTGTACTTCATTTCCATTGTTAATGAAGAAGAGCTTTTTGCAAAAATGCCTTTGTGTTTTGCCTCGTTTGTTCCTTCTTTCCTTTGGGAAGAATACTTTATTGTGCGACTAACGATAAGACGGACCCCGTACCTATTGGTGAGAGGGGACCTTTCTTTTGGGATGTTCCCTAACTCTGAGTGTTGTGCATATTGATAATGTCGTGGCCGAACCATTGTGTTAGGTTGGCCAATGTTGAGATGCGTCTTCGAGGTGTAAGCCGGCCGCGTAGGAGGTTACTTAAGATGCCTTGAGCTGTTGCAGGCCGTTTGAAGGGAGATTCGTCTGCGTTCGAATATTCTAAGGACTTAGAACGACCCGAGGGCAACTTAGCGCCGAGATTGGCTTGAAAACGTCGGGGGCTGAGTGGGGCTTGACCGGGGAAGGTCTGGGCCGATTCGGCCTGACCTTGGAGATGTCGAGGCCGAGTGGGGCCGACCAGGGGTGGTCGGGGCCGACTCGGCAGACTTGGAGACCGTGAGGGTCGGCGAGCTCTTTTAGAACCACCTCGAGGGTTTGTGTGCCGTTCGAGGGATGACTTGACCGGGTACAGAGCTGTTAGGGGGACTTGAACCGACTCGGGGCATCTCCTAGCCGGACCGAGTGGTGTCCCGTTAGCCGCGATGCCAGTAGCTCCTTTAGAACCGCCTCGGGGGTTTGTGTACCGCCCGAGAGGCGACTCGACCAGGTACGGAGCTGTTAGGGACTTCAACCGACTCGGGGGCTCTCCTAACCGGACCGAGTGGTGTCCCATTAGCCGCGATGCCGGTAAGCTCCTTTTGAACCACCTCGGGGGTTTGTGTGTTGTCCGAGGGACGACTCGATCGGGTACGGTGCTGTTAGGGACTTGAACCGACTCGGGGGCGTCTCCTAGCCGGACCGAGTGGTGTCCCGTTAGCCGCAATGCCGGTGAGCTCCTTTTGCACCACCTCGGGGGTTTGTGTGCCGCCCGAGAGGCGACTCGATCAGGTACGGAGCTGTTAGGGACTTGAACCGACTCGGGGGCGTCTCCTAGCCGGACCGAGTGGTGTCCGTTAGCCGCGATGCCGGTGAGCTCATTTTGCATCACCTTGGGGGTTTGTGTGCCGCCGAGGGGCGACTCGACCGGGTACGGAGCTGTTAAGGACTTGAACCGACTTGGGGGCGTCTTCTAGCCACCGAGTGGTGTCTCGTTAGCCGCAATGCCGGTGTGCTCCTTTTGAACCATCTCGAGGGTTTGTGTGCCGTCTGAGGGGCGACTCGACGGGTACGGAGCTGTTAGGGACTTGAATCGACTCGAGGGCATCTCCTAGCCGGACCGAGTGGTGTCCCGTTAGCTGCAATGCCGGTGAGCTCCTTTTGCACCATCTCGGGGGGTTTGTGTGCCGCCCGAGGGGCGACTCGACTGGGTACGGAGCTGTTAGGGACTTGAACCGACTCGGGGGCGTCTCCTAGCTGGACCGAGTGGTGCCCCGTTAGCCGCGATGCCGATGAGCTCCTTTAGCGAGATCTGGTCCTTGAATGTAAGGGAGAGCAAGCTGTGGTGTTGGAAAGGACCCTTTTATTGCTCGTATTCTAGGGGATACATCATTGATAATATCATCGGAGATTATCCGCATTCCAGGTATGCGGAATGGGTTGTCCGTTGAGCTCTTCTAGTCTGTATGCCCCTCGGTGGAGTGTCTCGGTGATACGGTAAGGATCCTCCCAGTTGGGGGACAGTTTGCCCCCCTCCGTAGGCTTAGATACCTCAGCCTTTCTTAAAACCAGATCTCCGTGGCGAAAGACCTTGGGACGAACTCGGGCGTTGTAGTACTTGGCTGCCCGCTGACGGAAAGTCACCATACGCAGCCTTGCCCGGTCATGTGCTTCGTCGATAAAGTCCAGGTTGGCTCGTATCAATGTGGAATTGTCTTCCTTGTTGAAGGACTCCATGCGCGGACTAGGCAGTCCGATCTCAACAGGGATGACGGCTTCGGATCCGAAGACGAGACTGAAGGGAGTCTCGCCCGTCGGGGCTCTGGGGGTCGTGTGGTAAGCCCATATCATGCTGGGGAGCTCCTCCACCCATCGACCCTTTGATCCATCTAGCCGAGTCTTGAGCCCTTGAGAATGGTGCGGTTCATGACCTCGGCCTCCCCGTTGGTCTGGGGATGGCCGACAGAGGTGAATCGATGGTGAATGCCTAGCTCGCCACAGAAAGTTTTAAATGCTTCATTGTTGAACTGGCGATCGTTGTCTGTGACGAGGGTGTATGGTAGGCCAAAGCGGCATATAATCGACTTCCAGAAGAAGGCTTTGACTTTACTCTTGTTGATCTTAGCCAGCGCCTCGACCTCAACCCACTTGGTGAAATAGTCGATGGCTACTAGCAAGAATCTCCGCTGTCCCGAGGTTGGAGGGAATGGCCCAAGGATGTCCATTCCCCATTGGGCGAAGGGCCAGGGGGCTGAGAGCGGGTTGAGCAGGATAGACAGTTGATGTTGGATGTGTGCGTGGCGCTGGCAACCATCGCACTTCTGAACTAGTTTGGCAGCATCCTCCCTCATGGTAAGCCAGAAGTATCCCTGCCGAAGGGCCTTCTGGGCCAGAGACCTGCCCCCTAGGTGATTTCCGCAAATGCCTTCATGGATTTCTCTAAGGATGTAGTCGGCGTCGGCAGGTCCTACACATCTGAGCAGGGGTAGGAGAATGACCTCCTGTATAGACGTCCGTCTAAGAGGACGAATTTGGAAGCCCTTCACTTGAGCAGCTTGGGTTCATTGCGGTCATCGGGGAGGGTGCCGTCAGTGAGATAGCGGACGTAGGCATCCATCCATGTAGGCTCTTGGGTGAGCGGGAGGACTTCCTCGCCATCTTCTATGCTGGGCTTTTCTAAGTACTCAATGTAGGCATCTCTTGCGATGCCATCGGCGGTGGTAGCCAGGCGGGAAAGAATGTCGGCCTTGGCATTCTCACTCCGGAGAATGTAACTGATGCTGAAATAAGCTAACGGAGAGACCAAGAGCCGAACCTTGCCCAGGTATTGAGTCATAGCAGGGTCACGCGCCTCGTACTCTCCGTTGATTTGTCCGGAGATGAGTTGCGAGTCGGTGAAAGCTCTGAGACGCCTTATTCCAAATTCTTGGGCCAGCCTTAATCCTGCCAGCAGGGCCTCGTACTCAGCTTGGTTATTGGTGGCTTTGAATAGAAACCGCAGGGCGCATTCTGCTTTCTCTCTACCTGGTTCGGTGAGAATGAGACCGGCACCGCTTCCCTGAGAGTTTGTCGCGTCGTCTACATGGAGGATCCAGGTTTCTCCATCGTCGCTCGGCTCAGGCTCGTGCCGCTCCACGGAAATCTCCCTGGTCTCCTCATCCGTTCAAGTGCACTCGACTAGGAAATCGGCCAGGACTTGGGACTTCAAGGCCGGCCGTGCTTGGAAGGAGAGGTCAAACTCTCCTAGCTTAATGGCCCACTTGGCGAGTCGGCCTGAGGTGTCTGGACGAGCCAGGATGGCTCGGAGAGGCTGGTCCGTGAGCACCATCATGGGATGGGCTTGAAAATAAGGACGGAGACGCCGAGCGGAGACGATCAGAGCGAAGATGATTTTTTCTGTCTTAGAGTATCTGACTTCTGCGTCGTGGAGCACCTTGCTCACGCAATAAACGGGCTTCTGGGTTCCATCAGCGTTGAGATGCACCAAGACTGAGCTAACGGCCTTCGAAGAAGCAGCTAGGTAGAGGAAGAGACTCTCCCCATCCATTGGTTTGGATAGGAGTGAAGGAGAAGACAGAAACGCCTTCAGGCCATCGAAGGCTTTCTGGCAGTCGTCCGTCCACTCGAAGCTGTTTACTTTCCGCAGGGCCTTGAAGAAGGACAAGCACCTCTCGGCTGATTTGGAGAGGAAATGACTTAAAGCCGCCACCTTTCCCGTTAGTCGTTGTACTTCCTTCTTGCTGGATGGCGGTCTCATGTCGAGGATGGCGCTGATTTTTTCTGGGTTTGCTTCGATCCCCCGCTGAGTCACCATAAAACCCAGGAACTTGCCCGTCGTGACTCTGAAGGCGCATTTCTTGGGATTCAGCTTGACCTGGAAGCGGCGGAGGTTGCTAAATGTTTCCTCTAGATCGGAGACATGATCAGAAGCGCGGATGCTCTTGGTCAGCATGTCATCCACGTAGACTTTCATATTCCGACCTAGCTGATCCCGAAACACCCTATTCATCAATCTTTGATAGGTCGCCTCTGCGTTCTTGAGACCGAAGGGCATCACTTTGTAGCAATAAATCCCTTTTCTGTCATAAAGGATGTGTGCTCTTCATCACTGGGGTCCATCCTTATCTGATTATATCCGGAGAAGGCGTCCATGAAGCTGAGGAGCTCGTGGCCGAAAGTGGAATCTACCAGCTGGTCTATCCTTGGCAGGAGAAAACTGTCTTTCGAACACGCCTTATTGAGGTCGGAGAAGTCAATGCAAATTCTCCAGTTTCCGTTTGCCTTTCGCACCATGACCACGTTGGCCAGCCAGCTAGGGTAATGCGCCTCTCGGATGTAGCCGGCACTGAGCAGTTTGTTAACCTCCTCATCGATCGCCTTTTGCCGCTCGGGAGCGAAGCTCCTCTTCCTCTGGCGGATTGGACGGTGCTTCGGATCGATGTTGAGCTTGTGGGTAATTACTTCTGGAGGGATGCCGGGCATGTCAGACGCCGACCAAGCGAAAATGTCTGAGTTGGCTCACAAGAAGGTTAGGAGGCGATCACGATCCTCCTGGGAGAGTCCGCCGATATGCACGGTCTTCACTGGATCGTCCCCAAGGGGAAAGGTCAGGAAGTGCTCGGCCGGCTCCCCTCTCCTGTCGGACTCCCTGGGGTCAGGTGCTTCTGGGACCAGCTCGGCCTCCAAGGGGCTTGACGCCGTGTGATAGCAAGGCAGAACTGAACCGATCTCGCCTTTCATCTCCCCAACACCTCCACTAGTAGGGAACTGCACCAGCAGGCATCGGGTGGAGATAATCGCATCCAATAAATTTAAGCCTGGGCGTCGAGAATGGCGTTGTATGCCAAGGGGACCCGCACAACCAAGAACTTCATGATCACTGTGCTTTGGCATGGCGGTGTTTCGGCTGTCACAGGCAAAGATATCTCGCCCTCAACCCTTACCGAATCCCCAGTGAATCCGACCAAAGGGGTTGCTACAGGCTGGAGAGAGTTTAGAGATAATCTCATCCGAACAAAAGCGTCATAAGTGAGGATGTCAGCTGAGCTGCCACTATCAACCAATATTCTTTTTACAGGGTGCTTGGCGATCGTCATAGAGACGGCGATGCCTTCATTGTTTACATTCTCAAAATTCACCGGTCTCCCCCCGAGAACTACATTATCCGGCGCGTCCTCCCCTCTTGGCCATTTGGATGAGGAAGCCGCTCCCTAAGACACCATTCCAACTGTCCGCTCCGTGGGGGTGTTGTCGACAACGGCTTGAGCAGGCGGGGGTCCCATGAGTGCCGGCAGCAGTTGTGGCGCCTTCTGGACATATTTGCCGAGGTAGCCCCTCTGGATGAGCTTCTCAATGGCGCGCTTCAAGCTGAAGCAGCTGTCGGTGTCGTGCCCGTAGTCTCGATGGAATCGGCAATAACGGCTCTTGTCGCAGGGAGGACCTTTCTTCATAGGAGGAGGGTGTTGGAGATAAGGCCCGCCCTCGATTTTCATTAGGATGTGGGATCGAGGGGCGAGGAGAGGCATGAGCTTGCTCTCGTCGAGGACGGGGCTTCGACACCTATTATCGGATCGGCGAGGCGGATCGGGCCGCCGGTGGCAAGGGGGGACGCTCAGCTCGGGGCGAGCAGGCTTGCGGCTGGAGCTCCTTGATGATTCCCGGTAGGTGAGGTCGGCCTCATCCGCGCGGATGTACTTCTGAGCTCGAAGGAGAAGGTCGGAGTAGGAACCCGGGGGCTTCTTGTCCAGAGAGAAGGTGAAGCGGGACGGAAGGAGTCCCCGCTTCAGCGCCAGCGTTGCCACCACGTCGTCGAGGTGGTAAACTTCGAGGGCGGCGGTATTGAACTGGGACACGAAGTTCCACAGCGATTCCCTCTCCTTCTGGCGCACGGAGAAGAGGCTGTCCACGACCCTCGGGATTTGCTGGCATGCATCAAAATGTGCCAAAAAGGCCTTTTCCAGCTTTCGAAAGGAGTCGATGCTATGGGGGGACAAGTGCGAGCGCCAAGTGCGAGCAGCCTTCCGTAGAGTAGCAGGAAAGCCTTGCAGAGAAGGGCGTCTGATGCATCCTGAACTTGCATCATGGCCTTATAGCTCTCGAGATGGTCGAGAGGATCCGTCGTACCATCGTACGGATCTATCTGGGAGAATCGAAATCTAGAGGGGATGGGCTCCTCCAGTATCCGGCGAGTGTAAGGAGGATGGGTGTCATATTCCTCCTCCGGTTAGTTGTTGATCTTCCTAGCGAGCTCGTCTAGTCGCCGGTTGTACTCGTCCAAGCGCTCCTCCACCTGGCGGTTGATTGTCGGAGCCCTCCGAGACGGATTGGAGGATGAAGAAGAGAAAGATGAAGAAGAAGGAGAAGGACGCGGAAGATGGGATTTCCGCTTTGGTTCCTTCTGGCGATGCGGCTCTGGAGGAAACTTGCTCGGACCACAATCTGAAGATCGCGGCCGCTTGAGGGACTCACGGCGAGGCTTCCTTGGAGAAGCTCGACGACGACTGGCCTCTCATTGAGGAGAACCTTTCCTTGCAGACTGTTGACTGACAGGGGGAGCGGTCTGATGCTGGATGGCCACGGACCGCTGCTGCTGAAGTTCGTGGACCATGGCGGTGAGGGTCTGAACTTGCCGAGTGAGGGTTGCCAGCTGCTTCGCAGCCGGGGCAGCCGTCTCCGATTGAGGGGAAGCAACGGGAGGATCAGCGGCAGGGATGTTGGTCTCCTGCTGCTTAGCTTGGAGAAGATGCCCCCCAGGGTGACTGACTGAAGCATCCTGAGCTCGTGTCATCACCATTGTTGGGAGAGGGAGAGAAAAGAGAAGTATACTGTAGGGTTTGGGCCTTCTTTGCTTTCCGCCCCCTATCTGGCGCGCCAATCTGATGACGCCTGATCACTGGTCTTGAACATCGGAAGAAGAGAGCTGCTTAATCCACAGTCCCACGCCTGATCGGATGGCCTGCAAAAAGTCCCAAGACAGAAAGGGTGCTCCGGTGGGGATCCTTCGACGCTCAAGTCAGTAACCGGGGTCACAGCCGAGGGAGAGCTCAGACGAGCTCAAGGGAGAAAAAATGAGTCCTCAGAAAGAGGGGAGTCCCTTTCTGAGTATCAGGGTAGCGAGCATATGAGTTTGCGTACCTTGTTCTTGAGTGGACTTACCCTTTTATAGGGGGTTGACACTTGCCCAACCACG
This sequence comes from Calamus simplicifolius, assembly GCA_900491605.1. Lineage (NCBI taxonomy): Eukaryota > Viridiplantae > Streptophyta > Magnoliopsida > Arecales > Arecaceae > Calamus > Calamus simplicifolius. Next base: position 251,829 of record UESW01004511.1, read on the forward strand.
TGGAGTTCCGTAAGAAAGGAATGTCCGCGGGGTTTGTGGGGTTGCGTGAACTTGGGCTGGTTGGTGGGTCATGTCCCATCGGAGAGGGGAAAACGGCGGTTGGTAAGCTACGTCCCATCAGTCAGTGAGGCTGACAGGTAGTTAGGTCCAGTCCCATCAGCGGCGTGACCTGTGGGTAGTTGGGCCTGGGGATGCCAGGCGGCGCGGGTCAGAAGGACGGTGGCGTGAACAGCCAGGACCGTTCTGGGGCCGACTTGAGACAGCCTTGACCCTCCGGAGGGCGCCGAGGCCGAGCAGGGCCGACTCGGCCGACCTGAAGATGACGGAGCGGAGCCGACCAGGGAAGGTCGGGGCCGACTTGGCCGACTCGGAGATGTCGGGGCCAACCAGGGAAGGTCGGGCCGACTTGGCCGACTCGGAGATGTCGGGACCGAGCGGGGCCGACCAGGGAAGGTCGGGGCCGACTTGGCCGACTCGGAGATGCCGGGGCCGAGCGGGGCCGACCGGGGAAGGTCGGGGCCGACTTGGCCGACTGGGAGATGCCGGTACCGAGCGGGGCTGACCGGGGAAGGTCGGGGCCGACTTGGCCGACTTGAAGATGCCGGGGCCGAGCGGGGCCGACCAGAGAAGGTCGGGCCGACTTGGCCGACTTGGAGATGCCGGGGCGGAGCCGCCTTAAGATTTTGATTTTGCCATAATTGCTCTCGTGGCTACGTCAGCCACATCAGGCATGATCTGATTACTCCACCAAGAAGTTATGCTTGAGAAGGAAAATTTTTGAACAACCATTATTGTTTTGAGTATGAATTCTTATGGTAACAAGTCATAGCAAGTTTCTCTCTAAAGCAAGACATAGGAAGGAAATAATGGTTAGAGCAACACAGAAGGTAAGCAAAAATTAATAAACAAAGTTTTCATGGCGGTTCAAACCAGTAAACATAGGGCAAGAAAAGCAAACAGCTAAGCCAAAGGAGCAAAATGGAATAGAGCTGAATGAAGGTGGTTGGTGCAAGAAAAGTCTAGGTACCAAATAAAAGTTCTTATCCCCCCTTAGAAGTAAGAATATTACACTTAAATGATAAAAGAACTAAATGTCTATTATGTCTCTTAAAGAAAGGGTGTATTTTGGAAAGTTAGATGGGGAACAATAAAAAAATCTAGCTTACCAGACTGAAATAGCATGATTTGGATATCTACATCCAAGTGAAACCTTTGAAAAGTTAAAATTGATTATGGGAAGCATTGAGATGAAGTGTTTTGGTGATTTGAAAGTAAAAGAACACAAGTAAAATGAGGATTTAAAAGGTATGAGCTGTGACAAATGAGTAGTTGTGCTCCTCTGAAAAAGGGGTGTGTGATCAAATGAAGGGCAAAAAGGATGAGCAGTTATAAATGAGTAGTTGGGAAGAGGTTGGGTGTGTAATCATGAAAGATGTGAAAAAGAAGATGGGGGCTGGGTGTGTGTATTGGGGGAAGGGGGTCTCCTGCTGGTGTTTAATGTTTCTGGTGTTGAGAGGAACTTGGGTGTTCTCATCCATAGATAGGGAAGCTTGACAGAAATAGTCATCTGGGTTTATGCGCCTCATTTCTTATATTAAACTGTTGATTTGAACTCAGGTTATCTCAAGCTAGTTCCCTGTGATTCTGCTAGCATATGTTAAGATTTCTGATCTCGTGAGCATTAGGTTTGTGGAATGTGATGACAGTGGATGGTCGCATATTACAGGGAAATGGGCAAAAGATGAGCCAATTCTTATCGTAGTTATTGAAGTTATCGTGAAGAGCCCAAGAGCATAGTTTGTGACTTTCATACCTGGTAATCTAAGAGTTAAGCGTCACAAAATAGCAATAATGTACTAGATACAGTAATGAGAGGTAGTGATCTATTGTTTGCCCCATATGCGACCGTTGATGCATGGAGTTTTCATAAGTGGAAGTACATTGTTTGCATGAGTATGTGTCACGCTGTTCAAAGAATCTGCTCAAATCTTTTTTCCCCCAGTTCATTTCAACTTTATTTATTGCAGGAAGATGTCCCTGAGGAATTTGCTTCACTTATATTGAATTTTATATCTCGCAGTTGGAAAGGCCCTCATGGTGCTAAGGTTAATATCTTACCTTTTGTTAAGTTGCTTGAGATTGATCTATTTATAAGTTCACCTATTAATGATAACTGTGTTGAAGATATCTGGAAGTTTGTTTGACATGGTTGCTATGCCAATTCCTTTTTTTCTTTTAAAGAAATGTCTTCTAGAAACGTGTCACTGACCATATAAGTTCTTTGTATACTTAACTTTATGATTGGTAAATGTGCACTTAAAATAATTTATTTCCTGTAAAGCCAGTTATTTTGTTGTGAAAGAGAAAGGGGTTTGCGTATGATGATAATTTAAAACTTCAACTAACCATGCTGTGCTCATATTTGACACTTGTTTGAATGGTCACTGTAAATCTAGCCAGATTCCATGTTCCTAGCATAATCCTGTTTGGAAACATATCTGTATTTTGCTGAGACAGCTGATAGCTTGTTGAACCCATTTTTGCATGTTTTTCTGGGTTCATTTAAAATTCATTCTAGGTGCTAAATCTTTATTTTAAGTACTCCTAGTTATGGGATGAAATGCTTCTGCCAAAGTTATATTACCGCATATGTTTTTGTAGCAAAACCCTGTTCATTTTGAAGTGGAAATGGATTATAGAATCCTTTTGACACTTGGCTTGTGGGTATGGCTCTGGAAATAATTCCAAAGTCCTTTTGGAGGAGAGGCCTCACATTCAAACTATAAGATCTTGGGGAGCTGTAATGGCATCTGATACTACATAGCATGGGCTGCTTTCTGAGTAGAAAAGTAGGAGAACAACAGCAGAGGACCATGTCCTTCTTTAAGCGTGGAATGTCATCCAAGGTTAAATAAATAGCATGCTACATCATGATGCAAGTCATAATGACCCAAATCATGGGTTTGTCCCTATGAAAGTGCAAAGGTAGACTAACTTCTTATAATACGATGGTATCTTATCCCAATTTCTATATTCTATTGCTAGATTTTCCACAGCAGCTCTCAAATCTGACAGTGATGCCAAAATATAACAATAAATTGTTATATTTATTATTTTATCTCTTGTTTCCACTATTTTTAACCTTTAACAACAACACTTATATCTGTAAGGAGTTGCTTCTATAATTGTTATGATTTTCAGAATTTCAAATTGTTTTATTATGGTTCTGTTCTTTTTTATAAACATTTGAAATCAGTCGTTAGAGTGTGCATGCATATGTACTATGAAGTGTTAATAAATTTTCTCTTTGTATTAGGGAAATATTATGGTTGATAACATGCAAAAAAGGTATTCAATTTAAAATTGAGAAAATCAGTTATGTTCAATTTTTCATTGAAATCTAATAGACATCACTGATTTCATCATCATTCATAAAAACTTGGTTGAGGTGATTGAAGTGGCTACTATGGGGACATACGGTGGTACCGTTCCAAGGACCATAGTTATAATCCAAGTTTTAATAAGATGGTCTGGTTTTAACCTTGTTCTTGATTGTTTTATGTGTTAACATATATGTGAGATCAGACAGTCAGTAACATGATGTATTGAACTAAGGATTAGTACTGAACATACCTGGCATATAGATACATGTCTCTTTATATATCTTAACATTCTATCACATGGTATAGGGCAATTGTTCAAATGGATGGTACGAAGAACAGTAGTATTGCGCCACCCCAAAGCTAGAGCCCTTTGGAGAGGGTGCCAACCAGCTAAGCCAACAGTTGTTGGCAGAACATATGATTATATTCCAAGTTTGACAACTTAAAATTCTTATAATTTGGGCTCTTGATGTTTTTGTTCAAGGTCTGTTGTACCATTCTGTACCAGTAAGGTATTGATATGGTATCAAATTTTAATTCAGGATGAATCAGAACTATCTGAGCCAAATGGTACCGATCCATACCACCCAATACTGAAGTGTTAAGGGTAAAAAAAGAATGGATACTCTCTCGGTATAGGGTGTGCATTGTTCCGATCCATACTATACCGAAAGAGTCTGGTACGAGTCTAGGCACTAGTTTTGCAAAACTTGTTTTTGTCATTTATGGTATGGTGTCTCTACCATGAAATGGTGGCATTGTGGATGCTCAAGAAAATGACAAACCGTTTAGAGGAATTTGAACGATAAAGGTGCTCTTGGCTTGTAGGTATTTTTCCGTGCTTTGGAATGATATTTTGGGATACCATTACACAATATTTCCAAGCCATATTTTATAGATTTTAACCTCTGTACCATGGATTCAACTTATTTGTTGCGTTTGGGTTTCAGTAGTGGAATCTAACTTGGGTTATTTAAATCTTTGACAATGTTTCTACTGACCAGTTGAATGGAATAATCTGACACATATAGCACAGACTTTTTTTTCTATAACACAAGTCAATCTATATGGACTTGGGGCTTTATACAGGGTTTCGAAGTATATCAATTTATTTATTTATTTTAAGCCCAGATTCCTTGGGTCACACTTTCTAGTTTTTTTTCAAATACAAATCCAGAAGGTTTTATTGAAATGCCATGATGACCATAATTTATTTCCAGGGAAACATTTTTAAAGTTCCTTGAGCTGAACAATATAAATCATTTTTTTATCACTGTTTGTACATTTAAAATGATTTCAATTATTTGAAAATCTATGCTATTTTATAGCCTCAATCCGTGTCTTTATACGTCACTTTGTCCGTGTATAACTGCCCTTTTTGCAAAGAATAGCTTCTCTAGTTAATAATTTTTGGTGAAGCCCTCAACATGTTTGTGAGGAAAATTACTTGCAGCGTCATAAATTTCAGCTTGCATATGAGACTGTCAATTTGGCATTGAAAATTGATTTTTTTGAATAAATCCCTCATGGTTTTCTTTGGTAGAATATAAGTGTTGCTTGTCCAGGTTCAACAAGGCGATTTCCTTTCCTTTCTGGTCTTGGCAGTCTTTCTCTAGTTAACAACCGCGCTTGGAACCATTTGATAGTGTGGTGATAATGTTAATTCCATTCGATTGATAATATACTTACCATTTCGATTGATGACTTGGTAATACTGACCGAGATAAGGCCTTTTTCTTTTTTAATCTTACAAATCGAAAATGTCACTTTTTAATTTTTTTTTTCTCCTATCCTTTTTGCGTGATTGCGGGCAAACAACCGCTACGATTTTTTAAAATATTGATGAATCAATCACTATAATGTATATGATAATATTGTCTTTAGATGACTGAAGGATTAAATTCCTGATGATGCTCACCTCAACTCAACCTGAAATTGACCATAATAGCAAAGACAATTAACCCCACCTACTTTTAGGCAACTTATAAAAAACAACTGATAAAAACCAACAAAAAAATCTACCATACGAAATTGAAAGGAAGAATAAACAGTCGAACAAAAAGCAGCTAAAAAAATTATAAATCCATAAATTGTCCATACATATCATAGAGAGTTACAAATATTCATCCACCGACAGCAAAAAATAAAACTCAACTTCTTGGAGTTTCACCATCTGCATGACGCATCACAACAAGCATGATTGGATATCAGAATTCTTATTAGCCCAAAAAAAAAAATTGATTCTAAATATGATTTACGACGATGTAGCTTCTTTGAGATAAGCAATCAGATTCGCACGCTCTTGAGGCTTCTTCAGACCTGGGAAGACCATCTTTGTACCAGGAATATACTGTCAGATAAAAGAGAAAGTTATGAGCAGTATACTAACATTTTCAGAAAACTAAGATAGCGGAAAACATAAGGCAAATGAATTTAAAAAAAAAAAAGGCAAATGAATTTAAAAAAAAAAAAGGCAAATGAATTAAAAAAAAAAAAAGGTAAAGACGGATTGAAAGAGGTAATCAGCTCCTCGCTACTGAAATGGGATCCTGCCCTACCATGATTGTTAGTGTTGGTTATATATGTTTCTAGGCAGCCGTGTGTTTGATGCTTGTATAAATAGCATTTGCATTGCACTTTACCAAGTAAACTGGGAAGTCCAAGAAGCAAGATATTCTAGAAGACAAACACTTCATTAAAGGGCAACATCTCTAAATCCCATAAAATCTCGCCAAAAGAAAAACATGAACCATAAAACAGACAACTTTCCATAAAACGCTTTCCATAAAAATGCTAAAAGACAACACCCTGCCCACAAGCAAATACTACAATTTAAGTGGAATGATAATGTTCATCTGAACTAACTCAAACTCAACAAACCAACTCATCCATTTCAAATCGTCAAAGCCCACTCAACCAAGAGGGGAAAAAAAGCTCTCAAATATGTAACCGTATTTAACTGGCTTAAGCTCAAAAAATGTTAGCATGTCAATTGCATGCCCCTCCACCTCGTCCGACTCTTACAAGCAAGGCATCATATAATTATTGCATTTAGGTCCTAAAATAATGGTCCAAACCCAAGCCCGATTGAATGCTTTGTTAGTGTTTTATACATAATATAATTTGTGAAGCGTTACATCTTTCAAGACAAAGTCTCAACGTAATTATCACCTTAGTTAGAAACATCACAAATACATTAACATGTGTGAAAAATCATCCACCATAATGGCATGCCAATTTATGATGGCCTCAATTCCCTGTTCAAACAATCACAAGGCCACGAAATATATTACACACCAAAATCTGGTATGTGACCCCTTGTTAGTCCCAGCCTTTTCAAGGGCCCACAAATATTATATGACTAAGCTTCAAACAAAGTGAATCCCAACATGCCATAAATATCCCCAAGCATGACACTAGATATAAGATTCAGCAGAATAAACAAGAAGATAGCAACAAACACACTGACATGGCTATCCATAGTAATTTATTTTATGAATCAAATCAGCACATGAGATGTGTTGCAGACCATATAGAAGAGTTAAATCCATTCAAACATCAACAAGACCTGGAATTGAAATTTTGAATGTAACTGGCAACAAACTATATATAAAAAAAGCCACAACTATTATTAGGGAAAAAGTGGCATACCGCACCCAACCAAAAAAAAAATCATTTAGATCAAACTTCTATCAGTACTATGAACCTAAACAGCCAACCGTATCAATCACCTGACAGACAAATCAAGAAAATTTAGAACTCAAATTAATCATAGTCAATCATACCAAGTAACATTGACACACGTTATAACTCTTCATAAGAGCACTCAAAGAATTCAGGCTTACAAATTATATTTTATGTCATCTGTTCTTTTGACTTTTGGTTAGTGACTTACCTTCTTGGGATTAAGCAAGTAGTCATACAAGGTTGATTCCTCCCATGTCACAGCCATATTCTTGTTTGCAGTAGAGTAAGAATAACCAGGGGTGGTACCGGATTGCCTCCCAAAAAGACCATTCAAGTTAGGACCTACAAAAAAGGTGCAAGTAATGAATAAGCAGAAATTATGCCCTTAGCTAAATTATTGATTTCCACCAAAGCAACAAAAATATGTTTAACAAACTTTCCTGTGAAAAATAGATGCACATGCTTGTCGGATTATATATAGGGTGCAAACTTTCCAATTACAAATGCTATACAATATTCTCAATAAAAAATATTTCCATCCCACCTGGTTTCCCTTCTTCTGCTTCCTCAGTCAAATTTAAATGCTTAGGGGTTATTTGGTAATCCAAATTGGATCACCACGGTAATTTTAGGTCACTAGTAATTTTTATTCCTAAGTGATCTTATTCTCAATGATTTAAGATCATTACATTTAGTATGCTATCTCAAGTGATTAAAGATTCTCATATATCTATGATTAAACTTTGTGGTATATCATGAGAATCCAAATTCACTAACCATGTGATACCAACACTACCCATATCATATTTTGCAACTACCATAAAACTTATCATTAGTTCATATTATTTATTATTATAATATAAATATAATAGTATAATATAATAATACAATATTATATGATGATTATATTATATTGTAATATCATGTTATATTTTAATATTATAATTATAATTATGTTATAGTATATATATTATAATATCTATTATATAGCATTATGTTATAATAAGAGCTGGACTTGACAATATTCAAATATAGCCAAGTTTAAAATTCAATCATCTTTTTCACTCTTAGATCTACACGAATCATAAAGCCACCTCATATTTTTCAATTTTTTTTTTTTTTGAGATCCGTGAACCGTACGAATCCAAGGGTGAAGGAGGTGACTTGATCTAAACTTGATTATATTCGAATATAGCTGATTTCAAGATCCAATCATCTTTTCTATCCTTGGATTTACATGAATCCCATAGCTACTCTACCACACCCTACCATTTTTATTTTCTTTTATCTTTGAGATTCATGACGTATGTGGATTTAACAATAGGAGAGATGATCAGATTCAAACTTAGCTACATTCGAATGTAGCTAAATTTATCTTAATATAATATTATATTATTATAATATAATCTTTTAATATTAAAATCTATTATATCAATATAAAAGTAATATCAAGACAATTTGGTCTCCAAGGCTTAGCCCAATGCCACTGCATGGGGGTTGATGGAGCCAGTTGACCCCATGGAGAATAAAAAAATTTTTATTGGACGGCCCCAAAGGCCGACGGCTCCAAGACCGACGGCCCCAAAGGCCGACGGCTCCAAAGCCGACACCTCGAAGACCGACGGCCCCAAAGGCTGACGCCTCCAAGACCGACGGCCCAAAAGGCCGACGGCTCCAAGACCGACGGCCCAAAAGGCCGACGCCTCCAAGGCCGACGGCTCCAAGACCGACGGCCCCAAAGGCCGACGGCTCCAAGACCGGCACCTCCAAGACCGACGGCTCCAAGACCGGCACCTCCAAGACCGATGGCTCCAAGACCGGCACCTCCAAGATCGACGGCCCCAAGACCGGCACCTCCAAGACCGACGGCCCCAAGACCGGCACCTCCAAGACCGACGGCCCCAAAGGCCGACGGCTTCAAGACCGACGGCCCCAAAGGCCGACGGCTTCAAGACCGACGGCCCCAAAGGCCGACGGCTTCAAGACCGGCACCTCCAAGACCGATGGCCCCAAAAGCCGACGGCTCCAAGACCGGCACCTCCAATACCGACGGCCCCAAAGATCGGCACCTCCAAGACCGACGGCCCCAGAGGCCGACGGCTCCAAGACCGGCACCTCCAATACCGACGGCCCCAAAGGCCGATACCTCCAAGACCGACGGCCCCAAAGGCCGACACCTCCAAGACCGACGGTCCCAAGACCGATGGCCCCAAAGGCCAATGGCTCCAAGACCGGCGGCTCCAAGACCGACGGCCCCAAAGGCTGACGCCTCCAAGACCGACGGCTCCAAGACCGATGGCCCCAAAGGCCGACGCCTCCAAGATCGGCACCTCCAAGACCGACGGCCCCAAAGACCGACGGCTCCAAGACCGGCACCTCCAATACCGACAGCCCCAAAGGCCGACGCCTTCAAGACCGATGGCCCCAAAGGTCGACGCCTTCAAGTCCGACGGCCCCAAAGGCTGACTTCTCCAAGCTAGGCGGCCCCGGCACTTCCCAGGCGGCCCCAGCAACTTCCTAGCCGGCCCCCTGCATCTCCAAGCCAGTTAACCCCGGCACTCCCTAGCCGTCCCCGGCACTTCCCCGCCGGCCCCGACGTGTCCAAGCTAGGCGGCCCGGCACTTCCCAGGCGGCCCCAGCAACTTCCTAGCCGGCCCCCTGCATCTCCAAGCCAGCCGGCCCCGACACTTCCCAGCCGGCCCCGGCGTGTCCAAGCTAGGCAGCCCGGCACCTCCCAAGCGGCCCCGGCATCTTCCTAGCCGGCCCCCTGCGTCCCCAAGCAAATCAGCCTCGGCACTCCTTAGCCGACCCCGGCACCTCTCAGTCGGCCCCAGCACTCTCCTAGCCGGCCCCCTACGTCTCCAAGCTAGGCGACCCGGCACCTCCCAGGCGGCCTCGGCATCCTCCTAGCTGGCCCCTGCGTCTCCAAGCTCGGCGGCTCCAGCACTTCCCAGACGGCCCGGCATCTTCCTAGCCAGCCCTCTACGTCTCCAAGGGAGTCGGCCCCGACACTCGGCCCCGGCGTCTCCAGTCCCGCCAAGTCGGCCAAGGCCATCCCCGGCCAGCCCGACTCGGCCTCAGCGTCTCCAGTTCCACCGAGTCGGCCAAGGCTCTCCCCGGCCAGCCCGACTCGGCCCCGGTGTCTCCTGTTCCGCCGACTCGGCCAAGGCCATCCCCGGTCGGCCCAACTCGCCCCCGGCGTCTCCAGTACCGCCGAGTCGGCCAAGGCCATCCCTGGCCGGCCCGACTCGGCCCCGGCGTCTCCAAGTCCGCCGATTCGGCCCCGCCCCGGCACTGCCTTGCCAGCGGGATGGGCCCCAGCCATCTCGGGTCGACCCAGCTCGGCCCTGATAAGGCGGGATTCCCCAGTTCCCACCAGATCAGCCCTAGCGATTCAAGAAATCGCCTCTCTGATGCGCGCCGCCCGACAACGCCAGACGCGCGCGGCCCGACAGTCCCACCGACAGTCCCACCGGCTGATGGGACGTGGCCCACTAACCAGTCCAGATTCACGCAAGGGCTCAGTAGATCTTCTGACTTCATGCAGTCCCACGTGATCATGCCAGGATCAACCCCTATAAAAAGGTGAATCCACCCAGTAAACAGGTATGCGTGATGACCCCCAAAAATCGCCATCTCAGCGTCCAGGAAGGAATCCCTCCTCCCTGAGACCCCTCTTTCTACACTAAAAAGGGCTCTCTCTCGAGCCCCTCTTCAGCTGTGACCTCAGTCACTAACTTGGCCATCGGAGGGTCCCGCCGAAGACCCCCTTCGGTCCCGGGACTTCTTTGCAGGCAACCCAGCGAAGCGAGGATTCGAGAAGCACCTCCGTTCCCGACGTCCAGGAGAGGTGATTGAGCGTCATCAGATTGGCGCACGTTTTCCCTGCCAACTAGACAGCAGGAGGCCAATCCCCCTACTGCCGACCCTCCGGTCGCCTGCCCACCGGACGCCGCTATCTAAACAGCGGAGCGGCTGGCGACTCTTTTCCAGCAAGTCCAGAATCTCACCGCCATGATCCATGAGCTCCAGCAACAACAGTCCGTGGCCACCCAGCATCAAACTGCTCCCTCGCCAGTCAACAGTCGGCGAGGGGAGGTTCTCCTCGGCGGGAGGCCGGTCGGCGAGAGATCGGCCGACGTCAGGTTTCCCCTAGGAAGCCTTGACGCGAGCCCTCCAAGCGGCCACGGTCCCCTGACCGCGGCGTCAAATCTTTTCCCAAGCCACATCATCGCGAGGAACCCAGGCAGAAGTCCCGACGTCCGTCTCCATCTCCTTTTGCCTCTTCTTCTTCGTCTTCCTCCGAGCCATCTCGGAGGGCCCCGACGATCAACCGCCAGACGGAGGAACGCCTGGAGGAGTACAACAAGCGACTAGATGAGCTTGCTAGAAAGATCAACCATCAGTCGGAGGAAGAGTTCAACACTCGTCCTCCTTACACCCACCGAATATTGGAGGAACCAGTCCCCTCCAGGTTCCGCTTTCCTCAGATCGACCCGTACGATGGTACGACGGATCCTCTCGACCACCTCGAGAGTTACAAAGCTATGATGCAAATCCAGGACGCTTCAGACGCCCTTCTCTGCAGAGCCTTCCCCGCCACCCTGCGGAAGGCCGCCCGTGCATGGCACTCACGCCTGCCCCCTCACAGCATCGACTCCTTCCGAGAACTGGAGAGGGCATTTTTGGCCCACTTTGATGCCTACCGTCGGATCCCAAGGGTGGCAGACAGCCTTTTTTTCGTCCACCAGAAGGAAGGAGAGTCACTACGGGACTTCGTGTCCCGATTCAAGACCGCCGCCCTCGAGGTCTACCATCTCGACGATGCGGTGGCCACCCTGGCGCTGAAGCGGGGACTCCTTCCGTCCCGCTTCACCCAAGCTCTTATTCCGACCTCCTCCTCGCCGGTCCGACAACAGGCGTCGAAGCCCTGTCCCCGACGAGAGTAAGCTCACTCCTCTTCTTGCCCCTCGATCCCACATTCTGATGAAGATCGAGGGCGAGCCTTACCTCCAGCGTCCTCCCATGAACAAAGGTGCACCCCGCGACAAAAGCCGCTACTGCCGTTTCCACCGGGATTACGGCCACGACACCGACAGCTGCTACAGCTTGAAGCGGGCCATCGAGGAGCTCATCCAGCGGGGCTACCTCGGCAAGTACATCCAGAAGACGCAACAGCCGCTGCCGGCCATCATGGGGCCTCCACCAGCTCAAGCCACCGTCGACAACACTCCCTCAGAGCGAACGATCGGGATGGTGTCCTAGGGATCAACTTATGCACCTAAACGGCCGAGGGGAAGGAGTTGCCGGGTAATGTACTTCCTGGGAAGGTCCCTACCGCGTCGCCAAGGTGTTCCACCGGGGGGCATACAAACTAGAAGAGCTTGACGGGAAGCCCATTCCACGTACCTGGAATGCGGACAACCTCCGCCAGTATTACCAATGATATACTCCCAGAAGCATGAGTAATAAAGAAGGCCCCTTCTGACGCCACAAGCTTTTTCTCCCTTGCGCCAAGTCTCTCAAAAGGAGCTCACTGGCATCGCGGCCCACTGGACACCACTCGGCCCCGGCACGGCGGTGCCCCCGAGTAGGTTAAGACCCTAAAGGCTCTGTACCCTGCTAAGTCGCCACTTGGGCAGAACACAAACCCCCAGGTTGGTTCAAAAGGAGCTCACTGGCATCGCGACCCACGGGACACCACTCGGCCCCGGCACGGCGATGCCCCCGAGTAGGTTAAGACCCTAAAGGCTCCGTACCCGGCTGAGTCGCCACTTGGGCGGCACACAAACCCCCAGGTTGGTTCAAAAGGTGCTCACTGGCATCGCAGCCCATGGGACACCACTCGGCCCCGGCACAGCGGTGCCCCCGAGTAGGTTAAGACCCTAAAGGCTCCGTACCCGGCCGAGTCACCACTTGGGCAGCACACAAACCCCTAAGATGGTTCAAAAGGAGCTCACTGGCATCGCGGCCCACGGAACACCATTCGATCCCAGCACGATGGTGCCCCCGAGTAGGTTAAGACCCTAAAGGCTCCGTACCCGGCTAAGTCGCCCCTCGCAGCGATTCCCACACCCCCGAGGCGGCTCAAAAGGAACCTGACGACTCTTAGCTCTCAGGTCACCCTCCTGGGTTCAAAAGACTTCCAGCCTCCGCGTTGGGAGAGGATTACTAGCCGCCCTCAGCTAGCCGAAGAAGGCACGCAAACGTCCATCCAAGGCAGCGCAAGATGCCAAGGTAAAAGTTCTACACTCCTTTCGCTTAGCTGATGCAGAGCACGCAAGCTCAAGGAGTGTGGGGGCATTTGATGGAGCCAGTTGACCCCATGGAGAATAAAAAAAATTTTATTGGACGGCCCCAAAGGCCGACGACTCCAAGACCGATGGCCCCAAAGGCCGACGGCTCCAAAGCCGATACCTCGAAGACCGATGGCCCCAAAGGCCGACACCTCCAAGACCGACGGCCCCAAAGGCCACGCCTCCAAGACCGACGGCTCCAAGACTGACGGCCCCAAAGGCCGACGGCTCCAAGACTGGCACCTCCAAGACCGACGGCCCCAAAGGCCGATGGCTCCAAGGCCGACGCCTCCAAAGGCCGACGGCTCCAAAACCGACGGCCCCAAAGGCCGACACCTCCAAGACCGACGGCTCCAAGCCGACGGCCTCAAAGGCCGACGGCCCCAAAGGCCGACGGCTCCAAGACCGGCACCTCCAAGACCGACGGCCCCGAAGGCCGACGGCTCCAAGACCGGCACCTCCAATACCGACGGCCCCAAAGACCGGCACCTCCAAGACCGACGGCCCCAAAGGCCGATGGCTCCAAGACCGGCACCTCCAATACCGACGGCCCCAAAGGCCGATACCTCCAAGACCGACGGCCCCAAAGGCCGACACCTCCAAGACCGACGGTCCCAAAGGCTGACACCTCCAAGACCGACGGCCCCAAAGGCCGACGCCTCCAAGACCGACGGCTCCAAGACCGACGGCCCCAAAGGCCGACGGCTCCAAGACCGGCACCTCCAAGACCGACGGCTCCAAGACCGGCACCTCCAAGACCGACGGCCCCAAAGGCTGACGCCTCCAAGACCGACGGCCCCAAAGGCCGACGGCTCCAAGACCGGCACCTCCAAGACCGACGGCCCCAAAGGCCGACGGCTCCAAGACCGACACCTCCAATACCGACGGCCCCAAAGGCCGACACCTCTAAGACCGACGGCCCCAAAGGCCGACGCCTCTAAGACCGACGGCCCCAAAGGCCGACATCTCCAAGCTAGGCAGCCCCGGCACTTCCCAGGCAGCCCCAGCAACTTCCTAGCCGGCCCCCTGCATCTCCAAGCCAATCGGCCCAGGCACTCCCTAGCTGTCCCCGGCACTTTCCCGCCGGCCCCGGCGTGTCCAAGCTAGGCAGCCCGGCACTTCCCAGACGGCCCCAGCAACTTCCTAGCCGGCCCCCTGCGTCTCCAAGCCAGCCGGCCCCGGCGTGTCCAAGCTAGGCGGCCCGACACCTCTCAGTCGGCCCCGACATCTTCCTAGCCGGCCCCCTGCGTCGGCCCCGGCACTCCCTAGCCGGCCCCGGCACCTCTCAGTCGGCCCCAGCACTCTCCTAGCCGGCCCCCTACGTCTCCAAGCTAGGCGGCCCGGCACCTCCCAGGCGGCCCCAGCATCCTCCTAGCCGGCCCCTGCATCTCCAAGCTCGGCGGCCCCGGCATCCTCCTAGCCGGCTCCTGCGTCTCCAAGCTCGGCGGCCCCGGCACTTCCCAGACAGCCCGGCATCTTCCTAGCCGGCCCTCTACGTCTCCAAGGGAGTCGGCCCCGACACTCGGCCCCGGCGTCTCCAGTCCCGCCAAGTCGATCAAAGCCATCCTCGGCCAGCCCAACTCGGCCCCGGCGTCTCCAGTTCCGCCGAGTCGGCCAAGGCTCTCCCCGGCCAGCCCGACTCGGCCCCGGCGTCTCCTGTTCCGCCGAGTCGGCCAAGGCCATCCCCGGTCGGCCCGACTCGCCCTCGGCGTCTCCAGTTCCGCCGAGTCGGCCAAGGCCATCCCTGGCCGGCCCGACTCGGCCCCGACGTCTCCAAGTCCGCCGATTCGGCCCCGCCCCGGCACTGCCTTGCCAGCGGGATGGGCCCCAGCCATCTCGGATCGACCCAGCTCGGCCCTGATAAGGCGGGATTCCCCAGTTCCCGTCAGATCAGTCCTAGCGGTTCAAGAAACCGCCTCTCTGACGCGCGCCGCCTGACAACGCCAGACGCGCACCGCCCGACAGCCCCACCGGCTGACGTGGCCTACTAACTAGCCCAGATTCACGCAAGGGCTCAGCAGATCTTCTGACTTCACGCAGTCCCACGTGATCATGCCAGGATCAACCCCTATAAAAAGGTGAATCCATTCAGTAAACAGGTATGCGCGATAACCCCCAAAAATCGCCATCTCAGCGTCCAGGAAGGAATCCCTCCTCTTGAGACCCCTCTTCAGCTATGACCTCAGTTACTAACTTGGCCGTCAAAGGGTCCCGCCGAAGATCACCTCCGGTTTCGAGACTTCTTTATAGGCAACCCGGCAAAGCGAGAATTCGAGAAGCACCTTCGTTCCCGACATCCAGGAGAGGTGATTGAGCGTCGTCCAGGGCGATCTTGATACCCCTCCTTCAATTATGGGTATGGGGGGATCACGTGATTCCAGAGGTGGAGATGATCTACGGGGTGAAAATTATCTACAACCAGCGCAGCATAAGATTGGTACAACTAAATATGATGATTCTATCACTAATGGGATCATTAGTGGTTTTGGATGGATCACCCCATTGGACCAAACTATAATCGTAACTGAACCAATATATTGCACATAAATCCTGATCTCTTAGATTAGCTGAGAAAGAAAGCATCAATCCAGACCATCAAATGAGATAACGGACTCTTGAAAAGAAACATTGATCACTCTTATAAGTGTTACGCTATCCAAAAAGAAATGCATTAACAAAGTCCTATACTGCAAAGATCCCTACTGCGAGAGTTCTACATTAGCCCAAAATTAATAAAAATGATATGAATCTCCAAAGTAAACAACGGAATCTTGAAACAGTAATAGATCGATACATTAAAATAGACAGCAGCCACCATGAACTACGAATTCTCAATTATAACCTAAAACCAAGGAAAACGATATAAGCCCCAAGAGAAATTCAACAAAGATAAATCAAAGAAAATCGCATATGAAAAAATAAAAACCAAAAAAATGGGTAAACAACTCCCGAAAAATGAGATAGAAAAAAGAAATCATGCCTTCGGATCGAAATAACATTGATCGAAAGGTGAGATCAAACCTTGCTTGTGGCCGGCTCCTTTATCCACGGTGTGGCACTGGGCGCACTTCGTCTTGAAGATCTTCTCCCCGGCTTTCGGATCGCCAGGCGGAGCCTCCGCGAACGACGCCATTTGCGTTAAGAAAGCCTCGGACTGATCGACCTAGGGTTAGGGTTCTCTCTCCGCCACAATAGAGGCCGCGATGAAAGATGGGGACTCCAAGAAATGCTTAAATACCCACGCGTTATGATGTAATGACCGAAATGCCCTCAAAGGGGAAGAATCTTCTGATCCGATTTTACCGGTCAGTCGGAGGGAATTAGAAGTCTCTTTGCGGGTATTTTCGAGATTTAACGACGAGCCTAGAAGTTGAGGGCCACGAGTTGCGCGTGCGGACGGCGGACGCAAGCAATGGCCTTGGTAGATGCAATATTGACCGTTTGATTGATGGAATTCCCTGATGTGTGCGGTTGATGTTAACGTTTGGTGCGGTTGGCCTCACGTGCCCATTTTGCGAACCTTCACTTCAGCCACCGCAAGTGCAATGGCACCAAAATAAAGCTGATCAAATTCCTCTCCAGGGACTACACACTGATAGCTAACTTTGATTTCAATCGACAAACTCTACAATCAAACCAATGCTTTGGATTTGGACCGTTCCAATCTCAAATGGCCAATTCCCCATCAAGTCTAACTCTCACCTTTTTTTTTCCTCATCCATTTAAGTTCTAATTAAAACTTTTTGTTATCCGAACTTGTAAAAATTTCAGATTGGGTCATCATCTCTTTCGCATTACTCTCATTTTAGTCGTATAGAGGCCTCACTTGATAACCAAGATGTAAAATAGCAATACAGCATAAGAAATGCTAAGCATGATGCCCGACAAACAATCAAGGAGGAAAAGGTTACATAATTTGATTATAATCAATAATTTTAGACACTTTTGGTAAAGCTATTAGTTACCGAGCTTTTAATAATAAATTATTTTAAAAAATTATTTATTATTTGATAACTATATATTTAAAGTGCTTGCATAATAAAAAATGATAAATAATAATGTATAGTATTTTTAATTATCTAAAATTTTTATTATAAAAAATTATTATAAATTATTCTTAATTTATAAATCATTATAATTATGCTACGATACAATAATATCGTAATATACTATTTTATTATTATACTACAAATATTATAATAGAATAATGTAATAATACTACAAATATTACAATATTACTATGATTTAATATAATATTTTATTATTATTTAATAATTATATTATAATATATTACTAGAAAGCATACTAATTATTAGTCTAATAATATGATATTACAATATTATCATATATTGTTGTAATAATGGTACAAATTATAATATAATATAATTATATCATATTATATATAACAATACTATAATAATAATAGTTTAATATGATATGATTTATTATTTATTGTATCATATTATATTACGTTATATTATTAGAATATTATTATGTTATAATATAAGATGTGATTAATCTTATGTTTTAATACATGACCATTAATTTCAATAAAAATAGCTTCTTAACAAGCTTTCTAGGCATATAAATATTTAAACAAAACTTTTACTTAATAGGCGACCTATGTACAACCAAGGTTTTTGAAACCAAAAACTAGTGTAGTTTAGATCGATTTGCTTTTTCTATAAATTTTAATTTTTTATAGCTTTTTATTTTTTTTTTCTTTTTATGTGGTGTATTTGATTAAGAGCTTCATGTGAGCTCCCATCTTCTTTCTCCTCTTTTTTATTCCATTTTTTTCTTTCAATTTATTTAATATTTCTCATATAAATAAAAGAATGCCTTCATTTGAATTAAAAAAATAAATAAATTCTTTAAGAGTAAAACGGTCAAACTCCCCCTTAAGAATAAATTTGGATAATTTTAGGAAATCTTTGTTTAACAAATATTAATTTAAGATATTTTCACTCTAGATAAAATTTAAAAATTAATTTAACTTAAAATTATTAAAAAATAAAACATTAAAAAAATAATTTTACAATATAATGTAAGGCTTTAATCAACATTGGATAAACTTATAGGTTTTTCAAACTTACACAGAATCATAGTAACAATAAATTTTATATTCACTTATACTGATTTGATTTACAATTCATCAAAATAATAAAATTAAACTTTGTTGACCCCATATTAATTTTGATTATCACAAAACAATTAAGTGGCTAATAAGTTTGGTGTGGAGCTACAGTGGAATGCAGGTTTCAGTAGTCATCAAGAAAAAAACATGGAATTTAAGCTCTTAACAATATCTTGGGTTTAGGAAAGAAGTTTTGAATAAGAACAAGACCAAAGAAGGATAATTCAAGCATTAAATAATTAAGATTCAAATGTTTGAGAAGATATTCCATGAAGAAGAACAAGATACAAGAGCTAGCATACTTGGATTCATCAAAACAAGAGGTTTTCACATTCCTAGAATGAATTTTGGTGATTGGAACGAAGTAGCTGACTCCTATGCTAGCTACTGAGGTGAATTTGAGTGTCAGGTTGAAGTTATAGAGAGCATGATTCAATTAGTTAGCATAATAGCCAACTAACATAAGAGAAATTCGTCCCAGAACAAAGTAGCCGACTCCTATGTCAGCTAATAAGTGAAATTTAGGTCATAAACAAAGTTATAGAAGCCTAAGCCAAGATAGTCGATATGATAGTCGACTACTGTGGCTTATATAGAGAGTAAACTTCAGTTAGTCAGCAGATAGCCGATTAACTCAGTGATAGGGCTTTTAACGACTAGTTTTCATACATGCCAGCCTACGCAATCTTTAATGCAACGACTCTAATGGTCTAAAATGGTTAGTGAGCATTGTAATCCTTCATAAAGCTAAAAATATAAGTTCAAATGAGTTATTTAAAGAGTTTTAAGAGGTTTTAAGTGTGAAAATAAAGCAAAAACTTAAAAAAAAAAATTTCAAGCCTTCTTAGCTATTGTGCTTCAAGAGATTCGAGGCTATTAAAAGCTCAAGGAACCATCAAATAACAAAAAAAGCTTTTCAAGTGCTCAAGCTACAGCATTCAGGAGAAACTCATTTAAGAGAAGTCCTTTCATAAATTGTAAAATATCATTATTATTTTATTTAGTCACTTAGAAATTTTTATATTTTGATACTTGTATCATTTTTTACTTATTTGAGTTTCAACTTGGTTGAAACTTATCTTGGGTGTGCCAAATCCAAAATTGATATTTGATTGACCTTCTCATGCCATGTAAACGAGAAGCTAGCTGGGTTAGCTAGGGATTGTAATCATTGTGGAAACGATTAGTGAACCAAAATTTCAAGAGGTTCTTGAGGAGTGGATGTAGGTGCAAAGTTAGCACCAAACTACTATAAATCTTTTG
Organism: Calamus simplicifolius; assembly: GCA_900491605.1. Taxonomy (NCBI): domain Eukaryota; kingdom Viridiplantae; phylum Streptophyta; class Magnoliopsida; order Arecales; family Arecaceae; genus Calamus; species Calamus simplicifolius. Next base: position 271,595 of record UESW01004511.1, read on the forward strand.
TATGTGTGATTGGCTTCTTATGCTTAATTGCTCTTCACTTTACTTCTCTGTACATTTTTTATCGGATCTTAATTTAGTTTTAAAATTGTACATACTTGTTGAATTTTTCAAAGAACCCCATTCAACCTTCCTCTTGGATTGCTTAGCTGGATAACAAACTTGTCATAAAATCGTAAGATTAAAATATATTTCTTAAGATCAAGACTATAATATGCCACTAGATTGGAGTGCCCCTTAAAAAAAATAAATATCCAATCTAGTGATACATCTAATTTGGACAGTAAAAAATATGTTTAATTTTATTCTTTTGATGAGTTATAAACCAAGTCGATATAGGTTAGCATAATGTTCACTATTACTTTGATTCTATGTAAGTTTTAAAATCTTATAAATCTAACCAAGTATTAATCAAAGCCTTACAAATTATATTTAAATATAATTTTTTAGTATCTTATTTTCTCATCATTGCTTAGTTAAATTAATTTTTTAATATTTTTATTCAGAGTAAAAATACTCTAACAAGAGATTTTTTAAAATTCTTTGAATTTATTCTTAAAGTGAAAGTTGACTTTTTGTCTTTAAAAAAATTAATTTTTTTGATATTTTAATTAAATTCAGATAATTTTTCCTTTATTTTCATAATAAATCTTAAGTAAATATTTATTTAATAATTTTTAATAAAATTAAGAGAGTATAAATGATGTGAGCTCTTATGCCACCCAGCTCACCCTCACTCATCAAACCAAGCAATGCAACATGATTCAGACCGATTCGGGGTACAACAAAACATAAACTAATTTACGAACCAATTTTTGGCCATTTTGATTTGGTTTGGTTTTGACTTCCTTGTATATAACTATCACACTTAACAAAATATAAGCATCCAATAAAGTATAAAATGATACACATCATTTGTTAATTAAACTAAGCAAAAACCTAATTAATTGTACCTAAGTATTGTTTTAAAGATTTTACCAAGCACTCATTTATCTCCTACGAGCGTCTTTCTAGAATTGGAGAAGTGCTTTTGCTTCTTCAAAGGCATTAACAAGCCTAAGAAAAACAAGGTACGATGGAACTAACTAGGGATTCGGTAAGTTTTTAAAGATGTCAAATTTCAAAAATTTATCTTAACAATGTATAAAGAAAGAAGATCTAGTGGATCCATAAAAAAAAAAAAAGCATATAGATGAGCTGAATTAATTAGCAATGAAAGAATAAATGATAATTTAATAAATAATATCAATTTAGAGAAAAATAAAAAAATCCAACTAATTAGGAAGCCTAGCTTTAGCCCTTTACCTAAAGCAAAGAATATGTTCTTTACTTTTTTATATATTACTAGTAACCCAGCAATTTTTATATCCGATGACTTTATTGTTAATTAAATTTATTGTTTTTAAAGAAAAATGATATGAAAAAATACATGTTATTGAATGTAAAAATTATTAAGTTACCAATATCGTATAAAAAATGGACTAAAACTGGAATCTAAAGAGATAGGAAGATGGAGGAGGGTCAAAGTACAGGATTATAAGGTTTGAAATCAATCCTGCGGTCTTGTCGTCCTTTGATATGAGCTGCAAGGCAGTGAAAGAGGAAGGCATTGATAATGAGATTTGATTAAGGATTGGGTAAGTTTTTAGAGTTCTAAGATTTGAAAAGATTTTTATTTTAGCAAGAGGGAGAAAAACTTAATGGACTAGTTACTAGTTAGAAGAGAGAGAAGTGGATGAGACGAGCTGAATTGATTAGCAAATGAGTGATAATTTTGGGAAATAGCAGAGATCAAGAAAGAAATTCAAGAAAAGATGAATCATTGTACAATACCTGAATTTGGATGTGGTTATTTTTCCACACATAACTGCGTTCACCATGCCCCTCAAAATGTAGTTCCCTCAAATCTTTTGAAGAAAACTTCTTCAAGCACTGTTTCTTTTCTTTCTTTTTTTTTCCTACTTTCACATATTTCTCTCATTCAAGAAGCCAACAAGAGGCCTCCTTATGATCTTCTCCATGCTATAGAATGTACAAATCATGATCAGAATCGCACTGAACATTCAATAGTTTCCAGCGTAAATCACCAAGGGAAGGAGGGGAATTTCTTCAGGCAAGCTAGCATCATGCTCTGGAGGTGGTGAGAACGGAGGATCAGAAAAAGTAAGCAACTTGCAAAGTCTACTGATAATATTATCAGAGAACAGGCTGTTACCAAGTACAGCTCAGCAACATAGAGGCAGACAAAGTTTCCAATCCAGAAAAGCCTGTTTACAACTCACAACAATCTGTACTGCAATTATCGTCAGTATAACATTGCTGCGGGAATTCCCCACCCTTATAAAAAAAAACTCAACTAATACAGTACAGCCCTGCACATTAGAGGAAATAACACAACAAAATTGAAAATATAACAATATGAACAAGGAGCAATTCTTGTTTAAAAGTTGACTGCTAAAAACACCTTTACATTAGTCTTCTTTACGGCAAAACTGATATCATTTGAGGAAGAAAAAGGAAGGAAAAAAAAAAAAAACAGAAACAGGGAGAAGTAAGAAAAAACATGCAGATCATCCTTAGTGTGTAGGGACTTCTCTAAATGGAACCATGGGCCTGCCAGGGAGTTGGGGAGACCCAGAAGGTGAACCAATGTGGAGGGAACCACGAGCAAAGAGCCGAACATCATCCATGCCTTCTGTCTGTGGGGATTCATCCTTGATCATAGTGCGAAAAGATATTGAGCCACGCTTGGCAGATGCATCAGAGTTCCTTCTATGTCTTGATGGCTCTGGTTAGCAATGAGAGATGCACCATCATAATAGTAGTCATCGTATGGCATTCCTTCGATTTCTATGTGCCCTACGTCTCTCAGTGCCAGGGAATCTGCCACAGGGAAATATACCAGCATACAGATCCCCACCACGGTGCAAAATAACAGCATGAGGAAGGCTAGGAACACAATGGCTTCAAAGACCAAATTGCCAGGGCTGGGGAGGACAGAGAACCCAAGGAGAAGCACCCTAAATGGAAGAAAGAGGATAACTGAAGACATCAGCACATAAACTCTTCGTCGCAGTCCCTTGTTGATCACCAAGGACAACAACCGGGTTCCAACATACATGACACAGCAGATCAGAAGGGCATAAAAAATCCCAAGAACTATAGTGCTCAGTAGGGGATAAGTGCATACACTGTTGTCATTGGTTAAAGAATAGGTGCATGCAAAGAACTTTGACATCTTTGTTCTCTTGCCACTCTTCTCATTATTAAACTTGGGTCCAACTAAAATAAGGACAAATTGCATGATGAATATTGGAAGGCAAGAAAGGAGAACATAACTGATTGTCTTTCGGTTCCATCGTTGGCTCAGAGTGTCCGATGCTCTCTCTGCAATGCAGCATGGAGAAGTAATGCAAGCATGAAAAACATACTTGGTTCTGCAAATCCTAAATTTGAGAGGAGATAGAATTTGCAGACATTCTTCTGCCATGGTTGGCTGGAAAAGGGTCTTCCTTTTTCTTTCAGAAATGTTAGCCTAACGATCTCTCCAAAACCCCACCAAATTGCAACTAAAATCAGAGTGATGCGCGTAATCCAGGGCCCATTAAAGTAACTGAGCTGGGGAAAACCTCTTCGTCGGATCTGTAGCTGGAAGTACAAAGAACGATATATGCAAACTAGGCCCAGAACAGCAGTTAGAGAGACGAGGGAAATGGTCACCACACCGATTGCATCGGTAGCAATTCTGGTCAGGGGCATCACCCAAAACACGGATTCCACGCATGCTCTCTGCCAGCAAGAATCCAGAATGGCCCACAGGTACCCCTAAATGAGCCACCACCTCAAAAGTATAGAACAGAGTTTTTTTGTATCAAGCATGGGTAGCCTTCTCATGTGCAACAATCATTATTTTATTTTGTTGAGACTAAGCTTCGTCAAACCACCCAGAACCATCTATAATCCAAAGCATAATTGTCTCGCCTCATGTAATCCAAAACCTACAAATAATACTTCTAGTTAATGGAGATGCATGCAGTAGATTTCTGGAGCATATGATACTTTATAGAAACCATAGAGAACAGAATATAAAATATCAGAAAAGCTACAATTTAAAAGAAGACTAAATGATAAACACTACTTCCATTAACATAAAAATATTTTAGACTAAAAAAGAAAAGAGCAATTGTTAACAGATGGACAGCTTCAAAATACTCCATAGGCTACATTCTTTCACACTTTCAACATAGCATATATTCCAATGAGAATAATTTAAAAACTACCCAAAAGGCATTGCAATACCACTGGAACAACATTGTAATGGTCTTGATTGCATTATACTTACGTGCATTTACAGTGTTAGAGACATCATACAATACGTGCATTTACAGTGTTAGAGACATCATACAACAATGCACATCAAATGTAAGGAACAAGAACAACCTAGTTTTTCTAATTAACTAGGAATGTCAAATCCCTCTTGAAAATTAAAGTCGACCTCAAAACTCATCTTGGCAATTAAGAAACTTAACAAATATAAAGCTATGCCTACAAGAATTGCAAACATAGTAATTAGCCCAGAATAAGCAAGTGAGAGCATTCTCACAAGAACAAGTGAGAGCATTCCTATTTTATATGTAATAGGAATACAAGAAATGATCTTCTGCTCTAAGAAGACAATAAAGGACAGAATGACAAGAATGCCATAAGTTCTTTATTAAAACTTCCCTGAAGCAACTTCAAAGTCAGAAATACTACGGATCTTTTTAACCCAGTAAAGAAGGACAATTCAGATATCAGTCACCTTTTATAACTAAATATAAAGATAAATAAGGAAGAAAATCCGATATTAGATAACCCTTTCGCACTTATGAGAACATCTTGACTTCAAAGATCTAAATTTGCCTGAAATTCTATACCATCTGGAATTTCATTACCATACCTGAAATCTTTTAGGCCAAATCAAACTACATTTAAATCGCCACCATCCAAAAAAAACTTTTCATGCGTTTTTACAAATAAGTAACCACAGCACTAAACATAAATCCAAGCACCAGAGGAATCACTTTTAAAATTGAACACACGCAAGAATCACTAAAAATATCCTTTTTTCAACGAAAACACTCCATTACATCAAAACACTACAGAATCATACAGAACTCTGCTGTTCACCCACAAATCACAAAATATATCGCATCCACAACAAACACCCCAGCAAATTAAGCATATTTTCCACCATTTTACATGAATCAAGTACCAAAATTCATCCAGAAAAATACGAAACCAGAAAGAAAAGGAGAAGCACGAGTACCTCAAGCAAGATCACAAGCATTCCGTTATAAATCCCCGGCGACGAGACCTTATCAGAAAGAAAGCCCCAATCTCAAGCATTCCAAGGGAGATACAGAACGAAATCCCGGGATGCTGGCCTCGGACTGGAGCTCTCGGAGCGCGGAATCCGGATTCGAGGACAGCCGGAGGGATCAGGTATCTATCGTCGTCGGGATCGAAACCCTAGCTGTGGATACCAGATGATGGAAAGGCGTAGAGGAATGAAAGAAACAAGGAAAAGGTGAGGAGGGGTGGGGTGGGGGTGAAGAAGAGGGGGAGGGGCTGGGTTGCTGACAGGCTGTCTCCAGCTGTCGACGGGTTCGGTAACCGGGGCGGAGGTTCGGGAATCCAACGGAGCCTAGCTGGCCTCCCGCTCTTTTATTCCCGCGGGCGGAAACATACCGCCGTGGGAACGTGGAATAACCTAACGACCGTTTGTAACGTGAAGGCCCATTCACTCAAGATTTTTTTTTTTCGTTAAATCAATTAATAATAGCGATGGTTTATATAATTTCTATCAGTTTTTTTCTTTTTTTCTTTTTTTTTTCTTCAAGTTCCCCGTTAAAATTTATATATTGCTTTGGATAACATATACATGCACGCATGTATATGTTTCCTCCACGCACACGTTCCATATTTTATCGTATGATTGTAATCCTTTTAGAAAATGATGGGGAGGGGAATTGTTGGTGAGATCCACCAATTTTCTAGTTATCTATAGAGTTCTTGAATTTATGGAGAAAAAAAAAATGCAATGCATGAAAAATGTTGGATTACCCTTTTAATTACTTTAAATTGAAATGCTTCATGCTACATATGACGACTCCAATGGTTTTATAGTATATGGAACGTTCAAATGTTGGTTTAAAATAAAAGTATTGATTTTGATGTTCATAATTTATAAAAAATTTGTGATGCATAACTTTTGATTAGAATCTTTTTTTCATTTTGATTTACAATTTTTTGACTGTATATATATATATATATATATATATATATCATAACTAACAACTCATTACTAAAATTATGATTCATTTAGGTGACATAGATTGGGATTGGATTGGTTTGCCAAACTAATCCTTATTTGGATATTAGAGAAATAATGATTGAATATGAAAAAACAGATTAAATATGGGAGACCACTTAAAAGTTAAAACATTATTAATTTAGAATCTTTTGATAAACATTATCATACCATAACTAATCACTCATCCTAAAATTATGATCAATCAAGCGGTTAGATAATAGGGAAATGGATTCAAACCTATGGGCCCACCTAAAACATTGGTCTTACACACTTTCGATGGAGAAGGGATCAGAAAATCGAAACCAAACCAAACCAATCCAATTCAATGATCGAATAATAGAGAAATGGATGCAAAACTATGGGCTCACCTAAAACATTCGCACGTTGGTGGAGATAGGAATAGAAATCCAAGGTGAGACCCCATGTTTTCGATTGCAAGGCATGGTGTTAGAATGAAACGTGCCAAATTACCCTTACTTCTTCATCAAAAAATTAAAATAAACTTATATAAATTATAAATTAAATAAATTTAGTTATGTAAATATTTTTGATTTATTAATATTATATTAGTAGCACATAATATTAATAATATATTAATAAAATATATTATTAATAGTTTATTATTTTTAATACATGTTATTTTATTTAAGTAATATTTATTTATTATTAAATAAATCATATTTATGTATATTAATAATTGTTACTAATACTTATTTAAATTAATAAGAAAATATTAATATAATAAATAAAAAAAAATGTTATAGGTATTTAATACATAAAACAATCCAATTTGGAAAGGCGAGGAAGGGGCATTTAGAAAAATTAAAGCTAATCCAATCCATTCCATCATTCTTACCCTATCTCAAATATTGTCATATATTACGAATAGATTATCAATCCCCTACATCCCAAGTACTTTTATCCAATTCAATCTCATCCTATATATGGAATACCATATATCAGCAATTTTATGCCACTCTAATTCTACACGGTAAACTAAAGGGATTATTGGTCTATTTTGCGAAAGGTTGGTTCTGTCCAGATCCATCATATTTATTGCGAAGCTAATTCGACGGCGGACTGGGTGACTACCTTTGTTGCTCAGCCTGCTGTTCTTGGTTCTGAAGGTCGGGCGTCCCCTGTCCTCTCCTTCTGCAGCAGATTTTGTACTCCGATGCTTCGGGGTTGATTCACACTAGACTTCTGTGATCGCTTACTTGTACAAAAAAAAAAAAAAAGGCCCCTATTAAAGGTTGTAACTTAATGTTTTCATGATATAGAAGGTATTAGATGTTGATTTAAAAAAAAAATATCTCTAGCAACTTTTAGAAAATCATTCTTTATAATCCTTTAGAAATATATTTTTTTTTCCAAAACATAACATATTTTATGATGATAAATTAGAAAGCATTCATTGGATCCAACGCTCCTTGCCATATAGAATGAGTGGAACATAGGAATCATGGAATCTCATACTTTTCTTTAATGCCTTTATATCATGAGTAATATAAGGTTTAAGTTACATTATTTTTGAATTAGAAGGTTAGGATTCCATCTTGATGATTTTTTTTTTGGGTACAAGCGGGCGATCATACTAGTCTAGTACAAATCAATCCAGATAAATCGAAATACAAAATTTACTACAAACAGAAGGACAGGGGTTGCCCAGCCTTCATATCCAATAACCCGCATGCTGAGCCACTGAAGCCGCCACCCAGTCAGCCACCGAATTGGCTTCACGGTATATGTGACGTATCTAGACAGTATCAACTTTCTGTAGGATAGACCATATGTCCCTGAGAATAGGGTTAGTGGGGCTTCGAAAAAATTCTTCTTTCTTAGCCACCGAATAACCGTCATCGAATCACCCTCAATCACGCACCTATGAGCATGAAGAATCTGAAAGGCCTAAGTAATACCTGCCCATGCAGCATAAAGCTTTGTTATAGGGATAGAGGAATCAAGGGTGCCAAATCCATCCGCTGCCAACATATCACCCTGAGGCCCTCGGATGATAAGAGCAGAACCAGCAAATCTTCTACGGACACTCCCATCAAAGTTGATTTTGATAAACCCTGAAGGGGGGCTCCCAGGAAATGAAAATTGTATGCCAGTTCACTGCCGAAGCAGCAAGGGATCCCCAGAGGCCAGAGGAGTCAGAACCAACCGCTTAAAAGCATGGGCGCAGTCCGCAGACAAAGATCTAATCTTCCACACAAGCCGGTGTGAAGAAATAAAGTCCTCCAAGAAGATGAGCTGGTTCCTCGATATCCAAATCTGATAAGCCGTGATCGCCCAAAGACCACGCTTATGCTGAGAGGCCCTCCGAAGATCATGAAAGAAGAGGGATCACGAGGAACCAAAAGCATCCACTCTGCAAAAATAACCCATCAAGTGCCAAATCCGACTGGCTCTAGGGCATATGAAGATAGCATGATCCGTAGACTCATCCTCCAATCCACACAGGGCATATCGGCTGGATTGGCAGACCCCTACGGAAGAGCAGGGCACTCGTCAGAAGACAATCCCATAGAAGCTTCCAAATAAATAACTGAACCCGGGGAAGAGTGGGAAGCGACCAAATCCAAACAGCATCCTTCGTGCACTGGGCTGGGGCTTGAAAATCTTCATAAGGTCCCTAGAAGGGGCCCTAGAAAGACAAGATCTTGCCATAGCCTAACGTTAGCCGAGGGGCCAGAGGTAAGAGGAATCGAGAATCCGCCGAGAGAGCTCTTCACTGAAGAAACTGGTCACCATTGGGGTATGCCAGGAGGGGATCTAATGAAATCAAATCCTTAACCTCAAATCAGTGGGGACATCAATACTAATAAAAGAAGGCCACCGAGACAGAGGGAGCTCAGAAATCCAAGAATCATGAATAACATAAATGAAACCATCTCCAATCATCCATGAGATATTCTTCAAGATAGACTCACCATATTGACACACCTCCTTCCAAAAGAGGACACTGGTGCGGGCACCAGGATCAAGCAGAAGATTCTTAAACCCTCGTGGATATCTGATTAGTTATGATTCAAGTCTTAAGTTGAGAAATAAAGTTTAGTTTATTTTGAGTCCCGTCCAATTTATTTTATTCTAAATTGAGTCTTATCGAGTTCAGTTTATTTTAATGTAAGTTCTATAGTAAGTTCATCAGCTTACAAGAGGAGACATCAGTATTGGAGCAGAAGACAAGGTCATCACAGTCAGATAGAGTAGCTGCTAAATTCAAGTTGATGCCACACCTACTCAAGCAGCCCACATGCCACCTAGCAGATTCCCGATTTGGATGATCATTTTCCTCATATGGCCGATGCCGATTTCATGCCAATTAAGCTGCCGCTGATTGCATCTAGAATATCACCTTCCTCATCTGGATGCTGTAGATTTCATGCCAAATTAAGCTACCGCGGAATGCATCTCAATCATATCTAGAAGATCACCTGCCTCATCTGGACGCCACAGATTTCATACCGAATATAGCTGCCACTGATTGCATCTAGAAGATCACCTTCCTCATCTGGACGCTACAGTTCATG